>CM060634.1:9577500-10037500 GCA_030578275.1 Meda fulgida
TCGTCTTCAATGTAAGTCCATGAGATTTTTTGCGTTCTACCACTTTTATTAGCACTGCTAAAAGTATTAACTAGAATGACTGACAGCCTCAGTGGCGCCAAATCAGCAGAGTCTCTTCCTGCTGATGTCATAAACAGACCTGCTTGTTGCCAGGTGTCTGAGCTGTGCTGAGGTGGTGTGTGGGAAATGTTATTGTGACATTAAAAAATGAGAGGTGAGATTTCACCTGACAATTTCCTGAACAGAGCGACCACACTCTCATATCTTTATTTCCGCTCTTTTATGTTTTCTTATGACATATTCAAACTTTGGAAGTGAGACAAAACTGCTTGTGAATGATAGGAAATGAGAAATGGACTTTATAAAAACGAGCCATGACAAGACCGAATCAAAATATTCACATAATATATTTATTAAATATATATTTAGCAAATAATCACACAAGTTTCTTGTTTTGGGGTGTTTATTAGTGACAAAGTTGGAGATTGGTTATACGTTATTTTCTATAATTTTTAGATAATGTACTTTAAAATAGACTTTATTTAGAATGTATTAATTTATTTATTTTGACATAAGGTCATGTCATGAAATCTATGTTTTCCAGAGTCTTTTATTGACAGTAAATTTATGCTAAGGCATACTTCCTTTTGTGTCGGTAAGTTTGGGGTCGGTAAGATTTTTTAGGTAAGTTTCTTATACTTTTTTAAATTTAAATTTTAAATATTTCATTTACTTTTAAGAATGTTATTTTTTTATCTTGCAATTTGTCTGGAATGACAAATGTACATTAAACAATAAATGTACTTACTTGCCCCAATATTTTGAACAGTAGTGTATTTTCCATGTTTCATCAGCTAAATTATTGACATCAATAGTCTATTATAACACAAACAACACAAAACCTGAAAAATGTGATACAGTATAAAGATGTTTACGAGAGGAGAAAAATACTTTTTTGAACGTTTCAGAATAATACCTTATTTCTGAGGTCGACAGCTACAATTACAATCCAACTATTTACTATTGCATCATGCCTTTATATCTGAAATAAACCCCCACCCCCCCCCACCCACCCCCAACACCCCCTCACCCACCCCCAACACCCCCTCATTCAGTAAACTCCACTTCCTCTTCTGTTCTGTTTATTATGCGAATATTAGCCCAGTGACCTAAATCTTCCAATGGAGGGTGGAACAGCTCTAGTGAAGACGGCTGTTTGCCAACCTGCCTGTTAGTGTTGGTTTGGTGAACATCTCCAGACATGTTGAATCCAAGGGAACAGCTGTATTCTTGAACTCCAACCACTCTGTGAAACAAGGTACAGCATGTGATACAAAAATGCATTGAGATGTATTCAGTGTGTATGTGTGGGTGAGTATATCCATGTCTATGTCACTATTTAAAAAGGGAACCAATTACAAGATGCATTTGACTGAGACAAATTAGTTTGGGATCCTTTTCTTATGCTTGACATTTTAAGAATATTTCCGTGCTTGAAATTTGAGATTGTTGATGGTAATGAATGTGGAAGAGCAACCTGCAGCTTTACATACGTAGCATAATGCATTCAGGTCTACGAATGGATGTGATGACTCATGCTAATTAGCATTTAGTCGAGTTTGACCTTTGCAGGAAATCATAGCGTTCTGGCATTCACCATTCTAACACTGAACAGTTCAAGCTGCCACCATCAGGCCAAAACTGATGCCATTATTATCCTTAACTCTTAATGCTAATGATCCAGTTGCAAAATGCGATGACAAAAAATAGCTGAAATGTTCTGCATATGGGCGCTACTTAAATCAAGCAAACTCATTTTGAAGTTCTGAAGTATTTAATACCATAAGTTCAGTGGGTTTTTAATGGGTGAAACTGTATATTTGTAGGTGGACAGTAGTGCAGCACGACACTGACATTTCTTGATAGTATTTTAATACAGATTTCCCTGTATGCCATTAAATCCTAAAACAATAACACAACTTTGAAGGCTTTTTGGCAACATGTCAGTATGTGTTTTTTTGTATCTCTATAAGCCACGACTTAAGGCTTTTAAAATTTTAAATCCTACTTTGAGTTCTTTGGAGTGCTATTTTTTATTGAATAACAGGATTAGTTCACCCAAAAATTAATCCAAATTCAAAAACTCACCCTCATGTTGTTCCAAACTTGGTTCATCACAAATTAAGATTTCCATTCACGATATTTGAGGGGGTCCTTATATGTGCATCGATCAATATTTATATGTGAATAAAAGACGAAAATAAAATCTGTTTGTTATACAAAGTGATCGTGTCTCTTCAGAAGACTTCGCTTGTGTTTTTGAAGATGAACAAAATGAGGGTTTGTAACGACATAAGGGTGAGTAAATGGTGACAGAATTATAATTTTTTGGGGGAAAATATGCCTTTTTCGGAAATCTTTTAGGGGCCCTTCTGAAGACCAGCATAACCCAGCTTAGCCCAGCAGAAATAGTGCTGGTGGACCTGCACTGACAAGATGTTCACCAGCAAATTTTAGGTTAAGCAAAATTAAAGGAACATTTAGATATTTCAGGTAAAGCCTACAAGCACACTCATTCATTCCATGTCAGCCATCCCAGGTCTATTCATCGAGGGAGGGTGGCTTTTAGATTAATTTGGGGAACACAAGTTCAGCAGAAAAGCCCAACCTCTATTTGCTGAAATATTTATATTTGAGCAACATTTCCATGCAGTTCAAAGCTGAGCCGTCCATAATTCATACCAGGTCTATTCATTTTTTGGGTTGATTGTGTCATCCCATACAGTTGCCTTGAGCTGTGGACAAAAATAAAGTAGTCCATAAATGTCCAGCCAACCGAAAAAATCTCATGTAAGATGCTAGAGCCCACTTTAAGGCTTTAAATGCATGTGAAATCATTGCTGGTATTCTACTGGCATTATCAACAGATTTCTATACCTGAAAACTGACAGCATGTTTGATTGATGCAGGGTTTTGTGACCTTGGATTCTTCTGGTTTTATCCTTGCCAAGGGCTTTTGTGATACATTGAAGTCTGCATCTGTCTTCATGTGATGTATTTTATCTGTGACGCCTGCAATGACATTTGGTTTGTGCTTTTGTGGGGGTGGTGAGAAACACAAAGAAAAGTCTTCAAATGATCCCACTCAATGAATGATCCTCAGTACAGGACTGACGCCACAGTCATCTGAAAATAACCCCCACAAACATGCTGTAACATGCTATCATCCCACAGAGAAATCCATAGGCATATTAATCACATCCCTCTCTTTCCCTCCCTGCTCCTAAATCTATTTTTGTCCTTTTATTCAGGGCCACTCAGAGGTGCCGTTATTCACACTATCTCCATCACTTGCCCCCTCCACCTCCCCTACTCCTCTAAACACCCCCTTAAAACATGATTAGATGGTACGGTCCAGCTACACTCTTGCTCATCCCTCTCGCCACTCTCACTCTCTCCATATAAGGGCAAAATGCATTGAGAAAGAGCGGGAGAAGGGGCTGTACCAGTTATCAGAGGCTGGCAGGGGGACCGCCGCTCTGTGAAGAATGAGAGAGAATGAGCAGAGGTAGGGAGGGAATCAATGGTTCTGAAAGGACAGCGCCTTGATGTTCCCTATATGAGAGCAGGAGAACATCTAGTACAGACTCAGAGCTCTAGTCTGAATAAGTGAAAAAGGAAGGACACTAATAGTGTGGCTGAACGAATAGCCATGACTGTGAACTTTTCTCAGTTTCTATGATGTTTTCTCAGTTTCTATGTTAATTTTAGTAGCAGGCTTTAGCTATTAGCTATTGCTATAGGCTTTAGCTATAAGCATCACTTTAGCTATTGTTCATATGTTAGTGAAACCCTTAGGGATAGTTAATAGGCACTAATATTAAGTTATCAGATGAGAGGAAAAAATCCCATAGACATACTTTGAAGGACAGACTCAAACAATATCTAGAGACTTTCAGGTTGGCTCTCTTGACTAAGGCCACCAAGGACACCTGTGCAACAGCCTAGAACACCCTTAAAGGGTTAGTTCATCCAAAAATGAAAATGATCCTATAATTTACTCACCCTCAAGCCATATATGTCATATATGACTTTCTTCTTTCAGCCAAACACAAATCAGAGTTATATTAAAAAATATCCTGGCTCTTCCAAGCTTTAATATGGGAGTAACTAGCAAAAAGAGTGACCTCTGACCCGACATATGACGTATTGACGAACGCGGAAGTGCAGAGGATAGAACACTGGTCACGAATTCGAAGTCTAAAACTAGACTTTTTAAGAGAAATGAGAAAGGAGCATAAATTTGTTGCCCACCCCTATTAGTTTGAACCGCTAGAGGCAACTACTCTCACCTAAGCTTCAGCTACTCCTACATCCTGCATCATATATCTTACGTCGGGTCAGAGGTCACTCTTCTGCCAGAACTTAACTCGCGTATGGCTGTTACTGGAAGACAGTGACTACAGCCATTTTTGGGCGAACTAACCCTTTAAAAATGCCCTATAATGACCAAAAGCCATAGCAACTGCTTAGCAACACCATAGCAACCACAGAGTACACCATAAAATTTCCTTAGCAACTGCCCAGAACACCCATAGCAGCCATCTAACTCTGCAAAATCAGGACATGCTGCCAATTGCCCTCGAGGCAAGCAGTATACTCATAATACATATTCTCACTAGGAATTTGTTTCAAATATGTAATTATTATTGGAGTGCTCTAAGGCAAATGTTTAAAACAGTATTTGCATATGTGTCTTTGTGTGTGCCACATGCTTTTACAGGTGGATGAATGCCTGTGTGCCAGCACATTTTGTTGTGACAGATTGACAATCTCAAATTAAACCTCACTGTACTGGCTACGTCTTCCCACGCAACACTGCTGAGATCAGACACACATTAGTGCGGATAATGAGGGCTGCCCTCATTGTAACACCTGAGTGCTGACAGAATCTTTCCTCAGATGCCACACGCTCACAGATCAAAAACAACAGACCTCATCATTCATACATTTCAGCCTCACTTAGAGCAAAAATATGGAGTTCAGGGTATGACGCCGTATTTTGTTATATGCAAATACATTCTCATACAATTCTTGAAGGGATTGTTCATCCAAAAATGAAAATTCTGTCATCATTTACTCACCCTCGTGTAATTTCAAACTCTCTTTCTTCTGTGAAACACTCAAGGAGTTATTTATAGCAGAATGTCAGAGGACACAAAACTATCTTATGAATTCACATGACTTGGAAATTAGTGCAAATACACTCTTAAAAATTAAGGTTCTAAAAAGGTTTTTGGTTGCGATGCCATAGGAAAACCTTTATTTTTAAGATTGTAGGGTTCTATGAGCACATTTATGATGATTTTATCATGTCTTTTGTCTTATTTTGCCCTTTTATTATTGAGACTGTTCCTGGTCTCTATATCCACTTTCAGTGTCTGAAATAGAGCAGTGTGCTTATTCTTCAAATCTTTTATTGTGTTCTGTAAAAATTAAGTAGTTTGGTTTTAAGTTACATGATTTTTTTTTTTTCGATATTGCCGGAGTGTGTGCTCCTAGTGCTGGTGTCGGTAACCTAAACCATAATATATGATGATTTAGGTTACCAATAGGATTATGTTTTTTGATTGATGGAATGTGTAAATCCTCTTCAGCGAAAATTTGATAAGAAAATGATAAGACTATGTGAATCATCTTTTCACAGTCTGAATGATTTTATGATTTATAGATATGGTCACCAAAAGAATTTAAGCTTTTGTTGCCCTTTATTTCACACAGTTAATTCTTGTTGTGCACTTATTGTGACTGACCTTTGAATAGTGTATTCAATGATTCTCCTGTTGTAGATTCTGCTGTATGCAGTTTAGTAGTATTCAGTTTCCTCACTGTATTGACTACTGGAGCTGGCCTGTGAGAATACAGATGGGATTAATGTTACTGCACCGATATCATCTCGTCACCCCACAGCATCTCAGACTGCTGCGGAGTCTTTTTGTTGAGAGTCTGTCTACAGTTAAGGCTTGTAAGTGTTGGATAGTGTATTTGTGTTTATCTCATGCTTACACATTCTTAACCTTCTCTGTCTGAGAATAGAGTTCAGTAATTGCTTACTCTATAAGAAGGATGTGATAACTGACAAGCCAGAGTTAGGGGTGGTGGAACCCCCCTTTTTTCTGATAAACAGCTCCCTTTCTATCATGTTTGACATATTCCTGAATTGACTGAACCCTGAATCAGATTTTGTCAACTCAATCATGCATTCACCTGTCAAGAAACAGGGATTCAGTTTATAGTTCAGAAATATCATAAATTATTTTTTAACCGTATAGATGAGAGGAGAATATGAGGAACTTGGGTAAGGCCGAGCATGAATTGCCGCTGTGGGTGTGAAAGTGTTTGCTGGTATTTACTTGCTTGCCAAGTGTTTGATTGTGGGTAGTTGTAAAATGGAGACATTGGAAGCTTGTTTGTGTAAGTTGGTTTGTGTGAAATCCTGAACTGAGCTGAGTGAGAATGTGTTGGGTGGTTTTATTGTGGTGAGGTAAGGGAACTAGAGCTCTGGGGAATCTCAGCTATAATGATGCACTACTGATGCAAATCTGTTTAGTCACAGGCTCCATGAGGGAGCCAGCCGGAGGAGGTCTGGGAGTTAAACCTCAACTAACTCTATTAATGTGTATTATCTCCTTGGTACGTCTATGTGTGTGAGGCGGGTGGGAGTGTGGAGACCTGGGAGTTCCTTATCTTGGCAAAACATCTGCTCTACTAATCTCTATTAAACTGTGGGCTCTCCAAATTTACCCACATCTTTCTGGGCTTGCTTCGAACCTCAAGTAAGAGTCCTGTATTTCAGCGAGACCCTCTAGGGAGACTAGTCTCTGGGAAGAAATACCAGGGGGCTGGAATAATGGAGCATTTGGAGATAAGCCTTGAGTTACCTTCAGGAATTGCCTGTAAGAGACATAATCATACACTCTTATGAAGAAAGTGTGGATTACTGTCAGTACTTGAGAAGAGTGAGGAGAGTGTCATGGGGTTCTTTAGTTAGTGATGCTTGTTAAGGCAAACATCACTATTATTACAGTATTTCTCATACTTAACATTCTTACATGGCGCTGTTCTGAGGCGACAAGCAGCTATAGCTCGTGTCCGTGTTATTGTGTTTTAAACGTCTTTAAAATTTAAAAAAAAGTTTAAACGTGTTTTAGGGTTTAATTCCCCTTTGTGGTGTGCTGTTAAATGTTGTCTGAACATTGCTGAATATCTGAGGGATGGAAATCACTTTTTACGCCCTATTTCTATTGACTGTTTTAAACTTCGTTTGGAGAAACCAGCAGCACACGTTCTGATACACCCGCAAATTCCTATTGGGATTACAATGGTGCTATCCTGCCGTGACCGACTTCAACATCAATTCACTGGCTGGGAATTTGCCTCTGGATTTACTTACTGGTAGAAACATTGACTTTACAAAACAAGGCCAAACCAGGAAGCGGGGAAAAAGAGGTGGTGTGAAACAGCAAACCAGGAAGCTATTGAGCAGGAATCGCATCCCCTTGCCTTCGGTTATACTGGCTAATGTGCGGCCCCTCAGGAATAAGATCGAGGAATTACGGGCAAATGTCTTACATCTGCGGGACTACAGGGATGTGTGTCTTATGGCTTTTACAGAGACTTGGCTCAAAGAGTCGGATTCGGACTCGGCACTGGAAATCAGCGGCTTTGGAGCCCCTCTACGCCTGGATCGGGACAGTGAGGTGACACATAAAACGCTGGGTGGAGGGGTCTGTCTATACATAAATTGGAGATGGTGTAGCAATGTTACTAGAGAGAGGATTTGTCACTCTGACATCGAACTGTTGTCTGCGTCACTATGGCCGTACTATCTCCCCAGAGATTTTCCCCAGATTTTTGTGACTGTGGCTTATATCCACGCCAAAGCTGACGCCAAGTCCGCCGCGGACATTGTTTTTAAAACCGTAAACAAACTTCAGTCTATTTCCCCTGGTGCTCCAAATTTTATTCTTGCTGATTTTAACCATTGTAACTTAAAGAAAACACTGAACAGTTTTTATCAGTATGTAAAATGTCCTACACGTCGTAACAAAACTCTAGACCTGTGCTACGGCTTCATTAAAGGCGCATATACGTCCAAGGCGGGGCCAGCACTGGGTTCCTCTGACCACAACTCTGTCCACCTCTTACCCACCTACACCTCGTTGTTGAGGAGGGAGAAACCGGTCAGAAAACAGGTGAAGGTTTGGACGAAGAACAGCTCTTCAGCGCTACAAGCCTGCTTTGAGTGCACAGACTGGACAGGGTTTCAGGACTCCTGTTCTGATATTGATGAACTTACTGACGTTGTCTGTAGTTACATCTCTTTTTGCAAAGACTCTGTTCTCCCGAGTAGGGAAGTCATGGTGTTTCCAAACAACAAGCACTGGTTCTCTAAGGACATCAAGGATTTGCTAATCAAACGAAAAACTGTTTTTAATGAAGGTGATGTGTATGCAGAGAGGGCTGTGAAAAAAGTGATTAGGGCTGAAATTAAAAAAGCTAAATTAAGGTATATGGAAAAAATTGAGGCAGATTTGAGGAGTAATAATTTAAAGAACACCTGGAATGGTATGAAAACACTGATTGGGTCTAATGATAAAGCTAACAGAGTTGTCCTGGATGGTTTTTCATCTGATAAACATTTGGCTGATGAAATCAATGTATTTTATTCTCGATTGAACAATTTGGATTTTGATGATAAAATGAAGGGTTTCAGGGCTATCACACAGGCAGCTCCATCAATTGTTGTTGACAGTAGTACTGTGGCTAACATATTCAGGCGCACCAGATCAAAAAGTCCGGGGCCAGATGAGATTTGTGGGCAATTATTAAGAACACGTCCATATCAACTCTGTCTTATCTTTCAGTGCATTTTTAATTTGTCATTATCACAACAAAGAGTCCCTAGAAGTTGGAAGCATTCTATTATTTTGCCTATAGCCAAGTGCAGCTCCTCAAAATCCTTGAATGATTTTATACCTTTAGCCTTGACCTCATTGGTCATGAAAAGCTTTGAGAAAATTATCAAAGAGGCTGTCTTACTGCAGGTTGGAGATCAGTTAGATCCACTACAGTTTGCATATAGGTCTGGCAGGGGTGTGGAGAAAACTGTGATCACACTTCTACACTTTATTTTTAGCCATCTGGATAGAGCAAAAACTCATGTCAGACTTTTATCTGTTGATTTTACTTCTGCTTTTAACACCATTCAGCCCCTTTTGCTTGCTGAGAGACTGATAGCGGATTTTAACCTGGATTTGAATTTGGTGGTTATTGGATTTTTTAACAGATAGATCCCAGCGTGTGAGGGCAAACAGCACCCTATCTGAAGTCACTTTTACATCCACTGGTTCCCCCAAGGTTGCTGTCTGTCTCCTCTCTTGTACATCCTGTGCACAAACCAGTGTCGCATTTTGTACCAAGATAGATACATACTTAAGTTTGGTGATGATTCTGTTATTGTCAGCTCGCTATCAGGGAATGAGCGGGACCATGGGCCAGTCCTTAGTGACTTTGTAGAGCGGTGTGATAGTTCATTTTTACAGCTGAATGTATCTAAAACTAAGGATATGGTCATTGACTTTCGCAGGACACCACCTCCCCCTACAGTCACGGATATTAAGGGCACGGATATTGAGCCCGTGGAGACATACAAATATCTTGGAGTCATTTTAGACAACAAACTGTGTTTTGAACCGTTGGTTGACGCTGTCTCAAAGAAATTCCAACAAAGAATGTTCTTCCTTAGGAAAATTAATACTTTTAATGTTTCTTCAGACATGATGATGATTCTGTTTTATCGTGCTTTCATTGAATCGGTTTTATCTTTCAGCATATCTGCTTGGTTTGGAAGCCTCTCTCTGACAAATAAAAACAGACTTGGTAGTCTGGTCAAAGTGGCGAGCAAGATTTCCAGAAGTCAAGCTCAACCAGGGGAGTTATACATAAAACAGGTCCAGAGGAAAGTTAGAGCTATAGCTCATTCACAAGATCATCCCCTTAGAACAGAGTTTGAGCTTTTGCCCTCTGAGCGGTGTTATCAAGTTCGTAGCTGCAGAACAAAGAGGATGCACTTACCTTTTTTTCCGGCAGCTGTGAGGCACCTTAATGGCACTTAACACTTTATATTAACTTGCACAAGTTGCATTTTTGCACTTGATGGTGTCCTGTACTTTATTTATTTATTTATTATACATTATGTACATTGGGCGCTAATGTGAAGTCCTTCTTGCTGGTTGGTTTTGTTGGTGAGTGTTGTTGTATGTTATGTGTTTTTATGTTGAGCATTTGCTGCAAATTCAATTTCCCCTTTTGGGACAATAAAGGTACTTTGACTTTGACTTTGACTTTAATATTCTTCATATCACCCAGACCTACCACCCTACCAAAAACTGCAGAGCATCTAAGTAATTGCCTAGCAATGCCTATAGTAACCACCCAAAATACTCTAGCAACATAGCAACCACCCAGAATACCAACCACCTAACAATGCAGTAACATCCAATTAGACCACATACTGTAGCAACAACCTGGCAACCACCTATCAATGCAAAGGCATCTTCAGAAAATGTAAAATTTTAGTTCCTATAGTTGACACCTATAACACTACCTACTTAGATGGTACTGTGTGCGTGCTATTGATTAATAAGAGATCTTCCACCAACAGCGAGTAATTTAGTTACTTAGAATCAGCAATCATTCAAGATGTTTATAGGACATATCTGTCATTGAAGAAATGTGACGGAAAGGCATGATGTTCTCAGTTGGAGCTGGCACGTTTTCATTCCCATGCGTGGAGAAAGAGGGGGAGATAGACATTTGTACAGTGACTCAGTGTGCTTTCATACATCATACCAGCTATAGCTGCCACGGAGTTGGACACCAACGTACTGAACTGTTTCGAATGCAGAAAGCCTGAGTAAACCTCTGATCATCACTGGAGCTTCTGTTCTAAAATATGCACCTTGACACAACATAAATGAGAGGTGGGAAGATGAAGTTAAAGGGAGGAAAACGAAGACAGAGAGAATAAGATCATTTTTTTTCTGAATCGTGAGACGTTGCTCTGCGTACAACAATTTGTGTGTATGCTCTCATTCTCTCTCTAGAGAGAGTAAAATACAGTCTAACAATGGAAATGTGCCGCCTACACATTAACACTGGGAAAGAGTGTCTGTGTGCGTGTGTGTGTGTGAAATTTTGTGTGTATGTGCATCATTGGTCACATCTGCAAAACCCTGCTTGAAGAAGGAAGATGAGTAAGATGATTTTTGGTTCTATTACTCATGATGTGTTTATGTTTGCATGCATATACATCTGTATAAGATAAGTGAATAAATATGTGCATGGATTAATGTAATTGTTGGAGTGTATTTGTGTGTGTGGAATGTATGTTAGTTAACTGACTGGAAAAGGCTGTGGTGAGTTTAGGAAATGCAGCTGCTCCCATACTGAAACAAACTCAATTTTGTGCTCCACTGCATCACTGCTGTGATTAGAGACAGGCCTGACCTGAACACTACAGTTAACTGGAGCACTGGGTCAACAATTATCTGCTCATCTAATAAAATATTCTGGATGTTACTTTAATAATAATAAATTAATAAAAATAATAAATAATAACAATAATCTGTTTTAATTTAGTTTTTACTATTTTACAAGCTAAATTGGTATGCCAGTATCAAGCTTCCAGCGAGATTCCAAAGTGCACATCCAATGGACACTTTACTATCCCATGAGGCCATTGTGAATGGCAGTTAAGTGACGCACTGATCACAAGACACCATGTTGAATGTAGTATGTACAGATTACATTCATCCTACAAACTTTAATTCTATATGGAACAGTTTTTACTCAGTCATGAAGCAATTACTTATAGCCACTTTCTCTATGGGTGAATCATTGAATCATTCACTCAACCGATTTGTTCAAAAACACTGATTCAATCATGAATTAAACTGTGTGTTGACTGAAGTCCTATGTTTTTGTCCTGTTTCATGTGAGTGTACATGGATTTAACATTAGGCCTACATTATATGTTTGTTTGTGTATGTTTGATTGTCTAATTAATTTCTCTCTTTTAGGGGATCTACAATCCTGTCTACATGAATATGACATAATGAAAATAACTTTATCTGGAATTGCATGATGCAGTTCGTGTGTGAGTGAAGCGCTGTGTGTTTTTCAGCACAGTACCCACAACCTCTTTTTTCACATTCACTTCCCTTTGGGGAAAAACAGCTCTCCCCTGCTGTGCTGGAATCGGCCCCGGCCTATGAAAATCTCAAGTCATGATGACTCTGGGAGGTCTTTTATACAGCTGCAAGCTATGAGAATCTTGTTTTGATGTTGCTTTGCAAAAACATACGCCTTTGAAGCACATTAGATGCATCTCTCTATCAGATCTGAGGATGGAATGATGGGTACAGAGTGGTATTAAAAGCACAGAGGATAAAACTAGGGAACTGAAAAATAATATTAGTAAGATTGCACACTCTCTGTCCTCTCCATTAAGCGTGTTCAACCACAATGAGAAAACACACAAACATGCTAAAACACACTCAAACTGAAGTTTAAAGCCATTGTGAAGTCCTCAGAGGAAAATTGTATTGCTCACAACTCAGGAGACTTAACTCAAATGAAACATACTTTAACTATAAATATGAGCTTCTCTCAGATGTTTCTTCTTACCATTCTAAGGGGAAATAAAAATGCAATTCTTCAATTAGAGGAACTTGTCCTGTTCCCCTGTTTTAAAAAAAAAATACAAAAATGCTCCATTGTCTAGCTTTAAAGCATTTTCGCTCTTTAATCGTCTGAAAATATATCACCCTATTTTGACTACTTTTTATCTTCCTTTTAATAGTGGATTTACAATAATTTTTTTAATCTAGAAAATCCCAGTTTGCGCTTTTAAAATCATATTAAAATGAATTTCATATTTGTAATTTATTTAACAAAGAATCACTTTCCCCAATTCTTTTATCAGTAAGGACAGAACCGGGACAGTTTGAGAGTCACGAATTTCATTAATTTAATTTGTTACATACCGATCTGAGAGAAATGCTATGATCTCTTCTGACACTAGATGAACATGTGAGATTACTAGGGTCAATTTCTACTGCAAAAGGAGACACAATTGAGATATTAACGAGATATCTTCTGTGTTTTTTCCTCTTTCTGTCATCTGCACGGACAGCTTGACTGTAATTATCTCTTCTAATATCACACACAGAACTAAATTCACCTTCCAATAAATGAGTCCTTATAATATGATCATTAATATCCATCAAGTTAATTAAGCCTGACTGCATAAAACAGATGTAGAGTTGATATACACATACACTGGTCTGACCTGAAAGAGGGGGATACGATTCTTAAAGGTCAGTGCTTAAAAGCCAAGTGTAATGTGCCTTCCTGACCCTGAAGCAGCCTGTCAGTGAATTAAGGAGGATAAGAGAGGAGGAATGGAAAGGCAGCTCTTTATGGCTTGTTCAGATCAATACTGTCTTTTCTTTAACTCACTACACTTGTTTGACCAGCTTGTGTTCCCTTTTCACTTGTTTATCTTATCTGTTTCATCACTCTCTTTAGTCACCTCTGACTTAAATCTCTAGTTGTTGTTAGTGACTCCGTCCATTAAGAATCTTTCAGTCGCCGTCTTTCTTTTCTCAGGACAACTGTCATTGGCTTACTGGAAGAAGGTGTGGGACAAGGAAGAGAGAGTGAGAAATCTGTTCATCATAGCGATTGAGTCTCTTTAGAAAACCTGGACTAAACCGCTCAATTCATATGGATTAGTTTTACGATCTCTTTATGAAATATTTGAAGCATCTGAATGGTAGAAGCTGTCAAAGGAAGGACAGAAAGTTCTCAGATTTCATCAAAAAGATGAATGAAAGCCTTACGGATTTGAGTGATTAATGTCAGAACTTCACATGGTGAGCGTAAGAGCAGTTTAACTGTGAATCATTTCCCACTTTTTTTCTTGACATTTTTTATTTTAATTTAAAATAGCGTTTACTGTACAATATCTCCAAAAACTTCAAATTGTGTATGAATGTCAAAAAGTAATATTGTTATAAACAGACAAATACAAATATGTGTATTTTATATATAAATATATATTTTTTTATTCAGTGTTTTGTTTTGAATATTACAAATGCATTCATTTACATTTCTCAAGCAAAGCATTTAAACACATATTTGAATTTGAGAGAGCCTGTTTTGCAATATTATATATAATTGTTCAGAGACCTGTTTTGCTCTGCTAGCATGTCTCGTGAAGACATCTGCGTTTAACCCTATTTATTATTCTATTATAATCTGCTGTGGTGCCCTAACAGCGATCTGACACCCCTGAGGCTGTGAATTTCTGTGTGTGTGTGAGAGTGTGTGTGAGAGAGAAATGAAGGGGTGCAGCCTGAGCCCCACACACAATGCTCCATATGGAGACCCGATGGAGAGGAGGGAAAAGAAAGACACAGATGACCAGAGAGTGACACACTCAGTGATTCACACAGTCGTAGCGAGCAGCTCCTCAAGGCATGTTATTTTGGGGCGAAGAGGTCTGTTCTGAGATGGAGAAGGCCTGGAATTAGACCAAACACACACACACACAACTAATAATCCACAGTCTGCTTTTCACTGATAGTGTTCAAAGACACTTTTTGCAAAGACACACTCTTCTGCAGGCCCAGCAGGCGGCCGTCCTGGCACCGCTCCACCTGTGTGTCTCCAGCTGGGGAGGAAGGGTTGTAAGACAGCTGCCCGCTCTGCCACGGCCAGCTTCCTCCTACCGGGTATCAGTCATGGCACCATCCCTCGCTCGCTTTCATTCTGAGCTTCTCCACGTGGCGCATTCACTCTAAACGTCCTCGTCCTTTCTCTTCTGCACATACGTCACATAGAGTTATCACCAAGGCAACAACTGTGGTGTAGTGTACTAGCCTCATTGAGCTGGTTTGTTCTATTCACGGCCCACGCCCTGAGCCCACACTCGTACTCACCACAATCAATCAGCGTGTGAGTTTTAGCTCTCATAATACACTCATAGTTCAGCACAGCTGCAGATTCGAGCCAGAGTCAGTACTCTGTGACCTATGATGCCAACTAAGGGTAGAATGAACTTAGACTGAGACTGGAGATATTTAAAACTGTTGCAACTGAGGTAAAAATAATAATAATAATAATTTAGATTACATGGAGGATTCTATCAGTGTAGTATATAATTCTTCCATATGCATTAAATTATGATGTTAATAAAAAAAATGCTGTTCCACTAATTTAAAGTTAAAATATTAAATATTATATCAACATTGATAAGCAGCAAATCAGCATATTACTGTAACAAATGGACAGAAATTTAAGATATGTTTACTATTAATTTTGCTCTGTGTTGCAACTCTCAAATCTAATTTGTATTTGCACATATTCAATCTTGCAGCATCAAGGCACAAGTTGATGTCAGTGATGGCAGATCCCATTCGCATGCAGTGTCATGTAATTGTATCAAAAAATATCATGTTGCACCAATTCTGAATATAATATGTATAGTAATCCTATGTCCCTGGATTAATATTTCACAATTATTCTTATAATCTAATGTATTTACTCACTTCACTTGATTCACAGTATTTGATTGTCTATTTGCACATCCTGTTCATTTGATCAAGAAAAGTTATGCTTGATTTAATTCTAACGAGCCCATGTGAGTACCTAATATATTCATAAACCGATCTTTAGCTCTCTCTAGTGTTCAGCATCAAATATGACATCTTTCTCTGGTCCCGTTTTTTATCATGAGCCAACAAATACATTTGTGCCAATATATGTGGGAAACAAACGCACACAAATATGCATATGTTGAGTAGTTTCATATTAGGGTCTTTAAAGTGTTTGTATTACTGAAGGAGGTACATGATGTGTGATATATACTGGCTTGTTCCACTGGATGGCAGTCTTTTCAAATTATCTAATTTGCCAATACATTTTGAAGTAATTGTGACTTAAACAAAATTAAGCATAAAAATGTAATGTTTCCAGTGCGTTCTCATGCAGCGGAGACAGAATAAAGCCGTGTTTGTGTGTTTATGTATTTATAATTTTGTCTGTTAGAATGTCATTTCATATCGTTAATATAAACTCAATAAGAATGTGTGTGTGAGTATTGCATGTTTGCCCACAGGCTTCTGTGTCATGCTTAATGAAGCCACATAGCTAGTATCCTGTTGCTATGGCAACCTTCACTGAAGCCAGAGTGTTTTGTGGAGAGACAGACACTCCATCACTCAGAAGACAAACATGGTGTATCATCTCCAAGCATGATAATGATGATGATGTAATCATCATGAGCAGAATATTACTATCCTACACGGTTCATGCGATCAGCTGATCTGACACATAAGCACAAACATGAAAGGACAGTAAATATGAAACACAGAGATGTGGCTCTATGCTTCAACGCCCTACCATGCTTGTTTTACGCCCATTTGGAGTGGTGCCAGTCATGGGATTTAAGTGTGGGACAGGAGATGGACACATACTTGTCTGTCTCTCAGCAAATTACAGTGACCTTTTTCATTTATATACATCCCCGCACATTTATTTTTGCTGGTAGATTTAACCGCAGGCCATTTTTTCCAGCAGCATTGACTTTTGACTTCCCAGGAATATTACAGGCCACTGGTACGGTGCCTGTTTTCATTGGAACAGAGATATTATCTTAGAAGCTGTGTTTCCAAACCTGTTCCTTGGGTTATCAAATTTATCTCAGTGCACATCATTAAACTTTAAATGGATTTTACAAACAGTAAGTAATTGGGTAGCTAATACATTACATAGACATTCATTTTTATAATAGACATTATAATTTTCAACATAATATTATGTACTCAGTCATTTGATCGAGATATACCAAAACTTAAAAGTATAATTAAGTATTCTAAGTATACTTGGCTTGTACTTGTGTTTACTCTTTCATTACACAAAGGTATATAGTTTTACATAGGCCTACTGGCTAATAAGCTTGCACGTTATAGCACCCAATACAATAGATTTGAAAATATTGATTTAAAAACAAAATGTGTAGTCCACAGTGCTAGTGTACATACATAATAATTTACTTCAAATGTACTTAACTTTTTCCACAACATTTACTGAATTTTCGCTTCCCTATTTATGGAAATTTCCGGCAATCCATGTTTTCACTGTTATATGGGGCGCTATTATGCATCTTCTGAAAGAGTAAAGAATCTACACACAGATCAAAAGACACAGGTGAAGAAGATACAGCAACTAGAGACAGAAGGATTATGCACATGTAATCTAACACGATCAGCATATAAATCAAAACTGCCTAACATTACTGAATGAAATGGCAACCCAGGAAAGGTAAATTAAGCTAAAATGTTGCTCTGATCTTTCTTATGATATACTGTGCTTAGATATAAATACAACAAAATATTCTGGGGGCCATGAAAATCTTGTGCAAATTTAAAAAAAAATGCTGGCGTGGCCTAGCAACTAAAAAAAAAACACTGATGGGGAAAGAGTTAAAGTACAGTTAATGGTGTATTTCAAGTATACAAGTTACACTAGTTGTGTACTCAAAGTTTAAAACTGTTACACTTAAAAGTATACTTTTATTTACTAAAAAGTGGGCAAATTTAGTCCCAAGTAGTATTGAAAAAGTACACTTTACACTGCAAGTGCATTGATATAAGTATACATATACTACATAAAGTATGTCACTGAAGTATACTTAATACCATCAACTTATTTTTGTATGGGTATATACACTCCCCAACATGGCTAAACACTTTAAAGGGAGATATCATGACATTTTCACAAGATGTAATATAAGTCTCTGGTGTCCCCAGAATGTGTCTGAAATTTCAGCTCAAAATATCCCACAGATCATTTATTATAGCTTGTCCAATTTTCCCTTACAGCGTTTTGGTGGCCTGAGAACGCAAATAGGTTTCAAAGTGCAAGTTTTAAAAGTGATACTGTTTATCATCTCCATGCACACTTCAAAAACGCGAATCTGTGAAAACGGTGACGGCATGCACATGTGTACTACGTTTTTAGTCTATACACTCTTAAAAAAAAGGTTCCAAAATAGGGGTCATAGAAGAACCATTTTGGTTCCCAAAAAACCTTTTAGTGAATCGTTCTAAAAATAACCATTTTTTTAGATGATTTGGCCGCTCATTCCACCTAGTGTCAGTTCCAAGTCAATTTTTTATTAACTTTGAGAAAGGTTTGTGTAAGATAAATAAACATTCTGTTAAATGTAATGTAATGGTTCTTTATCTGCATCGACTCCATATAGAACCATTTTGTTCCACAAAAGTTTATTTACAGTGGGAAAAGGTTCTTTAGATTATTAATATGTTCAAAAAATGGTTCTTTTTAGAACGGTTCACTAAAAGTTTTTTTTGGAACCAAAATGGCCCCTATTTTGGAACCTTTATTTTTAAGAGTGTATGCATGCCATGCACGATTGAATGCGTATGCCCGGGCGTTGTCTTTCTTTACAAAGCGACATTGCCAATTACTTGTCTGGCATGCATTATACAGCGTTTTAGTCATTTCCGCGGATCCCTGTGAACGGGAATCATTTTGATAACGTTTTCATGTGTCGTGGAAAAAGCGTTTGTTGTGTCAATGAGGCCTTCGCAGGGGATAGTCTAGTTGACATGGTCTCTACTGACACTACAGGGCTGCGTTGTGGTTGTGTCTAGACGCAGATCCTTCATCTGATCTGGATACGGCCCAGGTCCGGCTGGCTATGGTAAACCTCGGGATAAACAGAGAGACTAATATTAGCGTAGATGCCATTCTTCTTATGATGTAACAAGTACATCTGGTGTTATGGGAAGTGTTCCCGGTTCCGGCTGACCTAATTTATGCAGATTATCATTTCACAAGATATGAATTATAGAAACTGATAATGTGGTATGTGTATGCCAGGCGAAAGAGATGTGTTTTAGTCTAAATTTAAACTGACAGAGTACGTCTGCTTTCCGAACAATGCTAGGAGGACTGTTCCAGAGTTTAGGTGCTGAATAGGAAAAAGATCTACCGCCAGCAGTTGATTTTAATATTCTTGATATTATCAACTGGCCGGAATTTTGAGATAAAAAAAAATAGAAGGACTATAATGCGTTAATAGCTCACTCAAGTACTGGGGAGCTAAACCATTTAATGCTTTATAATTAATTAGACAGATTTTACAATGATTTTAAAATTGTGACCCTGGACCACAGAACCAGTCACAAGGGTAATTTTTTTTTTATTGAGATTTATACGTAATAAATAAGCTTTCCATTGATGTATGGTTTGTTAGGATATGACAATATTTGTACGAGATACAACTATTTGGAAATCTGGAATCTGAGGGTGCAAAAAAAATCTAAACATTGAGAAATTCGCCTTTAAAGTTACCCTTTTATGTTCGCGCTTTTGCTGCATCCACTCACAAAAAATATTTTTTTATATATTTATGGTGGGAAATTTACAAAATATCTTCATGAAACATGACCTTTACTTAATATCCTAATGATTTTTTGCATAAAGGAAAAATCGATAATTTTGACCCGTACAATGTTTTGTTGGCTATTGCCACAAATATACCAATGCGACTTGTGACTGGCTTTGAGGTCTAGGGTCACAAAAGATATGACCTCTGGAAGCATCTCTTTCAGTAGCTTAGTCAGTGTCTAACATACATGTTGTTGTTTAGATGATTTAATGAGTTTAGACAGTTCTTCCCCTCCTATAGCAATACATGAATGGAATTTTTCTTCAGGGACACTACAATCCACTGTCTGATGTGATGCTGTAGAAGATGGTTGCAAGGTTATAATTTTCTCTCTAATCAATCCTGACAACATAAATACAGGTCTTCACTGTTCAGACCTACACTGAACCTGAGAGACTCTGCCAGAAGCAACAACTTTGAGAACGATAGTTGTGTAACAACACGATGCAGCTCTGGTGAGTCTGTCTGTCAACCAACTTCCCTCATGCTGATATGTGTCACTGGGCTGGTCTGTGAAAAAATACAAATAAATTTTTAGTCTCTTATCTATACAGAAAACGTACAAAGTGTTTAAAAAGACAATCGCCTTATACTGCATAGTTCATAATAAAGTGCGGTTATGAAGTATATAGACAAGCACTTTCGGGTTTAAAATGTAAATGACATAACTCTCCTCTCTGTGAATATAATCACAGACATTAGTGTTAACTTTAGCTGCATTTGCCGTGGAAATTACTAACAAGCATATTTGGAAAGGAGATCACGCAAGATCACGAACAGTATGTGCTGCTCCGTTCTTGAGGAACAACTTTTTAGCTGAACCTGCTTTGTATTGACCCTCAGCCTCGTTCACAAATCAGTCTGGTGTAAATGATTAGCGCAGACATGGAACAATTTTAGGTAACTTGAGGGGCACATTCCCATCATAAACAACATGAATCCACTGCGTATTCAGTGGCTCGGTTGCCGGGAGTCTTATGCTCACTCTTACATCCACCTGACTTTGTATGAAACTGAGACATTTTTCTTATCACTACAGCTGCTCCAGTAGAAAATGGCGGACTGTGTACAGCTCACTGAGGGCAGAATTCGTCAGCAGTTGTGGGCGGGGCCTAGACATGTTGTGACATCACAAAGGTAGAATCTGCAAACGGCTTGTTTTCAGACTTTAAAGTGTTTGGATTTTTACCATTATAGGATGGTTGTGTACACATACTGCTGCTTACACACATTTATGTTCAAACACCATGTAAAAGTGAATTTTGCATAATAGGTTGACTTAACCACAAATAGAATATGCACTACTTAAAAAGCCATTGTCTCAGAAAAACATCAAAGACTGAAGTGTTTGGCAGAATATGGAAGTTTGATTCAGAGTGGTTCAGCAGAGTTGTGTTGAGTGACGAATCACAATGAAACATGAGTTGATCCAGAGCGGTGTCTTTGAAAATCTGGTGAGAAATATAATATAAATGCATCTCTACCACAGTGGAGCATGGAGGAAGGGGCATCATTGGGAGTACAGGAGAATATTGCAGAATGGCTTGCTAAGTTGTTTCCAAAGAGGAATGATCAGGTGTTATTTTTCAAAAAGACAATGTTCCTGCCCAAATTGCAAAGACAACCAAGAAGTGGCTTGAGAACAAGTCCATCAGGCTCATGTTTTTGCTTGTTAAGGATTTGAACCCTATAGCGATTATTCGGTCTCACATTAAACTCAAAGTGTACACTGACAAACAGCTAAAACTAATACCACTTTAAAACTAAAACAACAGAAGAGCAAATATTTACTCAATTACTCAATATTCAATTAACATTTACACATCAAAGATTCAATAAAATTCAGTGTGCGTGTGTGTGTGTGTGTGTGTGTGTGTGTGTGTGTGTGTGTGTGTGTGTGTGTGTGTGTGTGTGTGTGTGTGTGTGTGTGTGTGTGTGTGTGTGTGTGTGTGTGTGTGGGTTGGTTTATGTGATTTATGAGAACACAAATTTGTATAATGACTTGTGTATTACACTGGTATTACAACTTATAGGTGGTTTATGAGGACATTTCAAAAGTCCTCATAATTCAAATAGCTTAAAAAACATAAAAAACAATGTTTTATTAAAAATGTAAAAAAGCATAATGTCTCCTGTGATGGGTAGGTTTAGGGATAGGGGCAGGGTAAGGGGATAGAATATACAGTTTGTACAGTATAAAAACCATTACGCCTATGGAGAGTCCTCATAATGCTGTTGCACCAACGTGTGTGTGTGTGTGTGTGTGTGTGTGTGTGTGTGTGTGTGTGTGTGTGTGTGTGTGTGTGTGTGTGTGTGTGTGTGTGTGTGTGTGTGTGTGTGTGTGTTAAGAATCATGCAGTTCACTCAGGTGTACTGGTTGATTTTCCTCCTTCCTCTGTTCCTCATTTTCCTCTTTTCTTCCTCTACACATCATTATTCACTCTAACCCACCTAAAAAACACACACACACACACACACACACACACACACTTGACCATTGAGTCTATAAATAGGACTAGTGAGCATCAGTAATACATGACATTTCTCTTCCTTCCTACCGTCTGTCCTCTCAGGTCTCTTTTTCCTATTTTTTTCTCTGTTTTTCCTCACCCTCCTCTTTTATATGTCTGTCTTTCTATTTTTACCACCCTCCCTTCATCCCATACTCCCACCACTGTGGTTTGTCGATCAATAGCTGAGTATTATTGATCTGGATATCGGATAAAAATTCCCTCATTTGGATGGTCCCGGTCTCATCGCAGCTTTGTGAAGTGGGGTCAAATAGCTCCACCCACAATGCTCTCTGTCGCTCAGGAGCAGCCTTGTTTAAGACAAAAAGATAGAACGGAGTCCGAAAAAAAAAATATACCTTTGAAGAGAATTGTTGGGGTTATGTGCAACAAAGGTCTATATTCTGTAAAACAGGTTGCTTCACTTCCTGTTCAGGTATTTTATATGCTGTGCTTTGTTAGTTAAGTAAAACGCCCCCTTGAGGTAAAACACCCCCTGCTGTTTTTCCAAAAATAACCACTAGATAAAGTCAAGATACGTTTTTGTTGTTTCTATTAACTAGTTTATGAGAGTGGTGTAGAAATATTCACCTTGAAGCTTACACTGGTAACAAACACCCCATCATAATTACTGTAGTTGCATGCTCTGAACGGCCCATCCTTTGATTTTCCATCAAATGTAATTTAAGGTGGAATTTATATTTTAAAATTACCTCAAATTAGCACTAGCTATATATTTAGCTAGCCAGTTATCATCAGCTAACAATATTTTTAAAATAGGTTGATTTTCAGCATGGTTCATTAATAAATATTCATAATTATCTGTTGTTTTTGCTTGTCTTTTTAATTTTAAGCTCAAACTGCTTTTACTCTGATTTTGGCGTAAATATATAAAGCAAATTGCTTTGTCAAAGTGGGGGCATTTTGCCCTCGGCAAGCAACAAATTAAATTTTTGTTAAAAATCTAATATGAAAATCTAAATTTTCATACTTGGTTTATAATTGATGTTGTTGTCACTGAAAACTGGGATAGGCTATTCAAGACACATTTAACTTTTCTTTCACAGAAAAAAATATACAGTCCATGAAATAAAAATTTAAGCTTTTAGTATGAATATATTAGCCTTAAGGTCATGAATACGCTGGTGTGTTCCAAAACAATGACAAAATTCGCATTAAGGAGCATTAAAACTTACAGGCTCTCACTTCAGCTGGATAGCAGATTTTTATGACATCACCGCGGACTTCAGCTTCTCATCACATCTTCTGTCCAATCAAATGCTCTCTAGAATCTAACGTAGCCTCTATCTATCATCAGCGCTCGGATTCGTTTCCATGGTGCTGTCAAGTACGACGTGCAGTCTGTGAGGTAGCCTAAACTAAACGCTATTGTCTATTTGAAAAGGGGGATAGGCACCCTAAAAGTCCATATATGCTGTGCTGTTAACAATTTCTCCGACAAGCGGATTTGATGAGACCGGTTTTCCTGTTTGTTCATGTGACGTTCGACATAAAGCCTATTGAGTGTCGTTCACTCCAGACGTGCAGGTGTGCGAGTTTTCAAGCATACATTCCTCTAAAAGAGGAAGAGCTTGTGTAATTAATGGATGTCCAGCGGTTGGTACTACCAGGAGGTCTGTCTCGCGACATCCGCTCAGCACTTCACATATCGCACATTTTCCCTTGATGTACAGTAACTTCACATCCATCAGGTGTTATGGGGAGGTCAGTTTAATTAAGGATTGGAGAAGGGCGAGAAGATGCGAGCTCTTCATGAGATAGTTATTGTGTTCTTCCATCAGATCAGCAGTGCACTTAACCTCGCATCTGTCATTAAAGTTCTGTAAGTCCCTCTGGATATATGTATATTAAAACAAGTTAGTGAACTAAACTTCTGGATAGTGATAAAGGGCATTACAGCATTACACTGGATGTTAATGCAACAATGGAAATTTAAAAAAGATATGTGTCTTGTCTTTGATAAATGTGATAAACTCAGCAAGTAACAATGTATGATTGTGTATGGAGTTTATGAACAAAATTCCCTCAAATTTTTGTATTGACTAAATAATGTTTCAAGTTTTACAGTTCAACGTTTGGGGTCAGATTTTTTTAATGTTTTTGAAAGAAGTCTCTTATCTCACCAAGGCTGCATTTATTTAATCAAATACAGTAACATTGTGTAATATTGCGAAATATTATTACAAATTAAAATAACTGTTTTCACTTTGAATGTATTTTAAACTGTATTCCATTACTCCGGTCTTTAGTGGCTCGGGCTCAGGAACAGACTCTGGCTCGGGCTCAGGAACAGACTCTGGCTCGGGCTCAGGAACAGACTCTGGCTCGGGCTCAGGAACAGACTCTGGCTCGGGCTCAGGAACAGACTCTGGCTCGGGCTCAGGAACAGACTCTGGCTCGGGCTCAGGAACAGACTCTGGCTCGGGCTCAGGAACAGACTCTGGCTCGGGCTCAGGAACAGACTCTGGCTCGGGCTCAGGAACAGACTCTGGCTCGGGCTCAGGAACAGACTCTGGCTCGGGCTCAGGAACAGACTCTGGCTCGGGCTCAGGAACAGACTCTGGCTCGGGCTCAGACACCAAAACTGTAACAGCCACAAGAACAGACACAAACACAGAAAGAAACGCTGGTTCAGGAACAGGCGCCGGCTCAGGTACAGCAGACACTGGCTCCGACTCTGGAACAGGCACTGATTCTGGTTCCGGCTCTCGAACAGGCACTGGCTCCGGAACAGGAACAGACTCTGGCTCGGAGGAAGTGACGTGAACAGTCTCGGAATCGGCCATCTTGTCCGTAGACACTGGCTCGGAGGAAGTGACCTGAACCGATTCTGGATCGGCCATCTTGTCCGTAGACACTGGCTCTGTAGAAGAGATGTGAAGCGTCTCTGGCTTGGCAGAAGTGACGTGAACAGTGTCTGACATGGCAGACGTGACGTGAATAGGCTCTGACTGGGCAGACGTGACGTGAACCGTCTCTGGATTGGCAGGAGTGACGTGAAAAGTCTCTGGCTCGGCAGACGTGACCAGTCTCTGGATCGGCCGGGATCAGCGGCGAGGACTCTGGGCTGACAGGAAGTATAGGGAGGACTTCCAGGTATTGCGGGACGTGGGAAGTCCTCTTCCTCCTCCGTCTCCGAGACATGAGGGCGCAGGACTGTACGGGACCAGCGGTGAGGCCGCTGGGCTGGACGGCGTCAGCGGCGAGGGCGCTGGGCTGGGCTTGGCTGGACGGCGTCAGCGGCGAGGGCGCTTGGCTGGACGGCGTCAGCGGCGAGGGCGCTTGGCTGGACGGCGTCAGCGGCGAGGGCGCTTGGCTGGACGGCGTCAGCGGCGAGGGCGCTTGGCTGGACGGCGTCAGCGGCGAGGGCGCTTGGCTGGACGGCGTCAGCGGCGAGGGCGCTTGGCTGGACGGCGTCAGCGGCGAGGGCGCTTGGCTGGACGGCGTCAGCGGCGAGGGCGCTTGGCTGGACGGCGTCAGCGGCGAGGGCGCTTGGCTGGACGGCGTCAGCGGCGAGGGCGCTTGGCTGGACGGCGTCAGCGGCGAGGGCGCTTGGCTGGACGGCGTCAGCGGCGAGGGCGCTTGGCTGGACGGCGTCAGCGGCGAGGGCGCTTGGCTGGACGGCGTCAGCGGCGAGGGCGCTTGGCTGGACGGCGTCAGCGGCGAGGGCGCTTGGCTGGACGGCGTCAGCGGCGAGGGCGCTTGGCTGGACGGCGTCAGCGGCGAGGGCGCTTGGCTGGACGGCGTCAGCGGCGAGGGCGCTTGGCTGGACGGCGTCAGCGGCGAGGGCGCTTGGCTGGACGGCGTCAGCGGCGAGGGCGCTTGGCTGGACGGCGTCAGCGGCGAGGGCGCTTGGCTGGACGGCGTCAGCGGCGAGGGCCCTGGGCTGGACGGCGTCAGCGGCGAGGGCCCTGGGCTGGACGGCGTCAGCGGCGAGGGCCCTGGGCTGGACGGCGTCAGCGGCGAGGGCCCTGGGCTGGACGGCGTCAGCGGCGAGGGCCCTGGGCTGGACGGCGTCAGCGGCGAGGGCCCTGGGCTGGACGGCGTCAGCGGCGAGGGCCCTGGGCTGGACGGCGTCAGCGGCGAGGGCCCTGGGCTGGACGGCGTCAGCGGCGAGGGCCCTGGGCTGGACGGCGTCAGCGGCGAGGGCCCTGGGCTGGACGGCGTCAGCGGCGAGGGCCCTGGGCTGGACGGCGTCAGCGGCGAGGGCCCTGGGCTGGACGGCGTCAGCGGCGAGGGCCCTGGGCTGGACGGCGTCAGCGGCGAGGGCCCTGGGCTGGACGGCGTCAGCGGCGAGGGCCCTGGGCTGGACGGCGTCAGCGGCGAGGGCCCTGGGCTGGACGGCGTCAGCGGCGAGGGCCCTGGGCTGGACTGCGTCAGCGGCGAGGGCCCTGGGCTGGACGGCGTCGGCTGACGTGAGGCTCTGGCTGGACGTGGCTGACGTGAGGCTCTGGCTGGACGTGGCTGACGTGAGGCTCTGGCTGGACGTGGCTGACGTGAGGCTCTGGCTGGACGTGGCTGACGTGAGGCTCTGGCTGGACGTGGCTGACGTGAGGCTCTGGCTGGACGTGGCTGACGTGAGGCTCTGGCTGGACGTGGCTGACGTGAGGCTCTGGCTGGACGTGGCTGACGTGAGGCTCTGGCTGGACGTGGCTGACGTGAGGCTCTGGCTGGACGTGGCAGACGTGAGGCTCTGGCTGGACGTGGCAGACGTGAGGCTCTGGCTGGACGTGGCTGACGTGAGGCTCTGGCTGGACGTGGCTGACGTGAGGCTCTGGCTGGACGTGGCTGACGTGAGGCTCTGGCTGGACGTGGCTGACGTGAGGCTCTGGCTGGACGTGGCTGACGTGAGGCTCTGGCTGGACGTGGCTGGCGTGAGGCTCTGGCTGGACGTGGCTGGCGTGAGGCTCTGGCTGGACGTGGCTGGCGTGAGGCTCTGGCTGGACGTGGCTGGCGTGAAGCTCTGGCTGGACGTGGCTGGCGTGAAGCTCTGGCTGAGGGGATACTGTGAGTTCACGGAGTTCCTCATCTACCACACCCACCGTATACACAGAACCGCTTAACAGAAGAGCCAGTTCAATATAGCTCTCTAATGTCCCGTGAGGCTCATGCAAGGGCATGAATGAACTGAGCTGTTCTGATAGCCCTCCTCGGAAGAAGATCATCAGGCATTCCTTGCTCATAGAGGTGAAAGGTGCCAGCTTGACAAAATCTTCTACGTACTCCTCAATCGAATGATTCCCCTGACGGAGACACAGGATTTGGACTGCTGTGTCCATGGCTGATATCGCTGCTGGATCTGGGTGTGGCGAAGTCTTCTGTTATGAACTGCTCCGAGACTTGGAGGTGAAGATCCAAATGCAGCTTTATATAGTCGTACAGGCAGGGTCAAGAATGAGCAAACAGGACAATGGAGAAGAGACAGAGAACAAAACCAGATAACAGGCAATGGTCGAGGCAGGCGGCGAGAAGCAAGGTCCAGTAAACAATCCAGGTCAGGGTAAACAGAGAACGATCAGAAAACGGGGTACACAGTCCAAGGTCAAAAAGGCAATAAACAAAACTCGGGAAACCGCTCAGAAATGCAGACAACAGTACAACAAGACTTCGCGGTGAGTGAATGAATGAACATGGTATATATAGACTGAGACTAGCAGGATGACAAGACACAGGCGAATAAAATCAGTGACAATGAGGTACAGGTGAATGTGATCAGTGTGAATGAGTCCAGGCAGTGAGTATGGGAAATGTAGTTTGTGAGGAAGTGATCATAGTCTTATCTGGAGTGCCCTCTGGTGGCTCTCAAGGGCACTCCAGCTGGTGACCGTTACAGAAACAGAATATTTTGTTAAAATGTAAAAGTGTTTACTGCAACTTTTTATAAATGTAATGCATTCTTGCTGAATAAAAGTACAAATTTCTTTAAGTCTACTGACCCTAAAAGTTTGAACATAAGTATAGTTTTTTTTTGCTGAAAAACAAAATTTAAAATAAAATGTACAAAAAAAGTTTTAAAAAAAGTACAGTAAAAATATTTGATTGTACAAATAAGAATCTAATTTAAAAAAATAACATTACAAATATGAGCATTACATAAAAGCTCTTACATTATGGTAAAGAGAGTCTGAGGAAAAAGGTGTTTAATGGTCATAAAAATTGCAAATGCAAAACATTTATATGAATTTTCTTTTAATTTTGGGATAAAATGTCATATAATTGTCTGTTCATTATTATTATTATTATTATTATTATTATTATTATTTTGGAGTAAAAGTTCCCAGAGGTGTTTGTGTGGAATACTCCTGTCCAATGGTTAATAACAACATTTTTATCAGCAATGCTCAATTCCTCACATAATCTTTTCATAGTAATTTGTCCATATCAATACTGTACTCCTTATACCACCACTGACACATGCACACACAAACGCTGTTGTGTGGGGACACCTTTGTGTTGTTGGCCACCTGAGGGGCTTTGATACACGCTGGGCTTTAATCTCCACACTGGGCTCTTGTGCCTTTGAAGTGTTAATCTGAGGCACCTTCCCTTCCTCCTCACAACACGGACACACATCCATGGTCAGCCTGTGGTCAGGCCTGCTCGGAGCCAGCTGGCCTGTGTGCAAACCCACACACATGCACACACAAAATACAGCGATACACACCACCTGTGTTATTGGAGCAATGTTGAAAACACCTGTAGCGCCTCTAGTAGGATGTTGGAGCCCTTCCTGTGGTTTATTTTGTTTACATTGTGGTACCATGGTACTGTGTTTTTTGGACATATACCACCGCAATATTGTAGTCTTCTTTGAAGTTCCTCGGAATATAATAATCATTATGCTTCATGATATTAAAGATATCACAGTCCTTTTTTTTGTCATGTGAAATGTGTTTTCAAAGTTTAAAATAATTGAATAATTTTATCAATAATTTTCGCTGCTATATCCCTTACAAAAAGATAGTACCATGGTCAGATGATTGTATCAGAGGGTAATACTTGATAAATAAAAAAAGTCGCCGTTTGGATTTAAAAAGGCAAATGCGTAAGAGTGTGTAGCTTTTCATTTCTTAAACAACCATGTAAGACACATCATGGCCATTATCATTCCAGGATTACAATGTCAAGATTCATCAGGCTCGAATTGTGAAAGAATGAAGAATCATTTTCACACATGAATTGGCACCTCTGAGTCCAGACCTTAAATTCAAGTCTTTGGGATGTGCTGGAGCAGACTGCTGGACTCTTGCATTGTCAATACAAGATTTTGACCCAAAAAATGATGCTCTTGATGTAAATAAATGTTGTGATGTTATTTAAGGTTGTAAGAGGAAAGTCTAAAAGTGCTTCCAATTGATGGTTTTCTGTTTGTTTTTTGTTTTTGTTTTACAGAAAGAACAAGATAAAAGGAATTTTGGTTGGACTTTATTTTGCAGTACGTGCACTTACCTGTACTTTCAGTGTACTTAGTACTTACCTAAGACAATACTGGGTAATATAAGGTAACTATGGATAAAGGTTAGGTTTAGGGGTAGGATCAGGGTTAGTACCTAGTTATTACCCAGTTATTGTAATTACTATAATAAGTACATAATATGTACATGGGGAACAGGACTGTAAAATAAAGTGCTATCGAAATTGTCCACTTTAGTAGCAGTGGATGTGAGGTCAAGAGAGATGAGATGCTTGTTTGAGAAAGGCATTGGAATAAGAAAGCGAGAGGATATTTATAGTTAAATGTATAGGATGGAAAAGAAGACGTTAGATAGATTGCTCTGTTTGTTTTGTGCTTTCTCTTTTTCCATACCTCCCTCTTTATTCTCACCAGCCTCTCTGCAGATGAAAGAAGAGAGGGAATCTGCAAGGTGGTTGTCACAGGCCTTTTCTTTGCCCTGGAGGACCTGTGTGGTTGCTATAGAAACTAGGTCAGGGCTGCTGCATCCAGGGAGGCAGAATGTGTGAGTGTGTGACAGGTGTATGAAGAGGTGCTGAGGAAAGGAGGGGTAAACGAGGTAAAGCGGAAGGAAGACTGACAAGGATGTGAGCGTGTTCGTGTGCCGTCATTTTACTAAACTGGATTGTTTGTTTAAATAAAAAATGTTGTGGGAAAAAAAGTAACTATTGATTTTATTTTATAAAAACATTTAATGTGCTGATGTGACACTTAAAAATGCAGTATATCATAGCTTTATATCTTTTTGTTTGAATTGTATTTATTTTATTGTATGCCAAGCCAAAAGACTGAGAGCAAAACAGAACAGGTTTTTACACAAATATCCCTTTCTTTTTTCCTTAAAAGCACAAGACCACCTATTTATAGACCTAATAGGATAAATAAAACCTAATCTAATCTTTGAACAATAAGCACACAGGGTCCAAAAGTATCTAATCATTTGTATAATAAATAAACATCAAGCATTCAGCAGAAACATCAGCATTTAGATGATTCAGTTGCTTTTCATCCATTCTTACTCTCTATTGAATAAACTTACAGTTTAGCACAATAATATTACCATAATGGTGTAGGTAAACATTTACATTTAAAGCTTTTAGCTGATGCTCTCATCCAGACGTACTGACAAAAAGTAATGTGAATGAGCTAAAATCACCCTAATGGATGTGTGTGTTCAGAGGCTGTTCTTCAGAGTCAAACGTCTGAGATATGGTTTGTGTCAGGGTGTAGATTGCTGATGGCAGATGTGCACTGGACGTGCAACAGATGAGCTAATGGCCACTCAAACATTAAACATCAATGTCACTGCCAGAGACTGTCTGTCTACATGACAAGCTGAGAAGAACTGCCTCTGTGTCCTTGGATCACACTGACTGAGGTAAATGTTAACAGAAGAGCAAACTGTTTGGACTACACACCTTTTCTACCTCAGGTTTCTCTGTTTCCATTCGTCAGAAGTAGACTGATACTTTTCGAGTCATTGAGATTTTTCTCGTTAACAACGGAAAGGCTTCAGCAAGACCTCAGGCCATTAACCTCAGTGACTCAGACGTCAGGTCTTTTCTTAGATATCTTGAGAGATGCTTTAGATGACTAAAAGACTTGTTAACTCTGGATGTCAGCACATTCTCAGTGCTTGTTCGTCAGGTCATGGGTTTTGGCATATATGCCTCTGGTAACACATATTATCATCAGACACAAATCTTAATGGTTGCAGCCATCCACCTACAGTAAACTTCATAAATCTCTCTAGCCAGAGCCAAAATGGACATGTTTGCATGGAGCGTCAAGAAAATCAAGACTAATATAAAAAATGTATTGATTGGTTTGCCTTGGGTATTTACTATATCACATTGTTTTTTTATATCACCCTTTGCATCTGCAATGACCAGCCCAGCAGACATTAAGCCTGAGCTCACTGCAGATGCGGCACCTGAGCCCGCCATGATGTCAGCACCAGAGGTAATGCATGAGCCTAAGATTGTCCCGAGCCTGACAAAAAGTCTGACCAGGTGCATGAGCCGGCAACAGTGTCTGTGCCAGTGGATATATTGGTGGAATGAGGGAGTGGAGCCCTGTCCCTTCGACTACGGCGGATTTAAGTGCACTGAACTTAATAGAGTTGGAGGAGTATGAAGAGAGCACTATAGCTGTTTCATTGCCTTGCACCGAGCCTGTTTCATCACCCAGCACTGAATTATTTAAGTCTGTGATGTTCCCGCCCTGCCTCCCACTCTCACCTCCTTTGCCTATTCCTAATCGGCCAAGAGAGTCTGTCGGCTCCACCGTGGCTCCTCGCCCCCTTGGCTTCACCTGGGACTGTCTTGCCTACGTCATGGCAAAATCCACTGAGCTTCCTCGTCCCTCCGGCTCCGCGTTGATCAGTCATCACTCTACCTTCATCATGGAGCCACACCCCTTTGGCTCCCTTGGGCTCCGTCTTCCCTCCGGCTCCGCCTCAGTCCTTGGGCCCATTGGCTTTGCTTTAGTCCCCTGCACCTTCTGTCACCCGGTCTTGTCTGCTCCGCCTGGGTGTCCATTCGGTCGGTCATTCCCCTGGTTCTGTCCACCAAGTTTCCATCATGGCTCCTCCCTCCCTCGACTCAGCCATGAGCTTACGTCCTGGGATTCTGGCTGAGGATTCTGCCCTGGCTCCTCCTACCTCTAACTCAATGGCTTCTGCTGCATTCCTCTCCTCCCTGACTCCTCTTGTTGTCTTTTCTGCCCTGGTTCCTGTGGTCATTCCTTGTGCCACCTCTGCATCCCCAACCCCTCTCGTCCTCCTCTGTTGTACTCTTTATTATTATTGATATTAATAAGGTACGAGGTTGTGCCTTCTTGATGGGGGGTATATGTTAAGGGTAATCTGTGTCCGTTTATGTTTTTGGGTCGGGTTGATACGTGTTTCTGTTTGTTTCCATGGTTCATTGTTTGATTGAGTTTTGCACCTGTTCTCCAGTTTGCCACCTCAGCTTTGTGTTTCCTCACACAGCCCCATTTAGTCTTCATCCATTATTTGGCATGATGGGAAAAAAACAGTTTAACAGTTTAAACGACCTTTCCGCTTGTCTCAAAGGGCGCCCTCCCCACGCTCCCTCCATCTCTCTGCCAACAGCCCACCATTGTAGGGAAAACAAATTAATTAAGAGTCTGAAGAGCTGGAGCTGAAGAGCATATTAGCCTTAATGTCTGCTGGGCTGGTCATTGCAGATGCAAAGGGTGATATAAAAAAAGCAATGTGATATAGTAAATACCCAAGGCAAACCAATCAATACATTTTTTATATTAGTCTTGATTTTCTTGACGCTCCATGCAAACATGTCCATTTTGGTTTGCCCTGTGTATTTAAGCTCTGTGTTTCTTTCAGTTCTTCGTTCTTTCTCATCACATGTTATTGGTTGTTCTGTTCCTTTTTTCCTTTTTCATGTTTTGGTTTTTGTGTTTGAAGTTAAATAAACTATTACTGCCTGTAATTGGATTCTGCCTATCTCACGTCTTTTCTTAAGAAAACTACAGAGAACACCCTAGCACATTGCAACATGGTAAAATCAACTCAGAACAACTTATCTCAATTATTGATGCAGCAAGCTTTGCACAGGCTAAAATCACTTACAAATTATTTTGGATATGCACAAGTCCAGTTCTTATATGTTTGTCTCAAGAATATTTTGAATAGATTACTTTCCTGATTTTAATAAGGGGTCCTGAGTAAGCCTCTTTAACCATCATCATACAGACTCATCTTCTGAGCTAACCTTTCTGTCACAGGATAAACAAAATGGCAAATCATGACCTCACCAAAGAGGGTCAAAGGCAGATATTTGCCCTAATTGTATTAAAAGGCCTCTGATATTAAAAAAAGAAATAAAAATGTCTTTCTGCTTTAAAGGTCAGTATGTGTGGGGAAGGGAATTGAGGTCAGGTAATTCTACGACTGCGCCACACTAAGCCTGATTCGTTGCTCTGTAGCGCCACAATACCTTTCCCATTGATCCAGCAACGTCATCCCTCTCTAAATGCGCATGCTGTCCTTTCTTTGCTTAATTATTACCACTGTTGATTAGCTCTTCAGATTCCAGCTCTTCAGACTCTTAATTAATTTGTTTTCCCTACAATGGTGGGCTGTTGGCAGAGAGATGGAGGGAGCGTGGGGAGGGCGCCCTTTGAGACAAGCGGAAAGGTCGTTTAAACTGTTAAACTGTTTTTTTCCCATCATGCCAAATAATGGATGAAGATTAAATGGGGCTGTGTGAGGAAACACAAAGCTGAGGTTGCAACCTGCTATAGGTTTGTGAATGATGTATTACCGGACGTTTACATTACAGTCTTTACAGCATTTCCATGAACAGCAGCACCTTGGGACACTACGACATAACTAGATATGACTTTACATTAAATGACATCGGCATGTTATTTTACCTACATAATAAAACATTTTCAAGTTCAATTTATATCGAATGAAAAAAGTAGACGGTGAATTTTATCAGTAATATAAAAGTAAGCCATTCCATGAAGCTTGCAGTTGATTGTGGAGCCATAAAGATCGATTTTAAGACTCTCAAGAGCGTTTTGAGTATCCCAGTGTTAATGCTTTCTTTTTAAATGTATCTGAATTGGCCATTATTGCCATAAAGATAAACTTATAATAAAGTTATTGCTGTTCTAGAGGAGCTGGGTCATCTAACATCTTTACGTAAGAGCATATAAACAGCTGCTTACCTCAACACTCATGACAGTTTTTCTGGCATCCATCCACAATCCCATCTCATGCCTTATTTCTATCGATTCTGTACTAACTTCATTAATTAAGCAGTGCGGCAAGACTTTAATGCTCGAGTCGAGTCTCAAGCTCGAATCTTCTTGGACAGTGAGCCAAATCTGTTTACCATCACTCAAGAATTATATGAACATTACAAACTTGAACTGGCATCAAATTACTGCTGGCATGGTTTTAGAAACTCTACTTACAACAGTAGCCTAAAACAATACTTACAAGCTATTGGTTAACTTTAAATGCTAGTCTCTGTGGCCTTATGAAAAAGAAGTACATTAGCATACATTTAAAAAGAGTACTTAGCGGTATTACAAATATAAACCATTTACATTTATTCATTTAGCAGACGCTTTTATCCAAAGCGACTTACAAATTAGAACAATAGAAGCAATTAAACTAACAATAGGACAAGTGCAAATGTAAGTGCTATGACCCTTCCCAGTTTAATCTCACGCAGTATGTGGACTTTTTTTTTAAGATAATAGATAGATAGAATAGAAGATAAAGTGTTAATATTAATGGATCAAGTGTTGCCGAAAAATATGCGTCTTCAGTCTTTCTTAAAAATGGTCACGGACTCAGCCGCTCTGGTTAAGTTGGGCAGGTCATTCCACCAGCATGCTTTGGAACAGACCAGAAAAAGGTCAGAGAAAGAGATTTTGTGCCTCTTTGAGATGTCACCATAAGACAGCGTTCACTTGCAGAGCGAGTTTCTGGATGGCACATAAGTCTGAAGTAATGAGTTGAGGTAGGAGGGAGCAGAGCCAGTGGTTGTTCTGTAGGCTAAAGTCAGTGACTTGAATTTGATGCGAGCGGCAACTGGCAACCAATGCAATTTTGTGAGAAGAGGAGTGACGTGTGCTCTCTTCGGCTCGTTAAAGACCACTCTAGCTGCAGCATTTTGGATCAGTTGCAGAGGTTTGACAGTGCAAGCTGGAAGACCTGCCAGGAGAGCATTGCAATAGTCCAGTCTGGACAGAACAAGTGCTTCGACAAGGAGTTGTGTAGCATGCTCTGATAGGAAGGGCCTGATCCTCCTAATGTTGTATAAGGCAAATATGCAGGACTGGGCAGTTCTGGTGGTTAACTGTGTCAAAGGCAGCACAGATCCAGCAGGATGAGAACTGGGGATTTGGAAGCTGCTCTTGCCAGTCTCAGGGCTTCAATTACCGAGAGCAGGGCAGTCTCAGTTGAGTGTCCGCTTTTAAAACCAGACTGGTTGTTGTCCAGGAGGTTGTTCTGTGTAAGAAAGGAAGAGATCTGTTCGAAAACAACTCTTTTCGTGACGAATGAAAGAAAGAATACCGGTCTGTAATTTTCCAGATGTGCTGGATTTAGAGTGGGTTTCTTAAGCAGTGGGGTTACCCGAGCCTACTTAAATGCTGTGGGAAAAACCAGTGTGAAGAGAGGTGTTTATGATGCGCTTTAGTGTGGGTATAACTGAGGAAGAAATGGCTTGAAGTAGATTAGTGGGAATAGGATCAAGCAGACAGGTAGTGCGATTGGAAAGGAGGAGTTTGGAGACTTCTGCCTCTGAAAGCAGAGAGAAGGAGGGTAGAATGAGTGTTAGCTGGTAAGATGTGTGTGTCAGTTTGTGGTTTTGTAAATTGGCCGCTGATGGTGGTTGTTTTATTTATGAAGAAGGTGGCAAGATCGTCAGCTGTTAGGGTTGATGAAGGAGGAGGAGGGTTGAGAAGAGAGGAAAATGCATGAGTCAAAAGTTAATTTAGTTGTGTTACAGTTTTTCTCAGTCGCTTTGGTACATTTCTCAGATCAGAATTGAAATTCTCAAAACTACCTGTTCAATCTTCTCATCATTGTGTCACTTGTGCACATCAAAAAAGCAGTTTCTCATTTATTTCAACAAGTTGCAAATGCTTTGGTACATCCATGCAAATGTTTATGTACAATTCTCTGCTGTTTCCTACATTATCACTTGCTTGTCATGTTGATCAAAATGTATTATAATGAGTCTCTGTTGAATAGTCTCACCCCCACAACGTTTAGGCATTAGTTCATAGCATTAGTCTTTTACATGGAAAATGGTTGAACAAGTTGTCATAATATGTCAAGCATATTTCTATACATTTCCATTAGACTTTTTTTCTAATCCTGTCCTGTTCACATTTCTACTTTTTTTCTTCTTTGTGCTGCAGTGCTGTCTTTTCCTTTCTGTGTCACAATTACATGGTCTGTCAACAAATTACAGTACAAACAGTAAAAGCGTAAATGTAAATCTTGTCCAGTCTCTTGCAATAAAATTCCCACATACATTAAGTAACCTACAATTTACAATAATTGTTATCAAAACTTAAGCCATAGTTTACATCAGAACATCCCTCCAGAGTACACTGTTATATTGACAACATGACTTAGCAATTTGGCTGTCTTATCCGTACACAATTACACAAGGACTTGTCATTCTGATGGCACTGACATGTTCATTGACACAGATATTTACTTTTGAGAAATTAACTAAGGATTTTGAGCAAGAGACTGGCTTTTGCAAGCCATGGTGTTGTGCTATTTGAATTTTTTTGAGAAATGCACTTACTGTTTTGCAAATGTCGAGGATGATTCGAGAAATGTACCACAGCGACTGAGAAAAAACTGTAATATACTTATGCAAACTGAATGTAATGTTTTGGACACTTAATTGTATGTTATTTGCAATTAAATGCAATTAGTGGAATTTAACAATTGTTAACAATTCTTAACAATAATAATTTTCCAAAATGTACTGTAAAGTAAAACTTTTAATTTGACATTATTACAAAGTGCACGTTTTAAAATTGTTCCTAAGTATGTTCAGAAACAGTCGTAAAAGTGAACTTTCCTAGTACACTTAAGCAATCTTTTATTTCATTAATATATTTTCTGCAAGTACATATACTTTAAGATTTGAAGTATAAGTGCACATTCAATACAATTAAGCACACTTGTTTTTTAGTGACATCATCTGAAAAGGGCATATTATGTTACATTCAATTGAACCCTCAATCCAATTATGCATCACTATCTACTGTGAACCCTGCTGAAAAATCCAGCATTAACCAGCATGAATTCCATGTTGGTCCTGGCTGGTTTGTTGGTTAGAGCTGGTATAGTGCTGGTCTAGCTGGTGGCACAGGCACTCCCGCTTCCCATGTCTGGGGTCCAGAAAACCAACAACCAGAATCCCATGCAAAACTTATGCTGGTGACCAAACGGATTTTTCAGCAGAATATATCCCAAATTTCAAATCCACTCAAAAGAAGAATCCACAAAAGAGGTCTGGGCATCACAGTGAGATTTCACAGCATCATTATGTGGTCTGATCAACTTCTAGAAAGCATGTGTGCAACAGCAGGGTGGATGGCAGGGCAACGCACTTTCAATTGACTGTGACAGTATAGCTCACAGTGAGAACCAACTGTTACTGCACATCTCTGGGAAACTGCAAGAGGCTGTAAACCAGATACCTGTTGCTTTTCTCTCAGAACATAATTTCGTACTGGCACCTGCCAGTAAAGTGCTGGGCGCCCTATTTCCTCTTCTGTGAAAGAGTCTGGAGTGTTCCCTGACACTGCTGATGTTCTTTTAATCTGACCCATAGGTGAAGGTGAGTCCAGCAAACAATTACACCCATTCCTGATGTGATGCTAGATGGCCAAGGAGATCCAAAGGCACTGTGATGCAGAGGATATAAGTGGACAGGACAAGACCGAAAAAAAAGATTCAAGGGAGAAAATTAAAGACAAAACACTGCAATGTTGTGTCACAGAAGAAAACTACTTGCCAACTACAGCAGTTGTTCAGCTGTCAATATTGTAATTAGAATTGAGTGCTGGGTATTGGATGTAAAACAACACAAGGTTGGGTCGCCTATTGTATCTTTATAGCAGTATTGTACAGTTTTTCTCAGTCACTTTATATATATTCACAGTCACAATTCTCGAATGAGATTCTCTTTTCCTCTAAACAGTAAAAAGTGCATGAGTTTTGGCACGTGTGCAAAAGAGTAAGTACAATTTCTACAATTTGCACAATAACTAAATGCACATGGCTTGCCTATCAAAACTGACGAGTTGGTTCTCAAAATATGTTAGACATACATACATGTATATTTATAAATACATATGTAAAAATGTGGAAAAAAATTGGCATGCAAATGTGAATTTTGTTTAGATGTATAACATTACTAAAAAAATATGTTCTGTATAGAAATTTGCATTATTCTTTTTCTCTGTACTACATGACATTTCCCAATAAACTTTGAAATAACTTAAAAGTTTGGGTTGACTCCAATTTTTAACCATATGGCACACAAGGACACACACACACAACGTTTAATGTTCTTGGCATTGGTTATTTTACTGACACAATAACTAGGTTTTGAAGCATGAATTAAGTGTTTTGTGTGAGTTACTACATTTTGTTGACATGCAATAGAGTAGTCATGTCCCATAAAACAATTGTTTGAGATGAAATGGAATACATTTAAGATTAAGTTTTTCTAAATTGCTCATTTTTTGTCTTAGTTTCTATATGAATAGTTAAGAAAATAAGACAAAAAATGAGCAATTTAGAAAAGCTTAATCTTACATTTATTCTATTTCATCTCCAGAATCAATTTGATCTGATTTGTATGTGATTTATTTGTCACCAACACAAATTATTGCCTTCAGATGCATGGTTTTACACAGAGAGAATAATACACTTATGCCAGCTGCTAGACAGACAGACTAGATAGCCTAGATAGATAGATAGAAACCTAAAACCTGCAGTGCCAAATTTAAATGAAAGCATGCGTGTAGTTTAAACAGTTCTGATCACAGACCGAAGGCTGTTTAACAGTAATCTAGCCGCCATAGATAAAGATAGATAGATAGATAGATAGATAGATAGATAGATAGATAGATAGATAGATAGATAGATAGATAGATAGATAGATAGATAGATAGATAGATAGATAGATAGATAGATAGACAGACAGATAGATAGATTTATTTTACCTCTATACTATACAAATGTAATGCAAATTATTAACGCACCTGTTCAAGTTATTATAAACATGCACCTGTTCAAGTTGATATAAACATGCATATTTTCTCTGTTGGCATGCAGTGATACCCGCAAGAAGGTGCAACAAGCGCTAGTTTATAAGGTATGCGGCTACTAGCTGTTTTTTAACTGACAGTTGATACTATCCATTTAAAAACGAACATTTCTTGACAGTCGCTCTAATCTCTGCTGTTGGCCAATCAGAGGACGGATTAGGCGGTCCTTATGCAAATGTGTTGGCAAGGGAAACGAAACCGCTCCATTCATTCTCCCAGGGAAGAAACAAATTGGTGGCGTTTTTCTGTTGAAGTACAGTTTACTCCTCCAACCGCGAGAGTACAAGTCACTTTGAGCGATAAATAAAATAACGGATACTTCTCTCACGATATTTGGGTAAGTAATATTGTATTTGCATTGAAATAGTTATACTTCTTGTCAATTCATATAATTTCATAATGTGCGCATCGCTCCTTCAAGGTTAGCTGAATACAACATACATATTTTATATTTCATTTAGTGACACTATAACTGATAAATGAACCCACAAACTAAAACACATTATTATATAGCCTATATATTTTCCTCTGCTATAAAGAGATATGCTTTTCCAAGAATGTGCCATTACAACTTTTAATAAATGTCATGTTAATTCTTACTCATGCATTCATATCTTGTGCAGAAATATAGATATAGATGTAATTAAAGGAAGATTAAACAAAATGGAATATAAATGTATAGGCTACATGCATTTTTTTTAGCCAATAAGTCTGTTGCCTGATTGCTAGTTTGCCCTTATATTCAAATAACTGTGTTAAGTTGGCTTGTGGTTTGTATGATGACTTGGTCCGCTGCATTTATTTGCCCGTGTTATTGACATAATGACGAGTTGTTAAGGTCTGTTTATCAATAGCGCGGTGCCAGAAAACTTCATGGATGCGTGGATGTGAGTCAGTGTTGTGTCTGCGCTGCGCCACGCATGTATGACATGGCTGTGTCTCCAAATCTAGTCACCTGCCTTCCAAGACAGCATTTTGGGCATCACAGAGAACTGCAGTAATTTCGGGGCATTAGGTGCATAGTGCATTTTGGGCAACATTGACTCACAGCATTTTTGGGCATTATATGTTCTTGCAACCGTTTGGGCAATGATGAATTTTTGAATGGTTTAATTGGGCTTTTTTTTTTTTTTTGCATTACGTGCATGTGCAGCTTGCTGTGAGCATCATAAGCATATTTTAGACATACTTTATAGCTGATTTTTGGGCATCACAGAGGTGTGCAGAATTTACGCCCGTCATTCACAAGTGAGTAGAGCATTTTTGGGAATCACACAATTTTTTTTGGATATCATATGTGCTTGCAGCTTTTTTGGACACTTTTGATGGGAAGCATTTTCGACATTATGCACTTGTGCAGCATGCGCTTCATACGTAAAGCATATGTTAGGCAAATTTCATGGATATTTTTTAAGCATCATAACTTTGAGCATCATTGACACATGCCACATTTTTTTGGCATAGACACATGCAGAATTATCATAGGACCTTGCAGAATTTTTTGTCATCGCAAACTCATGTCATGTTTTAGTCATGTAGAGATCTTTAGGGATCAGGCACAGTGCCATCCATTCTATCACTGATATACCAGTGTTTATTAATATTTTTTTTAATGTAATTTTGTTCAAAGTTTAAGTAATGTTGTTGTCATTTTAATTCGTTTTTGTGTTTAAAAAAATGTCTAGGCCTATATAATAGTTCTTATTCATTTTTATTTCAGTTTTAGATTTTAGTACTTTAAGTTCAACTAAAATTAAACTCTTGAAATTAGATTTGTAAACAATCTGCATGTAACCTGAAGTTAAATAAATAATTGACTGCTCTTTGAGTGCTCTGTTCACTGGTCACCAAGTGCTCACCATTGAACTGTCACTAAAATGATCAGCAGCGAGTTGTGAGACCATCGGCTTGTTGCCACCACATTTGTTTGCGTCCATGGTGCTCTTTGGACGGGCCTGCGAGTGGCCGTGAAGCCTCAATGAGCTCAGTATGTCTCACGGCCACTGCTCATTAAGCTCAAATAATGAATGGATGCAGATGTGATTATGTTTGCTCAGATGAAACACGGCAGAGGGCTGGAGAGATGTGGGATGGTTTAATGATGAGGAGAGCGGAGGTCCATGGCCGCATCACTTCGTCTGACCATGAGACACTTACATTGTCTGAAGTGCAGGGCGATTGAAAAATATGTTTAGTTTTAAACATCTGAAAAGGTGTCCTGGTGTGGAAGGAGCTTTTTCCTTTAAACCTGTAAAGCCTGACATGAATTAGTCTTTTTTTTTTTTTTAAATAGAACAGTTTATTGAACCTTTAGACAAAATATAAAAAAAAACGTGTATATAGTGTCAAATATGAGTGCCATATTTGATACAGCAGGCGATTATAACTCATATATCTAGGAAAATATGGATACAGAGAAGGGAAAAAAACACCTCAACTTAGTTCAGAGACCCAAATTGAGCAAAAATATATAATTTAGTGCAGTTGCTTACATTTATGGTCAAAATGTAAGATGGAATTCCGATAGCTTTTAAAGTAAACCAATGAAACAAGTATTGCAGACTATAAAATGCATGTAAATATCAGTTGTAACTATCTCGCAATAATGTCTAAGTGATTTATATTAAAGCTTATTTAATGACAAAAGCTCTGTAGTTTTAATTACGGGGGCAAAACATAGAATTCAAAGATGATTGAGAGATAGACATCCCCTGATGTATCATATTTAATAGTCCCATTTTAACATGATTTTTCTGAAAATAAAATGGATGGATAATCAAGTAAACCTCCGTTGCTTTAGTCAAGTTAGTGTTCATCTTGAAATATTACTAAAAATATAAAAGTTATTCTTAAATCAGTAAAGAATTCACAGCAAAAAGACAAGTGTACCACAACCTGAAGGGGGACTTTTTTTATAATTACACTAAAAGGGCTTTCACTTGCTAAAAAAAAGTGTAAGCTATCAATCAGATGATAGAGGCATGTATAGAAAATAAGAGGCCTTAGATATTTGCGTATCAACTATGGTACAGTAGGCTTTTTTAGTGAACTAGCCTAAAAGATAGTAGTACTAGACTGTGGACGCGTCTTAGGGTCAGCACATACACGTCTGACCGTCCACTTGATTTTGTCCCCAACAAGAGCATTGGCCAGTATCGCACTACACTCACACGCATGACCGACTGACTGATTACCCATGTCACATGCTCTGGTTTTCATGGAGATGGATGGCAGATTTAAAATGGCTGAGCTCTGGAAGCCACACACAGTTGTCAGCATTTTGGCTGGACTGATCTATGACCTCTGGGCAGCTCGACATGGAAAAACAAAGGAATGCCTGCTTGGAAGAACGAATGATGACGATCGTGTATTGTTCCCCTCTCAGATAGGATCCTGTTAATATTGTGCATGTTTGTCATGTCAAACAGAAGCGCTCTGGCTTGTTTCCTTTCTGTTAATCTTTTTTCACTGGCGTTGTTGTTGTTGTTCTTTGCTCTGCTTCCTGTTCTGAATTTGAATGAGAGGCAAGTACAGTGTCATAACGGAGGGATGCTGTCAAATACATTTAGCAGCTGGAGTTATCGGATGACGCCCTGGGGTGTTAGAAACAAATTGTTCAATGTGCTTACCCAACATGGTACAGCATTTAGATAAGGAATAAAATACAAACCATGATAAGGCTGATTTTGAGAAATAGGGCTGACAGTTCCATGGCAGAAAATAGTGTTGGCATAGAATGACGCCCACTGTGTATCCAATCTATAGATAGTATGGTACAGCACATCCTTAAGTTCTGACTGCTTGTATGTTTCCAGCTTATTGATTTGAACACAAACTGATTTTACATTGAACCGATATTTGCACCTCCAGGGAGATAGAATTGCATTTGGGGCCTCATTTATAAAATGTTTTGTAAAATCCTTCTTACATTTGATCTTACGATCATTTCTCAAATGTGCATCCGCGTGATTCAGAGAACGTGCGTACGTCTCTCTCTCAGATGTGAAATTTATAAATCACAAATGATCTTGAAATTGTGCGCAGCTGAATGTTTTCAGATATAATAACATATAAAGAGCACCCGTCAACGTCCAAACGCATTTCTTGTGAGTGATGAACTTTTCCATGTCAAAGACCGTTTTTATAAATATGATCATTGACGTGGATTTTAGCGTTTGCATACTCTAAGATCAAATCTGTGCATAGGCACATTTTATAAATGAGGCCCTGGGTGTTTACAATTGATTTGCAAATTTTTTCACAGGAAACAAATTTTATTTGTCAATGTAGTGCACTTCTTTCAGAGGTATTAGTGCACTACATTGACCGCCCAGACTGGTCATCACCACATTTCATAATCCCATTTATTTCCCCCCCAAAGTGCCATCCTTGAGAGGGCACAGTTCAAATACCGCCTGCCAAGCCACTTAAATCAAATGCAGCACAATAAAATGATCACAGAAAGACTGTGCACCTGTGTGACACGCCGTTCTGAATACTAAATACTGATTGTGCTCAAGTTGTATTATTCCAGCATCTGGAACAGCCGTTAAATGGTACAATATTTTGTACTGCCTAACAGAGACGGATGGCATACACTTATTACAATAACTGTTTATAGTGTTGTTGTTTTGTACTCTAACAGAAGCTTTAAAACTTTGTATCTTAAACCACAAACCATAATGTTTTTATAATATTTTATTTAGCTGCTTAGATTATCTTCTGACATTATCTTTTTTTCTCAATAATGTAAGGAAATGAAGTGAATGACTTCAAATGTATATTATATTGATTAAATTATATTGTCAATATACAATAATCAATATAATTATATTGATTAAATAGCCTATTCTATTATTTATATCAGATTTAACAAGATATCTTTCTGAAGTATGTATGTGAGTTGTGAATGCCCATGCAAAACTTGCCACCATAAGTGTTGTGGTATAGTTCTGTCTTTATTGTTGTTGTGTGTTGCTAGGGTATTGATAGGTGGTTTCTAAGGTGATCTGAGTGGTAGCTTACTGGCCAAGTGAAATGAGTCTACCCTCAAGTATCCGACATATTAAGGTTTCGCTTAAATGCCATGTAACTATATGGTATTTTCTCATGAGATCTGACACATGAATTGGCTAAAAAGTCTAAAAGCTTAGAATAGTAATAGCACGCCTTTCCTCGACAAGCCACATGAGTGAGATATCATTAATGTCTGTATAACACAAAAGGTGTGGGATGAGTTTACACATTCAAATTTCCTAAGACGAAGTGGTTTGTTCAAATCGCTAATATGAGCAATAGTAATAGTGTTGCTTGCCTTTGGCAATAACTACTGATTGGTATAGTATCATTAACCCTTTTTTTAACTGATTGCACAGAATTACCTCAAATACAAAACATAGGCCTAATTGAATTCTGAAGAAGCATTAGGGAGTTCCATTGTATTCTGTGGAGTGGAACTCTAGAGTGATGTTAGGTTCCTCAGAAAACAGCATTATGCTACATTGTATCTCCAGCTGTCAACAGCAACAGTGTTGCATTAGCAGATACAAATGGCAGTTCTTAGTACATACAATATTTTGAGAGGTAGAGAGCAGGTGCAGTGACCTTCATTGGGTTGCCCTCTCCTCTTGAGAGAGGACAATATGTTTCTTCAGCACTGGATTGGGGAAACATCACTATAGAAACACCAAATGGTCTAATTTAACCCGATGCAGTGGGACTCGTTTAGAGCCAGTAAACATAGCTGTTTATCCAAGAGAAAAATGTTATTGCTCGGGGGTTGCTCTATAGCTCAGGAGACGGGATTCTCACCTATGTTTCATTTATCAACTTTGTCTGAGATGTTTCTCCTGAAGGTCTTTAATATAAATGAAAATATGAATGTGTTTTTTTTTATTAGAAATGTTCATATTGAAATCTCTGAATCTGATTGCAGAATTTGACATCTTTGATATCAAACTCGATAGGAGACGGAGCATTTGTCTGAAAATGCAGGTTGCTTTCACCCAAAGGATAGTTCACCAAAAGCAGAAACCTGCTTTTTGTTCTAAACCATGTATGACTTTCTTCTGTAGAAGTTTTGAAGAATTTTTTTTTAACTATATCTGTCCATACAGTGGAAGTCAATGGGGTCCAAAACAATGCTGGACTACACACACACACATACACACACACACACACATACAACCATTTGCAAAATATCATCTTTAAAGATCTAGGTACATTTACAAAAATAATTCATGCTGTTTAGGCCTTTAATTGCATCGTTTTAGACGATCCTAAACTTAGCATCGAAGCCCCAGTCGAGACTATTGCAACAGTCCTGCAGTTGCTAAGTGATTTGTTTGTCTTTGCCCCATACCCCACATGGGACACAGCAGCACCTTGCCTACAGCAGCTATCTTAAATTACTGCCCTGAACCTTCTGCCACCATGCCCTGTGTGTGTGAGTAAGTGTTGTGCATTAGTGGTTGCGAGAAAAAGTACAGTTAGGGACAGAGAGGTATGTTGTCACTGACAGAGACAGGGGAAAATAAAGGGACTAGCCTATATATTTTTCCCTACTGATCTGTTTATGTATAATTGAAGAATCGCCTTTTTGTTGACACTTTTGCTCACAAAAGCTCCTTTGGCTGATTATGACGACTGACAGTTTTGCAGGTGCCCCTTTAATTCCAGATAAGCATGGTTGACCTTTAGGCTGCATATTTCCAAACAGCTGCATTATTTATGCCCACTATTGGTTGTTATGCCACATGAGTCAGTGGAGAATTTTATGACTCACCTGTAATTGAACTGCAGTGAAGAGAAGGTGGCATAAAAAGCTTCAGGAGTGACGTACACATCCATAAATCATTCGTAGACTGAGAGAAGGATCATAATATTTGCAATTGCTCATCAGGTTTGCATCAAGCTTTTTCAACTTTTGGTATATTAATATTATGTGTAAAATATGAATGTTACTTTGAGTGAAAAGTTAATTAGAGATGCATCTGAATTATATTTAATTTCAGAATAGTATTTGGTTTATCTTCCTTTTGCTTTAATGACAAATAATGGCTGAATAATATTAAGTATGAAAGATAAAGAAAAATATATCTTTCTATGGAAAGCAGTATGTTTGAATCAGCATAAATAAAATAAAGTATAATTTTTAGAAGAGGGACCTTTAGATATTGGTTGATAGCTGATATTGTGCTGTTATTTATCACACATCCCTAATGCGTTTTAATGTGACTCACACATTATTGAATGTAATATGTACGTATTACATTCCAAAGAGCTCCGTTATCAGCCCCTCAGTGGAAAATGAAACTATATCCATACCAACTGGGCCGGATCGGCACGGAATGGAATGGTTAAGCAACGAGAACGGTTGGTCCCGATGGTGGAAAAGATTATTTTGTTATTTTTTGTCAAGTTAACTGAAAGTAAATGAGTCTTGATAACTGAAATGGCTAACTTAAAATTGCAACCCAACCCTGAATAGAAAATCAAGTAAATCAAATCAGCCCTATCCAACTTTAAGATGAAATGACATTGCTGATGCATATTAAGAAAGAGCTAAATTAAGCCGAAGAGAGGATCCATCCATGGCAAAGCTTCTAACCAGGTGTTATTGGCTGAATTTTGTGAGACAAGGGTTGTGAAAGCTTCCTGGTCTGTTTCCAGGACAACCAATTATTCACCAGTTGTATCATCCCAGGATTTTGATAAAGCACACTTGTAACACGCCACTTTTGCCAACCATAAAAGGGCCGGAACATTGTTATGAAAAGGCCAGCGTACTTATAGGGTACTCAAAACACCCTCCCTATTCAGGTCAGTGACGCTCAATCGGATGTGTGTTTGTGTGCTCGTGCATTCGTGTCTGAGCCCTGTTTCACCTTTAAATGTAAATAGTAATCTCTCTTTAGATTATAGAAAATGTTGTATAAAAAGTAAAATATACTAAAAGTATATATCTTTAACAATCTGTAAATACATAAATCTAACAAAAATATGCATTTCAGGATTTTTTGATGTCTTGAAAGCGATAAAGGTCATTTTAATTTTTTAAAAAGTATAATCTAAATAATACAAAGAAAAAGGGATTAGTGCAATGGTAGAACGATGCCACAATAATTATAACAGGAATGCGGAAAGCGGCCATTTATCCTTGTGATGTGATTGACAGGATTAGATGAACTTGCTCCTCCCAAAAGTTTGTTTAGAGCTCCATTTGTTTAAATTACAGCGACTTCATTGCATTTGATGTATTATTTCTGAATATGCAGATAAAACCCAGTTTCTGTCTCTGTGAGGTTCATGGCCCCTGTTACATTGAGCTGTCACCGGGAGTTATGAGAGAGAGAGAGAGTTAAAGGCGATGATGGAAGACAATGGTGTCAGAATGGTCAAAGACAAAGCCTAACATAGACCTCAGTTTACCAGATTAATGCTGGATAATGCTAGTCAGGTGAACCAGTTCTGACAAACTGGTCACTGGGAAAATGTAGCTGCTGAGGCTGGTCATCTGTTGTTACCTCCAGTGTGATACATACCAGTCAAATATTTGTAATAAGATTGTTTTAATGTTTTGATGAAAGAAGTATCTTGTGCTCACCAGGGCTGCATTTATTTGATCCAAATATAATAAAAAAGAATAGTATTGTGAAATATTAATAGAATACTATTACTAAAAATAACTGTTTTCTGTTTGAATAGATATTTAAATTTAATTTGTTCCTGTGATGCAAGGCTGAATTTTCAGCATCATTACTCATACTACTTACTTCAGTGTCACATGATCCTTAAGAAAGCATTCTAATATGCTGATTTGCTGCTCAAGAAACAGTTCTTATTATCATAAATGTTGAAACTGATACATTAGCCTATCATTCAAAAGTTTAGGATTAAAAATGTTTTTATTCAGTATAGGGATGCATTAAATTCGTGATAGTAAATACATTTACGTATAATGAAGATTTCTATTTCAAATAAATGTTCTTGTGAACTTTCTATTAATCAAAGAATATAATTTTTTTTATCATGGTTTCCAAAATATGAATCATCAAAAACTGTTTTCAACATTGATAGGAAGAGCCTTTATTAATAATGATAATAACTAATTAATAATAATAATAACTGATAATAATTGAGCAGAAAATCAGCATATTAGAATGATTTCTGAAGGTTCATGTGACACTGAAGACTGGAGTAAGGATGCTGAAAATTCAGCTTTGTCATCATAGTAATAAATTATATTTCAAAATATAATCAAATAGAAAACAGTTATTTTAAATTGTATAACTGTTTTCTTTAATAAATGCAACCTTGAGGAGCCTATGGAGACTTGTTAAAGAGATTTTTTTTTTTAAATGACCAAACTGGAATGATTATGGCAGGTTCTATGTGTTTCTAAATCTAAAGCCTACTACTCTTTCATCTCTCAGTTCCTTCTGTCATGTCAATCTTGAAAGAGTTTGCAGAGGGTCACTGGGGTGAATAAAGTCTGTAAGAGACTCAAATTGAGTCATCTCTTCTTTTCTCGTTCAATCTCCGACAGTTGCCAGTACAATGTTCAGGCCCTGAAAAAAAATCATTTTCCCCCCTGGGATCCATTTAAGTGCCAGACCTGTGTGTCTTTGTACGTGTGTGCATTTGAGTGTGTTTGTGCATGTGTCTATGCATGTGCGCTGTGGTGGAATTAATCCACTGCCAATGCCCCAGTGTCCAGCACATCTCGGCTCCAAGGGTTCTCATCTCATCTGGTGGCTCTTAAAAGGAACACACACAGACTGATCTGGCTGGAATGTCAAAGACATCAGCAGTGAGCACACATGCAATCACTGTCCATCGATCAATCTGAGTGACAATGGAGAACTGATGAAAAAGAGAAAGTGATAGGAGAGGCCATGAAAAAAGGCCACAAAAGACATTCCCTCTGTTTTCTCACTGACGGGAAGGTAACAGCTTTAGACGTGACTCTGTAAAAGATCATGAAGCAGGATTAATGTGTGTGACCTTTTGGTTTCACCACAACAATTTTGTTAGAGTTTTTTTTAAAATGTATAATCTTTAAAGTCAACATAAAGTCAAAGTAGTTTCTATTTACTTTCTTAGTACATGCACCTTGTCTTATTGTGAAAGTTATTCTTAAAAAAAAAAAACTTGTGGCTGGTGTCACGTTGGCACCAAGGGTGTGGAAATAATGTTACCCAGTAGCCAAACTGCTATATGTGTCACAGTTTGGGTTTTGTTTCTTGTTCCTGGTTCTTGTCTTGTGATTCCGTTTGTCATTTGATTCTGCCATGTGTCTTGTCATTGGTTAATCGTCTGATTATTGTTCACAGGTGTCCCTTGTCTTGTGTATTTAAGCCCTTTTGTTTGCCCTGTGTCTTTGTCTAGTATTGAATGTTTCTAGTGGTGTATGTCCTGATCATTGTTCTGGTTTTCTGTTTCATGCCTTGCCATGCCTTTGTTTTGTGTTTAGTTTAGTGTTATAATAGTGTTATAAGGTTGCGTTTGGGTTCGCTACATCTTGCCTCCAGTGGTATCAATTTATAACAGTATGTAATGCAGTCTTTCTGAAGTAAGAAATAAGGTTTTTGCTCTCAATTGTGAGTTTGCTGACGACTGGGGGGGATGTTGTGTCATCTGGAGGAGCACTACTCCCAATGCCCGGCCTTGGCGACGGGCCGGCATTAATCTGCAAATCCTCATTGATAAGCATCACTTCTGCTCAAGGAAAGAGAAACGGCATAGTGACAACAGCACCTTTACAATGTCTCCCACGTTTCTTCCCTCAGCACCGCTAGACTAATCCGTAAGCAGCCGTCATAATCCTATAGGAGCCACATAAAAGCTACCATTCGTTGATAAGCAGAAACGTCCTCTTGGGTGGTAAATGAAGCAGGAACTGACTCATCGGATAGAAACTCAGGAGAGATTATATTCCACAGTAAACAACTGGGAAAAAATATTCCATAAAACTATTATTACTAAACTTAAGCCAAAGATTAAAAATGTGTTTTTGTGTACTCTGTATTTTTCATTCATTTTAAGACTGTCTGTCCATATTTCTTATCGGCTGAGGTGCTTTTCGAAGCCCAGTTTTCTGCAACATGCTTTTGCTCTCCTGATAGGCATTTAATTGGGCCTTGTCGGAGGCTCAGTATGGGGCAGTTCTGTCCAAATTCACATTGGACACAGTTGGTCGCTCCCCCTCTTAAAACCCCTCTCCACTCCAACTCTCTCTCTTTAACATTTCCCTTCCCTTCCAGACCTCAAAGTCTCTATACATCAGGGGCGTTTCCTCCGAGGAGGCAAGAGAGGCAGTGCCTCCTCAATCAATTAGATGAGAAAATAACCCATGTTACAAAAATAAAACAATGCAAATATGAAAAAATGTGACATTAAAAGGGTGAATACATCACTTGTTTTTCTAAAGTAACAGCGTCCAACAGGTATACCTGCAGGTAAAGTTACAGCGGGATGCCACGTCTCTCTTTGCCTCCCCTGAGCCCATTGACTTTTACAGACCCCCTAAAGCATGCGGTGGGTTTGGTGGGGGGTAATTGACAATGAATAGGGGGAAGTCACCTGAGAGGAGGCAATGCCTCCATGCTATGATTGAATATGATTTGTTATGGTTGGATACGATTGGTTTGTGCTTTAAATCCTGCCTTTTGTTTTCACGCGCATTCGTAAATTGGTTTGAATGAACAAAATGATGGTGTTAATGGGAATACTAATTAAAAAGTAAGTAAATTACTCAGCCACTTGGGTATAACTGCTTTATGTCATTCCAAAATCAAACTTGAAAAGGACTAAAAACATGATGAATGATTTTTTTTTTCATCAGCTTGGTGAAATTAAAGGCACATCATATCTGTGACCAGTTTAACAAGCTTTGATGACTGATGAAAATAAGTTAACTAGAATAGTTGAACATCAGTTCATTAAAACTACTTACTCCAGTTAGTTATTATTTTTGAATAAATGTAAAAATGCTTAAAAACACTATGATGAGATTTACACTTGTTTTTAAAAAGATTCATTACAGAGTAATGAGTACAAAATAGAATTGTATTTGGTCTCTCTCTCTCTCTCTCTCTCTCTCTCTCTCTCTCTCTCTCTCTCTCTCGATGTAATGTTTATTTAACCAGGAAAATTGTGACAACATTAAGTGTAAGTGGGACATGAATTTACATTTGATTTATTAAAAAAAGGCCTCCTGATTTAAGAACACCCCTGCTATAGAGCTACTTATTCACCTTAAACTCAGCTCCTTACCAGCCTTCTCTCCATCTCACACTGTGTTCCTGATGGCCTCATCGTGTGATGTGAAGACAGAAGTTGAATGAGAGATACATGCTGGTAGACCTGATCTGTTGGTCTTAATTGACTTGTAGACATGTCAGGAGTAAGAGGAATAGGTCAAGGACGCTCTACAAAACAAAAGGTCGCCGTCCTGCTCACATTTAAAGCCTAACAGATTCTTTTTTTCTGTGATGTTGGTTACAAGAGCTTTACAAGATCATTTTCCTCTCTGACTCCAGGTACGATCCCAGAATGCATTGCAAAACAAACTCGCACACTTAGCAATATGACCAATATGTCATTGTCACAGTCCTCGTCTGCACCTGTCTGTCCTTGTCTGCACTTCACTTCCCAGAATCCTCCTTGTCTGCACACCTGAATTCACTCCCTCAATCATCCACCTGTTCTTCGTCTTAATCATCTGTGTCACCTGTCAACACCTCGTTTGTATCTGTATTTAGTTCTCTCTGGTCAGTCTGTCTGTGTCGGTTCTTGTTTAGTCAATGCATATGTACTGTTTGTATATGCATAGGTGTTTATGTGTATCCTGCCTGTATTCCTGCCTGTTCCTGGTTTTGTTTCAAGATTAAATCGTTTGTGTTGGAGCTCTTTGCCTCAGCCTGCCGTCCTTACTCACCACACCGTGACAGAAGAACCGACCTTAAAAAGATGGAGTGGGCAGCAATGGACATCCTCCTTCTGGCCCAGGAGGACCAGTCCCTCGAGGCCCACACACAGAGGTTTTTGGACTTGGTTCCCCACGTCCATTACGATGACACCAGCCTCTGTGGGTTTTTCCGGGCAGGTCTCAATGATGAGACCAGAGCACGCCTGCCTGGAGATGGGCCTCGAGGGAATCTCGAGGCTTACATTGAGTGGGTGCTGTGGCATAACGGTTCTCCGTTCACCATTGGGCGCTGCGCCAGTCCAGCCGAATCCTTTTCACCGCTGGTCCCGTCCAGCACCGAGCCCTCTTCGCCGCTGGTCCCGTCCAGCACCGAGCCCTCCTCGCCGCTGGTCCCGTCCAGCACCGAGCCCTCTTCGCCGCTGGTCCCGTCCAGCACCGAGCCCTCTTCGCCGCTGGTCCCGTCCAGCACAAAGCCCTCTTCGCCGCTGGTCCCGTCCAGCACCAAGCCCTCTTCGCCGCTGGTCCCGTCCAGCACCAAGCCCTCTTCGCCGCTGGTCCCGTCCAGCACCAAGCCCTCTTCGCCGCTGGTCCCGTCCAGCACCAAGCCCTCTTCGCCGCTGGTCCCGTCCAGCACCAAACCCTCTTCGCCGCTGGTCCCGTCCAGCACCAAGCCCTCTTCGCCGCTGGTCCCGTCCAGCACCAAGCCCTCTTCGCCGCTGGTCCCGTCCAGCACAGGGCTTCATGTCAGCCACCCCGAGTCAAGTGAACCGAATCCCGAGTCAAGTGAACCGAATCCCGAGTCAAGTGAACCGAATCCCGAGTCAAGTGAACCGAATCCCGAGTCAAGTGAACCGAATCCCGAGTCAAGTGAACCGAATCCCGAGTCAAGTGAACCGAATCCCGAGTCAAGTGAACCGAATCCCGAGTCAAGTGAACCGAATCCCGAGTCAAGTGAACCGAATCCCGAGTCAAGTGAACCGAATCCCGAGTCAAGTGAACCGAATCCCGAGTCAAGTGAACCGAATCCCGAGTCAAGTGAACCGAATCCCGAGTCAAGTGAACCGAATCCCGAGTCAAGTGAACCCGTGGATTTCCCCAAGTATTTTTTGGGGGGGGGCCATAGGCCTTCGCCTCGTCCGGCTCCGCCGTGGCCGCCCGAGGGGTCCTCACCGCCGTGGCCGCCCGAGGGGTCCTCACCGCCGTGGCCGCCCGAGGGGTCCTCACCGCCGTGGCCGCCCGAGGGGTCCTCACCGCCGTGGCCGCCCGAGGGGTCCTCACCGCCGTGGCCGCCCGAGGGGTCCTCACCGCCGTGGCCGCCCGAGGGGTCCTCACCGCCGTGGCCGCCCGAGGGGACCTCACCGCCCTGGCCGCCCGAGGGGTCCTCACCGCCGTGGCCGCCCGAGGGGTCCTCACCGCCGTGGCCGCCCGAGGGGTCCTCACCGCCCTGGCCGCCCGAGGGGTCCTCACCGCCCTGGCCGCCCGAGGGGTCCTCACCGCCCTGGCCGCCCGAGGGGTCCTCACCGCCCTGGCCGCCCGAGGGGTCCGCACCGCCGTGGCCGCCCGAGGGTTCGTCTGCTCCGCCCTGGCCGCGCCCACGTCCTGCTCCGCCATGGCCGCGCCCACGTCCTGCTCCGCCATGGCCGCGCCCACGTCCTGCTCCGCCATGGCCGCGCCCACGTCCTGCTCCGCCATGGCCGTCTGTTCCATCCTGGAGTCCGTCCTCCTGCACCTGGTCCGCCTTCCTGTCACGGACTCCAGGATGCCCACCCTCCCACCCCTGTTCTACGGCGTGAGGTCACGCCTACCGGGAGGGGGGAGTAATGTCACAGTCCTCGTCTGCACCTGTCTGTCCTTGTCTGCACTTCACTTCCCAGAATCCTCCTTGTCTGCACACCTGAATTCACTCCCTCAATCATCCACCTGTTCTTCGTCTTAATCATCTGTGTCACCTGTCAACACCTCGTTTGTATCTGTATTTAGTTCTCTCTGGTCAGTCTGTCTGTGTCGGTTCTTGTTTAGTCAATGCATATGTACTGTTTGTATATGCATAGGTGTTTATGTGTATCCTGCCTGTATTCCTGCCTGTTCCTGGTTTTGTTTCAAGATTAAATCGTTTGTGTTGGAGCTCTTTGCCTCAGCCTGCCGTCCTTACTCACCACACCGTGACAGTCATCAAACACCATTTTTTATTTGTATTGAGACCAGATTTCCTGATTTGATTTGCTTGCCTATGCAAAATATTCTATATTCTAATGATGTATAGGGCAGTGTAACAAGTATCTCTTCTTTTTGAAATAGCCGCCTAAAGAGTCATTGGTCACTGTATATTATATTACCGTGGCACTAAATTACAAAAAACAAATGAATACTGCTGTTTGAGTGTTTCTAATCCAACGGCAGAGGGAGTGATGGCATTTATCATTGCCATCATTCTCTCTTCTGACTGCTGTAATTAGTCTCTCTATATTTCTTCCCTTCTTTTGGAAAGTCGTGGAAAACGCAATCATGCTATCATCTTGTTTTTGGAGCAAATGGGAATACAATTTGGGAACAAAATATTATATTTGCTGTCATCTCCCATTCACCACTATAGAAGTTTACCCAACTACAAGGACTTCCTCTTCTAAGAACCCTGTAAATGTGAAAAGGGTCCTTATCAAGTAACATTTTTTACAACAGGGCCCATATTAATTAACATTTTTTACAACAGGGTCCAGACTCTGTGGTTTAGTAAGTGATTTTATCTGAACACGCTGACAGCTGCAGAATAGGAATTGACTCAAATACATTTTCATGCAAGCTGAAAATAGTGTAAAAATCAGTGTAGTGATTTCAAGAATCAATATCGGGATAGTTAAATTAATTGCAAAAATATATATAAAAAAAATTGACCAGCCCTACAGATTTGCATAAAACAGTAAATGAAGAAATAGTGATAATTTTCACACTGATTGAAATTTGGCACAGTGTGTCTCATAAGCAGTGTTGGGAATAACGGCGTTTAAAAGAACGGCGTTAGGTAACGACGTTAGTTTTTCAGTAACGGGGTAATCTAACTAATTACTTTTCCCGTCGTTACAACGGCGTTAACGTTACTGGACGTTAAATGTGGTGCGTTACCACGGGCGTCAGTTTGGTTTGAAATGTGCTGGGGACAGAGACACATTCGGAAGTGCATTTTCAGAAATGCTGGTACAAACTTGTCAAACTGTACAGCCTCTCTGTTCAACCAGATCGATCCCAAAATGTTATGAGAGTTAAGTGGTTTAGTGGTAGAACATTTACCTAGCGTCTCAGAGGTTACGGGTTCGAATCCACACTTGTATAGTTTTTTTTTCTCTCTCATCAAAACTAATTAAGTTCAGCAGGGACACGTTTGTGTGCATTTTATTTTGTGATTTCACCAGAACGAATAGTCTCCACAACGGCGATAGATTGAAGCGCGCGTCCGAGTGAAGACTGTGCGTGACCGCGCGAGCCACAAGAGAACAACTATCCATGCAACTGATAGCAGCGGGAACGAGCGCTCAGCTTGATTTCAAAAACAACACATTTTAGCGCTAGATCTCTTATTTAATAGCGAACTAAATTAATGCTCTGCTAACTGGACATGTTTTATTTAGTTGTATTAACATCCATGCCTCAATGTTTCAAAAAGTGGTGGGTACAAAATGACTCATGACGAAATCTGGTGGGGACGTGTATCCACCGAAATCGACGCCTATGTGCGTTACTATTATAGACAGTAAAGGTTACTATGTAGGCTATTGATTGAATAAACTGTAATCCGAACGCACCCCGTGGCTCACACAGCTAGTGAGGAGGTGGGTTAATAACGAGGTAAGCGATTATTATTAGCTAAGGCAGAGTTATCTTTCCTGGTAGCCAATCAGATCCAGTGTTTTTACACACATGCCAGCACATGCGCCACACACACACACAACAGCTAAACAGAGATTCGGTGAAGCAGCAGAGATGGCGAGTCAGGAGCAATCCAATGAAAAGTTGGCATTTTCAAGGTGCAATATAAGCACTACTTCTGTTCTACTAATTTCAATTGACTTGTGAAAATTGCTAAAAAAAAAGTCTTTTTTTTAACAGTAATGCAAATAGTTACTCTCCCTGGTAACGAGTTACTTTTATTATAGAGTAATTCAGTTACTAACTCAGTTACTTTTTGGAACAAGTAGTGAGTAACTATAACTAATTACTTTTTTAAAGTAACGTTCCCAACACTGCTCATAAGTGCACACACAATACAACTTAGATGCATGGGCAGGTGCTGCTAGTTAGATATAGTTTGGACCTAACTAAAACAAAAAATGCAACATGCTTCAGTCCTGTGGTATATGTTTGGTCGCCCACAGAGCTCACAGCAGTTTTTTTTTAAAAACAGTTCAAACTATTTTATTTTAGTGCCTGAAAAAAAGGTAGTGTGTGTCTGAATTTTCTAATAAAATGAGATATGAATCCTTGCTTGAAGGATATTATGACATCCGTGGCAAAAAAAAAACCACACAGTGTGTTCAACTTATTGATGTTACAACTCCAAGGTAACCACGACTCTCTCACAGGTTCTGAAGCCATATGGGTGTAGATTAACTTCCATAAACAGACATTGCTTTCCAATTTGAGTCGCTCTTCATTTCCTTTGCAGTTTCATGGAGGGCTCTGGAGTAATGATTGACAGATTTTGTTTCCTCTTGCACGCCGGCTCTTTGAGCAGTCACTTATTACAAACGAGCTAACAAAGGTTGGCCTGTGGGCAGGAGTGCTTGCAGAGTTTGATGGAAGCCTTTCTGATTGAAAACAATAGTGAATTGTCTCACCAGCCCCAAAGAATCAGCTTTCTAGAGCCTTGAGGCGAATGCTGTCAGCCATACAGTTCATTAACCACTTAGATCTTTAATTAAACACCCCTGTCTAAAGTTTACTAATCAGAAAGATGCCAAGATTTGCAAAGCCGACAGACCACAGAGTTCCAAAAAAGGTCAGCGACAAAGAGGGAGCGAAATAGAGCAAGAGAAAATGAGAATGAGAGAGAGGAGATGAATGCTCACCTCTGATTAGTCATCATGATCCCACTAAAATGACCAATCGTAAGAGGAGAAAATAGCTCTGTGGGCGACCGGGTCTCAGAATGTCTCAGATGAGCTCCTCTGAAAAGCTACTGCTGTATTCCGTCATCATGTGTCCCTCGTCAACTATTTAGACCTGTTCAATATTTAATGAACTTTAATAACCCGAGAGCGGAGATAATGACTCATTAACACAGTGCCTCGTTTGTCATTTGCGCTCCCAAATATATCCATTTTCAAGGCCTAGGGCAATTTGGATTTGGTTTAATATATCTCGGATTTTGCCACAGGCAGACACATTATAAGACATAATGTCATGACAAAAGTGTAAAACCCCAAAAGAATAGTTGACAACAGCTACTAAAAGACAGAGAAATGGAAACATCATTTGTCACAAAAAATCAGTCCACTCTACACACTCTTTATTGAAATTTTTGTACTCGTTTGATTTTGTTTATATTATGAATTTAAAATTTTAGATTAGTTTAGTTAGTTGTTATATTATTTGTATCTTTAGAAAATGTTTAGTTTTATTTTGTTTTGTCCACCAACTAGACCAGCAATACCAGCTCTAACCAGCATAAACCCAGGACCAGCATTTTTTTGCAGGGCTGATGGCTTCAAATGAAGCATACACCATTGGTAGTTAATAACCTCGGAGTTCAAAAATAAGGCCTGTCTTGAACATTTTACTATATCACTAGTCTCAGCCTCAGCTGTTTTTTCTTTAAAAACATACTTTTCGGACCATTGGACCGATTTTCACCAAAATCGAATCGAATAATCTTCAGACCATGCCGGCAAAATATTTGAGGCAGACGTAATAAAAAAGAATTTTAGACAGTGGTTGCCATTTGAATGGTGCGATTCACAGTTGCATTACATTACACCTTCGCATTAGTCTTGTCAAGAGACCTGTTGTCCACAATACATTTATGTTTTTGATTGCTGCTGCCAATCTATAAAGCATTAATGTATTTGATGGCTCTTTTCCCTCCTTGTCCACAGAGAGGTGTAAAAAGATGGGGAAACACAACAGCAAGCTTGCTCCTGAGGTGCTAGATGACTTGACCAAGAGTACAGAGTTCAATGAAGTTGAGCTGAAGCAGTGGTATAAGGGATTTCTGAAAGACTGTCCAACTGGCATCCTCAATCTGGAAGAATTCCAGCAACTTTATGTCAAGGTGAACCTTGTCTATACACCCAAAGGAATACTTACACAGACGATATAGTTACTTTATCCACATGACCCTAAGGCGCATAAAATCAATTACAAGCATAATGAAAAATAATCTCAATACTTTTTTTAAAGGGATAGATCACCTAAATACTAATTTCTGTCATGATTTACTGGTACTCATGCTGTTCCAAACCAGTATGAATTTGTGTTCAAAGTTTGCATTTGTGTTCTTTTGTTGTTGTGTATATTTATTACATTTGACTTTTATATAGTATGATATAAGGAGAACATTGAGCTCTAACTCAAAGAGCAGGAAAAAGACTCAATTTTATTCAGATGCCCAAACTGAAGGTTTTATAATACTGAAAGGCATTTTACTCGCAAAAAAAGGTATAAACTATCAAATGACAAAAAGCATGTATAGATTGTGTACAAAAGGTTTTTCAGCAAAGTTTTGATCGTGTTAATTAAGAGGTCTTAGAAATGTGTTTATCAAATTCAATACAGTAGGCTTTATAGGGCGTATGATGAAATAATTATCATTTAAGGATGTCTATTAGGTTACTAAAAAGTGTACTAAAAAGTCAGTTGCCATATCTGTTTTTGTATCTTCCAGTTCTTCCCTTATGGCGATGCTTCAAAATTCGCTCAGCATGCCTTTCGGACATTTGACAAAAACGGTGATGGTACCATTGACTTCAGAGAGTTCATCTGCGCACTGTCCATCACTTCCAGGGGAAGTTTTGAGCAGAAACTCAACTGGGCCTTCAACATGTACGACCTAGACGGAGATGGCAAGATCACACGCATGGAGATGCTGGAGATCATTGAGGTGAGGTATTCAGAGAAGCCATTGCTTCACATACTCAAATATGTGTTTGCTTTAGAAATGTGTTCACCCCATGGATTCGGGATGTCTCTGATTTCCAGGCAATCTACAAGATGGTTGGAACGGTGATCATGATGCGTATGAACGAGGACGGGCTGACCCCACAGCAGCGTGTGGACAAAATCTTCAGCAAGATGGACAAGGACCACAACGATGAGATCACGCTGGAAGAGTTCAAAGAGGCGGCCAAGAGCGACCCCTCCATTGTTCTTTTACTGCAATGTGACATGCAGAAGTAAGAAAGGAGAGGAGGAAGATGAGTAAAGGGGGCTGGGGGGTATAGGGGGGGAGGAGAAACATGTACAGACTTTTAGAGAGATGTAGGTAATAGATGCTGAGAGAAAATATACTGTTGAACGGAAGTTAGACTGCATGGTAATCTTGGGAGTGCAGCGGCAATGATTATGGCCATTTGGAATGATTAGTGAAAGTAATGCAAGAGAGAGTATTTTCAATCCTGTATCACTTGTTACACATTCTGTCTGCTTTCCAGCCCTTAGAGAGAGTCAGAAAGTTTGAAAGATTGAATCATTAATACAAGACATTTCTTTCCTCAGAAAAGTCACTTCTGAGCCAAAAGACAGGCATCCGTCTCTTTCAGAAGTTTAATTTAATAATTATAAATAATAATAATGATAAATAATCCATTTTAACGCATTTTAATCCAAGAAAACGATACAAAAGGCAAAGGATGAAAATATACATTAGGGATGCACAATATGTCTGTAGCTAGCTATCTGCTGATATTATTTTTATTTATTTATTTGTTGATATTGTATGTATAATCGCCCATTATTTGTATATATAATTGTGCATGCTCATTTACCTCATTTTTACCTAATTTTTACTTTATCTTTTCTGTCATCCAACACTTTAATAATTTAATAAATGCAATCTTTAGCAAATCTCAAAATGAATATCCATTATACATTATAATGTGATGCCAAATTCACCTGTAACATTTAAAACACTAATTTTTGTGTTTTATTTTTAATTTATTTAGACAAAATAGAACTGAATATATATGTTGTTCATTTATCTACTGAAGAAGTGTCAGGCTCACAAGAAAGGAAAAAAAAGAAAAATTCATGGCCATTTATTGGCCATAACAATAATTATTTATTTATTGGTATCAGCCAAATATGTATACCGTGCATCCCTATTAAATATTATATATTCTTTGGAATTAATTTTTTCTGTACTGAAAATGTCAGAGCAGCAACATGCCTTGTGCCTGAGGAAGAGCATTAGAGAGGGGGAATGTAGAAAGCACAGAGTTCTGGGCAGGACTGAATCCTTTGACATTTGCGGGTGCCTTCATATACAGGGCTCTACCCCACTCGAGTAATACTGTTAGAAAAAAACATTGCCATAATCTGATGATACCATCACAAAGCATAGCCATCTTCTAATCGTGTTATTGGCCGAGATCAAACTAAAAAGCCATGGCTGAGTAAAAGGGTGATATTTAGTGATGGATCATGCCAGAAAATGAAGAATAGCATTTATTAGATAGAGAACTAACAATATATGTACATGAAGACATTTTGTACATAATGCCTATACACATGCTTAATATGTACATGTAAATGTTTCTCTTAGAACTGCTTTCGTATTCTGACACAGCTGCAATGATTTGTGTGCTAACACAAAAAAACGTTACTGTACTTATGTACAAGAGGGAAACTAATGTGTGCATTTTCTTTTGTTATGTGTGAGTGTGAGTTCACGTAAGAGAACACAAATGCCTCAACCTTTGTATTAATTCTTTCTTATGATCTTCACGCCAGTGCTAGGAGTATTACGCCGTCGTGTTTGTTGTCACCTGGTATCTCTGGTGAGCTGTTTTTGTCATGAGAGCTTTAGTTTAGTTCAGTCTTCATTAATTCATCTCCTATTTCACAAGCTTAGCAAAGTGTCAGCCAAAAGGATTTTAATTGTATGAATATTGTCAATGTTGAATAACCATTCTTTACTCTTGTAATATAAGTGGACACAAATGTAAACCAGACGCAGAATGTGTAGTACCTGTCGATGTTACTATTGCGCTATAACATGAGAATACTGTTGCACTACATTGTGAGTAGAGGCAATTCAGCTTTAGTTTTAGACTGCCTCCATGTGGTGAAAGATGTTATTGTTGCCTGGTTAACTTCAGCAGAAGACCCTCAAAAAGACTATTGCTGAATTTGATCTACATACTCTGACTATTTCTGTCATAATATGACAAGAGTAGTATGCTAGTATGTGGTTACGAATTCAGCATATGTTTTTAATCAGAACTAGGGCTGTCAGGGTTTTCAGGGGGTCCAAATAAGATCCCCATGTGATATAGGTCCAGGGGGCGCCCCTTCAAATCTGTGAATTTTAGCAAGAATTCCTTTCAAAACCATTAAATACTTCTAGATCACAACGAGGATGTCTTACTGGAACATTGTGCTACACAAGCAATGATCATTCATGTTTAGATAATCATTTTAGCTGTATCTAAGTGACTTATTTTTCAATAGTGAAAGTAGTTTAGCAATAGATCACTTTAATCCTGCAGTTCATTTTGCAGCATATCTTGTGATGTTACATTTTCAGTAACAGGAGTTTCTTTACTTACATTTTGTCACAACTGCTTTTACACTACTCACAATCTTGTGAAATCCATGTGGGATGTATTTCCTGTCACATTCACACACCTCTGTCGCTGTTTTACGACAGTATAATCTCTTTTTTGTTATGTTACATAGAAGGTTTCTTGTGCTGAATGTGCCTTGTGAAAAAGAAATTTTTACTTTAAAGTACATTTTAAATTAAACTACCGTGTTTTTATAATCTTTTAAAAGTACACTTCAACAGAAATGACATGAAGTGTATTTTAGGGAATACATGCTTGTCAGTACTTGTCACCACTTTAAACAAATTTCAGACAAAAGACGCAATTATGAAAATACATATAAAGATGTACTTAAGTGGGCCAAAAAGCACTGTAGTTCAGCTAAATGCATTTAATTTCAATTTGAACTATAATACATTTTTATTTAATTGCTATTAACATACAATTAAGAGTCCAAATCATTACATTCACTTTGCATTTAAGTATATTCTTTCCGTAATAATAAAGTATTCTAAAGTGTACTTCTTTTTCACAAGGGACAGTCATATTTAATGGCAGCACTTTTCAAGACATTGCATTTTATCTACAGCAGTTCAGATCTGTACCAGCGTGACTCAATGTATGGTCTGAAATCTTGACCATCTTAATGATCACTGTGATTAGATTACATAAACACAGTTATAGTCACGGGTAATGGTTATGGGAAGTGCAAAATGGGCCTGGTGGATGTTGTGCAATGTGCACCACTAAATTGACTATACATGCCACTGCTAAAGTCCAATGAGAGATTTTTTTGTGTGTGCCAAAGACTTTATAAAGCATAAAATTGGATATAGGGTTAATAAAACGTAATTATATGTGTGTGTGTGTGTGTGTGTGTGTGTGTGTGTGTGTGTGTGTGTGTGTGTGTGTGTGTGTGTGTGTGTGTGTGTGTGTGTGTGTGTGTGTGTGTGTGTGTGTGTGTGTGTAAATTCACATGTATAACCATCCAGTGCAGATTCTGATTATGTCCCCAAAAAAATACTAAAAAGGGATTAATTGTGTCCAGTCATGCAATACAATTCGCTTTCTGTACTGTATGTGTTGATGTGCATTTCTAAATGTCTGGTTTCTGTTCACTTTTTCAATATCGTAAAGCTCCTTTAACAAAGACGTGTACTTATTTTTGTTACACAGAGAATTAAATATGTGGATGTCTACTGAATCGTCTCCGGCTGTGTGTTGTTTGTAATCCTTACTGATTATGTAAATGCTGTCAGACAAACTCATAAATTTCTCTTATTTTCTCTCTCTCTCTCTCATTTTCATGCACACAAACCGTTCACTTTTTATGCAGACCTGTGCAGTACGAGTCACTCTAGGGAGGTGATGTCATGATAAATGCTGTTGTCATGGCAGCAGGGCAGTAGCACATCTGAAGTGTGATGGGAGAATTGTATAAATGTAGACCTTCCATCAGGGACACACATTTTCACTAGTGCAATTTCCCAACAAATTGGTACACTTTAAGGCCGCTTTTTGCCAATCATTTCACCCCTGCTGAAAAATGGCTTTTAACCAGCCTAAACTGGTTTGTGGTTTTGCAGTAAGGCCAGTCTAGTCTGGGTTTTTGGTGTGTGACCACATAACAATGTATGAAGGAAAGGTCATATTATTCATTTTCATTTTGCACAGAATTTAGAGAATTATATTCTGGTAGTGGTGAGCATTGTCATTCACTGTTTTTGTGAAAAAGACTAAAAAATAATGATATCCAGATACAACAACAGGGTAAAAGTTACTTAAATATAAAATATTTTATTTGTTGAACAACATTACTCACAACAGTCAGGGATGAGTAGTCTTTTTTGATAACGTTGTCTTCTCTCAGGTATATTTCATATTCATTGCCTTTTAGGCTGCATGTTGGGCTCATGAATATTAACCCGGCTGGTTGCGTTTACCCACAGTGATTTGCTGAAATCAAAACGACAGGTGTGCATTAGCCAATGGCATTACAACTTGCACTTTAGCTTCTCCCATTGCCAAAGCAACCAGCCAAGGCTTTCAGTTTTCAAATATTTCCCTCGGTTTGTCACAAAACAAACTTCCTAAATGCAATTATTATTATTCATTTGTCTCCCCAATTATAATCGTTGAGTGTTAGATAGAGTAAGTAGATGAAAATATATACCAGTAATATCTGCCCTTTCATAAGAGATGCTGATCTAATTTTATGCCTGTCAGCAGTGGGTAGTAACTGATTACATGTAATCTGGATTACGTAATCAGATTCCAAAAATAAAGTACTTGTAATGAGATTATATTAAGTTTTAAAATTCTCGTAATCATACAGTTACTTTTTTATTGATTATATGATTACATATTATTCACACAATGGCAATCATTCATAATTTATTGATTCTTCTTTGTCATGGTTTAAATGTTCCTTTCTAAAAAAACAAAAAGTATTCTAGTAGTGAAATTGCACACACAGACTAGTCAATTGGCTGATTACATAGAAAATTGAGAGGCCACAAAACATTTGACCTCTGGATTTACAGAAATCATTTCAATTTTAAGAAGCGCTTTCTCAGCATTGCCTATTGAATCAACTCCTGATGAACACATTCATTATTATTTGAATTATCCATCGGTAAATCGTTTAACCATGTATTATCTATGGAAAGCTTTTGCGTTCAAACTATTTTATCATAATTTGTATTATTTTATTTAATTTGACATTTTTATGATTTAATTACTTAACAGCTTTTCATTACACTCACAAATCAATGTGATAAACGCCTTAGGTCAAAAGTAATTTAAAAGTAATCAAAAATAAATGTTACTACAATTTTTGTCATATAATTTAGTTTCGAATCAGTAACCGACTACAATGTGTAAGTAATCTACCAAGCTCTGCCTGACAGCCGGTTTAAGTTTCAGCCTATAATATAATTTCTCAATTATTACCTTTTAATTAAATTATATTTGATAAACCAGATGAACGCAACATTATTTTGAACTCGCATTTATTTTGGGAACATGACATCACTTCCTGGCAAAGCACAGTTTTGGGATTAGCTAGCTGTTTAGCTAGTCATGTCCCTATAACCGGTGTGTGGGATAAAATAGCATAAATAACACTTAAATCGCCGAACTACCACAGTTATCCATTAAAAGTAAGATGTTTAATCCTTTGCATTTCCAACCCAGATATGCACTGCTGCTATTCATATTTGATGTTCGTTTTTTTCCCTGGAACAATCAACCGATTAGCAACGGTTGTTAGCCGGGACCATATTGTAGCAGTGGTGTTTAGTTTAACAACAGCAATAACGTATGACTAGTGTAAAATATTTGTGTTTTTAATAATAGGTGTGGTTATTTTTGCTTACGCAGTATTATAATGAAGTACGCTAATGTGGATTGTATTTATTATATGGGTGTTACGATGTTTGTTATTTTTCACCCATCTGTAACTTACTGATAGCATCTAAGTTTCAGCACTAGTAACGTTACTAGCGCCCGACGTTACTATAAAGACAGAATGAGAACTGAACCCTCCTATTATATTCAACGAAGCTGCATTGCCAGTTTACGACTTTTCTATCGCGACAAAATACGTGGTAAAACTAGTAACTTTAGTCAGCTTCTTTGATTTAAATGGGTTCTGATTTTCTCGTTAGCAGTGTAGATGATGTGTTACATAGCAGTTAATTGGTAATATTAAAACTTGCAATCATTTTTGGAAACATTCTTAATCCTCTCATCTTGTTAAAGAAACTTCAAGTCATGGAGGAACCAGGAGCCGTAGAGGTGACCGTGAAAACTCTAGATTCCCAGAGCAGGACGTTCACTGTCAGGGGAGAGGTGTGTGTTCTAGTTTATCAGTCAAGAGGAATTCATTTGCGCTATGATTATTACGTATAAATAACCCAAATACCTTAGTTCACAGTGTCATTGTAGAGTATGAACCAATACTGCTGATAAATAGGCCAACACTTTACATTGATAAATCATTTACGTTGAAGTTCACCATCTGATTGTCGCTTCTCTTTCTTTCTCTCAGTGGACAGTGAAGCAGTTTAAAGAGCACATTGCTTCCTCTATTGAGATCCCGGTGGATAAACAGAGGTTGATTTACCAGGGTAAAGTGCTGCAGGATGAAAGGACACTTGCAGATTACAGTGAGTCACGCCTTGATGTCTGTTTTCGCTCGTTTGGAGTACTTTTCACTGTTTGTATTACTGCGCTTGTCCGTTTTTGTTTTTATCATCGAGTCATTGGATCTTTCACGCAACCGTTTCGTTCCAAATACAGATTCATTCAGGTAATAAACAGGTGACAGTTTTCCCTTACTACTCTTACGGTTTGTACCATATATTTCTATGGCACAAAAAGTAAGAGTAGTCATTATATATAATGTATATATAATATTTTCATTTGCAAAATCAGACAAAGTATGGCTGCGTGATTAATTGTATTTTAAACGTGATCGCAATCACTGCTTCTTTCAATTAATTAAGAATAAGCATCTGTTATTATCATCTGCTGGTTATATATCCTTTTTGTTTTTTTCATTTTACATTTCCATGATCTTGCTTTGGTTTAAAGTTGAAATCCCCAATAAGATTTTTTTTCTTCTTTTTTTTAATACATTTTCCACCCAATTTTCCACAAATGTTAACTTAATCTTCCCAACCTTGAAACCATGAGCACATGCTCTCTCTGCACAGCAAAAAAAGCACTAATGATCTGGAAAAGTTTAGTGATCTGCACTGTGATTATCTGTGTTCCTTCACATGGCTGCTTGTGCTCCAAACATGAATCTCGATTATATTGTTTGTGGTTGCTTATTAAATGCACTTACGTACTCTGTACAACAATACAAGCAATACCTTTTAATGTTATAATATAAAAATGTGAAAATAATTCAGAATTATGGGAATTATCCTAATATTAAGAATTTTACTGTTTTAGCAGTTTTCATAATGTAGAGTGTGTTAATGCATCTGATAAATAAATAAATCAGGAACTAGGTGAGATTACATAAAACCTGCGTATCACTTTGTTCTCTTGAGGTGTGCTCATGTGAAAGTTCCATAATTATGCTCAAATATAAAAAGAAATTTCTCAGCTTATAATTTGAGCAAGATTATCAGTTTAACCGTTATCGTCCAGCCCTAAGACAAAGGTCGGTGTAGTTTTTTTTTTTAATAGTTTTTTTGAATGATAAATAATTTTCTATCAAGCATGTTTCTATCACAGCCTTTCTGTTTTTCAGATGTTGATGGGAAGGTCATACATCTTGTGGAGCGAGCACCTCCTCAGAGCAATCAGTCTGGGGGTGGAGGAGGTGGAGTTTCTGGCTCCTCGGGTGCTGCGGATGGGGGATCCACCTCCTCTCAGTCCACCACTTTTCCCGGAACTTCACATGACCGTAATGCAAACAACTATGTCATGCTGGGCACTTTTAACCTGCCTGTGAACATCATGGATTCACAGCAAATACAGGTTACAGTGCTTTCTTTACGTCAAGAGACACGTGTTTGCAATACATGATCACTTAACCTCAGACATCCACTGTAATATATACATGAGTGATTCTGCTATCAAAGAAAATATAAATTTCTTCACCCCTCTAGATGTCAATGCAGCAAATGTTGGCTGGTGTTGGAGAAATGGGACGTAATGTTAGAGTAAGCACTAGCACTGGAGTAAGTCATCCTAATTTCACCTATTATACACTGCCCACTGCCCAGCCAAAAAAATAAAGTTGCTGTTTGGATTTAAATAGGCAAATACTTAAGAGTCTATGACTGGATCATTATTGCAGTGATTATTATGTTTCTAGAATGTTATATGTTTGGCAACAGTTCTTCTTTCTAACCCTAATTGATGGTCATGTAGTTTTTCATTTCTGAAGTAGACTGTACAGAATGCTCGACTCCTGCATTGTCAATTCAAGATCTTGTCCAAAAATGTACACACCTCTTGATGGAAATAAATGTTCTTATTTCATTTCCATCAAGAGGTGCAATCATTTTTGGTCAATATCTTGTATTGACAATGCAAGAGTCCAGCACTCTGTTAAGTCTACTCCAGCACATCCCAAAGACTTTCAATTAATTTAAGGGCTGGACTCTCAGGTGCCAATTCATGTGTGAAAATGATTCTTCATGCTCCCTCCCAACCATTCTTTCACAATTTGAGCCTGATGAATCTTGACATTGTTATTCTGGAACATGGCTCTGATGTTTCTTTTCTTCATGGTAGTTTAAGAATGAAACAGATACAGATACAGACTCCCATCAATTAGGGTTAGAAGAACTGTTTCCAAACATATAACATGCTAGAAACATAATAATCACAGCAAGAATGGTCCTGTCATAGACTTTAAAGCATTTGACTTTTTAAAACCCAAACAGCAACTTTTTTTGGCTGGTCTGTATATTTACATAATAATGAACGTTATCAGCAGTGTTCCTAAATCTTTGTCTCAGAAGTGCTTGTGCTTTGTGTTGTCACAGCCTATTGTTTAAAACAAAAGGTTATCTCTGGACACATCTACAGTCATTTATTTCCTCTCACAGAGCAGTGGCTCTGTGGATGTCCATATCAACGTGGACCAATCAGTGCAGAGCGAGCCTAGGATGAGGCTCCAGCTGGCTGAAAGCTTGCTGCGAGAGACTCAGGCTTTAATCCACAGACTTGAGGTACAGAACAAACATTTATATCAAGTAAAACAATCTTATTTGATTTCTTACTTGTACATAAATGATGTTTCAGGATGATGCTTATTTTCAGGGTCAATCAAATCAACCGTCATCTCAGCAGGAGACACCACCTTCTCAGCCATCATCATCATTCTCAGCACAACCAATGGACAGCTCCCCACCTCCACCCTCCTCCTCCTCCTCTCCTTCACAGACAGAAGGAACAACTCAGTCTGGACCCAAGTAAGAGAAGTATATTAGGATCAAAGACAAATAAAGAGTGTACATGATAAAGAACAGGAAAAAGACATTCCAAGCGCTTAATGTACTTGTCATATTCATGTGGTTTCCAATTTCAAAAACAGTTGTGCTGCTTAATGTTTTTTGTGAAATCCGTGATGCATTGTTTTCAGGACTCTTTGAATAGAAAGTTCATAAGAAAAGTGTTTTTTTTAAAAAAATAGATGTCTTTTGTAACATTATAAATGTCTTTGCTTTTATTTTTGTCCTTGCTTAATGCATCATTGCTGCATGAAAGTATTAATTAACATATTAAATTGTTTACATTTTCTGATTGTCAAAGATCACATGTCTCCAATACATTTTTCTTTGTCTCAACAGTCACCCAAGCCCTTTAGAGTTGGTGGAGGTTCTTTCAGAGGTGCGAAGGGTGGAGGAGCGCCTTCGCCCTTTCATGGAAAGAACACATTCCATCCTTGGAGCAGCTAGTTCTGCTGACTACAATAACAATGTATGCTTTAGAAAGTTGTAATGCTACATAATTGACATGTGCTATAAATATCAGTGTTCATGTTCTGAAAAGCTGTTTTCTCTGACAGACTCAAGAACGTGAGGAGGATCAGCGTACTCTCAATTTGATTGGAGAGTCACTCCATCTCCTTGGCAATACATTGGTGTCTCTGAGTGACCTTCGGTGCAATTTATCTGCTCAACCTCCCCGCCACTTACATGTGGTGCGACCAATGTCTCACTACACCACCTCCCCTGTCGTGCTGCAGAGTGGATTGCCCCATATTCCCATTCCGGTGAGCTAACCACTATACGTTCAAAACTAATTTATACTTTGATACAAATCAAACAGTCAACCTTGCTAAATATGTCATCTTCCAGGTGAACCTAGGCTCCACTGTGACCATGACTTCAAACAGCAGACAGACAAGCGAGGGTCAGGCCCAACCCTCTCAGCCCAGCAACCAATCAGAGCTACAGGGTCAGGCACCTCCTCCTCCACCGAATGGAGCCAGTCAACAGGCAGGTCACGGTCAGGGGACTCCAAGAGTGATCAGAATCACTCACCAAACCATGGAGCCAGTGGTCATGATGCAGATGAACCTGGATGGTATGCCAACAAACCAACCCACACAATCAGACCCCAGTGATTTTAGCACTGTGTTTCAGCCGTGCTGCCTATTCCTGGTCTTCTTCACTTCTAAAGATTCCAAATATTTTTCTTCATCATTCTGATTTTTATGATTTAAAATAGTTGCTTTTAGAAAATCATTTTTCTGACCTGGAATGGGTAGCTGAGGTGTAACTGCCAGCCACTGATCTGTGCATTTCTGTGCAGCAGATTCAGACAGTGGATCGCAGGGCCAAAGGCAACAGAACCCCAGCGCTGCTGGAGAGACTGGTTAGTTTCCACCTCTCTCTATAGTCAATAACCTGCTGTGCCAATATTAACATGTGATATGTGTAGTATAGGAATTAGTATAGGAATAGTTCACTCAAAAAAATGCATTTTACCATCCTTTGCAGGCCCTCGTGTTTAAAACCCATTTAACTTCTTGTCTTCCATGGGACACAAAACAGGAAATATTTACATAATTTCTAGTGTGCTGCTTGTCCATACAATAAAAGTAAATCTGGACCGGGGCTGATGAGCTTACAAATGAGCTCCATTTGAAGAAGTAAAAGCTCTCTGTTATTTTAGTATTATTTATCTGTATTAAATATGAATCTTTTCTTTTATATCATTTCAGTTTTCATCTTCATTTTAAATGAAATAAAGCAATTGTGTGATGTGCCTTTTTCATTTTTATTATTTTTAGTTTATTTAAATAATCCTATTTAGCGTTGATTTGTTTTATTTTCCAGTTTTTCTTTGAGTAATTTTAGTGTTTTAAATTGAACTTACTTTATTCCTATTTTCCAAGGTAACATTTCAAAAGTTTTTGAGGCGTAGGTTTTTGAACTATTAAAAATAGTTAATTTATTGAAAAGATAAAATATTAGTTTTAGTCAACAACACTGCTCTGGACATTCTACAAAAGTCATCCTTTAGTGTTCCATGGAAGAAGGAAAGTCAGAGGATTGGAACAACATGAGGGTGAGAAAATGATGTCAGTTTGAGTGGTGATTAAGCACAATTTGTGCCCTGGGATGTAAAGCAGCTATTGTTAGTCAGTTGTCTGTAGTCTTGTGTGTATAATTTAGACTTAGAGCAGTTTCATTTGTCAGCATTGTTAATATCTCTTCACTGAATTCTGTGTATCTGTTCTCTAAAGGCACCACGGCGCCAATCCACGTTCCAGGTTTGCCGCCAGAGTTCATGCAGGCCATCATGCATCAGATCTCCCAGCAGGCTGTCGCCATGGCAACTGCAGCCTCTGCTGGACACCAGGGGCAGCAGCAGGGCACTGCTGGCACAAATGCCCAGAGTGGAGAAAGCATGGCTCCTCCGCCACCTCAGGCCAGGGTGGTTATCACACGCCCCTCCTTATCCCCACGCATCCCCCAACCCATGAACACCAGGGGGACCACCATCAACCTGCGCGCAACAGTGCCTCCCTCAGCAGGACAACAGACTAATCAAGTATGAACCTTTGTTACATTACAGGGCTCTATTCTAATTATTTTTCTACTGGTCTAGTGGGAACAGTGTTTTAGATTTGTGTTCCAAAATTTTAGATGCCACTGAAATTCTCAATTCCAATTTCAATAACATAGCAAAAACTACAAGACCAATTAATATAAATTTAAGGAATAATATAAATAAAGGAATCAGTCACCAATAAATTACGAAAAAATAAACAAATTATAAGCAACATCACAAAGAAATATAACACAAGAAAGGTACAAATAAAATAGTGCTTTACGTTTTTCAGGTTGGTCTAAACAGTAGTATTCAGGTTTAATTAAAAGTTATCAAATGTAAAATAACACTGCATCTTCACTTCACTGCTGCTGTCATTTTAAACTCCAATTCACTACATGCCGACAGTCACCAGATTACAGCTCGTACCTTCAGACATTCTAATTCCAATTCAACATGTACAATCGGGCGAAAACAAGACGGCAACAGACTCCAAAAAGAGTAACGCACTGGTCCGACAAAACTCGCCTAAGTGTCTGTTGCTGTCTGTCGGTTCAGTGTGAATTGGCCTTAAGACCTAATGTACAGGTCCAATATACTATACACATTTTCTTTCTCAACTGTTTATGTTATGACATAACTGACTGTGTTTATGATGATTCTCATTTTAAAAATTTTGTGGGTGCTTGTCCATTCAAGTGCAAGTAGACACGAAAGAGAACTCATTTCAGTATTTGCGTACAGAATTGAATTCACTTTCTTGCCTTGGTTTAAAATTGGTTGAATGTTTAAATTGGCATGATTTAAAAACACGCTTAAACTTTTTGTGCTCGATCGGGCCAGTGACAATTCAGTCCTGAGCGTCTTTCACGCTGACCAAGGGCCATCAGGCAGTCCTTATTGTCGAGCCCTGCATTATTGTATTTTGGAGACATGTAGAACTCATAGTTCCATTTTCATTCCTTAATCGAGGGCAATCCTATGATGTCCTCTCCTCTCACGCAGATGGTCAGTGGTTTGGTTGGGCAGCTTTTGATGCCATTGCACACAGGTAAGTTGTCCTTACCTATTCAGTTCCTGTGATAAGCAACACAAAGCTTATAAATATATTATGTTTTTCATTGTCAGGGGACCAGACATCCTCTACCTCATCCTCCCAGTCTTTCTCTTTCTCTACTTCCGCATCTACCTCTTCCTCGTCCTCTTCTTCCTCCTCTTCCTCCTCCTCTTTCTCTTCTTCCACTGCTCCTCCAACCTCTGCCAACACGTCTGGTCAGACGTGTACCCATACCACCAGCACTGCGTCTGTGGGTCAGTCCCAAGAGGGCAACCCAGGAGATAACCTAGCTCAGCTTCTCGGCTCTCTCCTGGGAGGAGTTGTGGGAGCTGGTGGAGGGGTGTCTGGAGGTGCTGCTCCCTCCATTACAGTGACTATTCCAGGTGTCCCTACGTTCATCCAAGGCTTGTCTGAGTTCATTCAGGTCGGTATTTTTGTTGTTGCTGTGGTATATACCGATATATCGGCAAATAGCATTTTTCAATTATTGTTATCGGCCGTTTTCCTGTTTGCCCGATGTGATGACACTGGGATTTTTTTGACAACGCATCAGTTAAACAAAGAAATATTTTTGAATATCTAATAAACATTTAGTTTTGCAAACTTTTGAGATCCATCGGCATCGGCCATCAAAAAATCAATATCGGTCGATCACTAGTGCTCTTCTCTGTGTCTTTGCAGTCTGATCTTACCAAATGTGTCCATTTGAATGCCTTGTTTTCTTTCCAGTCTGGTCAGCCTGTGTTTCCTCCACCAAACCAGCAGCCTCCACCCTCACAAGCCACACCCCCTGCCCCTTCAGGAGCCACCCCCACTACTGCCCCTCAGCCTCCCAGTGGAGGTGGAGAGACCCTCAGCCCCGAGCTTTTCACTGGTATCGTGCAGGGTGTCCTGTCCACCATGATGGGCTCTCTAGGGGCTGGCCAAGGAAACACTGAGAGCATCGCCCACTTTATCCAGAGACTTTCCCAGACCAGCAACCTCTTCACGCCTGGAGCTGGAGATGCAGTGGGTAAGGCCTTCTGTGTTCCTGTCGTGCAACTCAAAGTACAGCACAATGCCACAATTTATGACTCACTGTCTGTGTTGGTTTGGTAGGGTTTTTTGGAGATCTGCTGTCTCTGGTTTGTCAGAGTTTCTCAATGGTGGACATGGTTCTGCTGCTGCATGGTAATCCTCAGCCTCTGAGCCGCATCCAGCCCCAACTCACAACCTTCTTCACTGAGCACTATCTGCAGGGCCGAGAGCCCAATGATGCCAACATAGCTGTGAGTCTGAGCGCACGCTGCTTTCATATGTGACCTTCATTACATCAGTTGACTACATGAAGATCTCATATACTGTCAGATATGTTAAGTGTGGTACAAACCTTTAGCGGTATTTACCTAAAGCTGATTCCCAAATCAATTTAGCTCTCCAGTCACGAGTGCATGAGTTTTTTTATATAGTAATTTATACAATAGTTTGCTTTAAAGCTATGTCGCTTTCAATTATAATTACAGTTTAAGTACTACTATAAAGCAGCTTTCCAGTCTGTTTATGCTTTCACTTATTACGTAATCACCATGGACCAATAGTAGTTTGAAGTTTTTTTTTTTACCAGCTGGAGCAAACTTTTCTGGAAAGTTTGCTTTTGGCAAGCTGTTTCAAACTACTGTCATCTTTTATGTCACATTCTTAAGTTCGAGTTGAAGTTGCGCTGCGCAGACCGATTGGTCTGTGATATCAAAGTACTGCGAGAGTAATTAGATGGCAGACGGCTCTGTATGCTTTAAAATCGCTCTCGTGATACTTTGATGTCATATGGTCCGTGCAACGCCACTTCAAGTCGAACACATATTTTTTCAAAAGATTTGTTCAAAACGGCTGATTCATTTCTTTGTTTGGAACTTTTTTCATTGCTTTCGAATAGGGTTGGGCGATATGGCCAAAAAAAAATCACGATAATTTTTTTATATCAGTCGATATCGATAATTATCACGATAAACGTCAAATCTTTATTTCTTTCAAGCAGATTTTTGCTCCTAAGTGAAAGTTGTAGAAACCAGAGTGTTAATTGTGGTTTTAAACTACTCCTTATTGTCAGAACATATCATGACAAACAAATCTGAGGTAGAACATTCAAACATTTTGTAATTTTTCCTTAACCAAATAAATATCTTAATAGAAAAAAAATATTTCTTAGTTTCTGCATGTGCTAATTTTTATTTGGTAAAATGTAATATTCTGACTGAGTTTAATTAAAATTAGCCATTGGTCATCCAGCATCATGCATTTAGATCATGATAACCACAGATAAAAGCACCTCACTATGTTGGCTAAATGTTACTTTATGGTTTCTATGGTATTTGTATGAAAAACAGTAGCCTAAATACATTATTAAATACTGTAATTATATTCCATTAGTCCTTTAATACATTGTCTACACTAACAATATAATACAATTCAATATGTATATCCCACATTTCATAGTGCAGTTAATATTAGTAGGCTAACGTTACAGTAAATCCGTGGTAAATGATGGGAGTTTGCAGCCGGAAAAGCTTCTGACAGTATCGTTGCGCGCAGTGTTCCTCCTGTTCGTCAGCGCTGCTTCATCTGCCTTTAAACTGGTTTAAATCACTGAGACATTTGTGTTCTTCGCTGAACTCAAGCGCTTCTCACTGGATCTCGTGACGAGACGATCAGAGTAAACGCGCCTGCTAGTGAGCTCGCGCTGCGCTGCCGTTTGGACTTTGAGCCGAGCGGATAAACGGTCCGTGAGGCGCGCGGTTCAGATGAGTTTTGTTCCGCTTTTGGCGCACAAACATTATCGAACATTTATCGAACTCTTGATATCGTTTTATCGAGAAAAATGATATCGCGATAACTATCGTTATCGTTTTATCGCCCAGCCCTACTTTCGAATAGGCTACAACACAGTGAATGTGTGCACTCTCAAGTGAGTGACAGTCTGTAATGGCAGGTTGCACATTATTAAAACAATAATTATGATTTTATCCTTGAAGAGACATATCGCACACCCCTAAAAGGGACATTTGAGTCATGATGCAAACAAATCATTCATAGTGTTTTGATCCACTGATTCATTGAATTTGACACTTCGAAAGAACTGATCCATAAAAATAAATACAATTTCTTAACAAACAGAGTAAAACTGATCTTTACACTTATAAAACAACACTTTCCCATTGAATGAATGTTAGGCTGATGGTATTGTTTCTCTTATTTAGAGTGCTTCTGAGGATCTGATCAATGGACTAGAGGAGTACATCGCAGAGAGTTTTGTAAGCCTTGTTTGCTGATTTATCCGGTAACATTTTGTTCATCAGACACTATCTGATTGTCCCTGTGCCTTGTTTGTTTCAAGTCCACTGTGACTGTTCGAGAGAGGGTGGACATCATCCAAACCAACATGTCCTTCCTGAGACAACAGTTCACTCGCATGGCTACTCACGTTCTGCGCTGTACAGGTGAACACCACACTATCGACACAAACACAGACCCAAAAACTGCTCTCAACATTCAAATTCCACTTCACAAACATTGCTTTTGAAGCTTTCTCATCAGTGTTTAGTATTATTTATATACAAATATAGTATTTATTAAATTTTTATAAGCATTTATTTTATATTCTTTTTATGTCTTCATTTAATTTTACTATTTATGTGTTTTTTCCATTTTTTTTAAAATTAGCTTTAGTTTTATTATTTTTAATATTTCTATATAGCTTTAAGTTTCATCAGGTCATTAGTTAAAAATCCAATTTCCCTTGATCTTTTGACGTATAAGAGGTAATTGTACAATTCAAATATCCTGTAAGTTTCAGAACTCAACTTCCTTGTTAGGCCAAAAACAGTTTTTATTGAAACCAAGCTCCCAAAATGACTCGTTTAAGATTTTGTCTCAATATGAGACGATAGAAAATAGAAATTTCTCTATTTTCTACAATTCTCAATAGAAAATAGCCTATTCTAAATTAGAATGTTTTTTTTATTTATGTAAAAATCCTGCCAACAGTATACATTTAAAAAAAAATTGTAGTTCATGACCCCTTGCATTTATTTTTGTTTTAGTAATTTTAGCCAAGTTTTTCCAAGTAATACTTATATTATATTTGATTTCAGCTTTATTTTAAATGAACAAAAATTTTTTTTAATAGTTTTGGTTAACAACAACACTGTTTCTAATGTGTTTCCAGATAACACGTTTGGCCAGCGCTTGCTGTACCTGTGCACTCAGGGTCTGTTTGAGTGTTTGGCCCTCAATCTGTTCTGCTTAAGAGGAGAGCAAAGAGCTTTAACCACTGTCATCAACCACAGAATTGTAAGATCCATTGATTCATCCTCATGAAGATGGTTTGGTGTTGCATAAAATGCATATCTTTTGATGCATCCATGTTTTGTTCCTTGCTCATCAGAGGAGAATGTCAGCAGAAGTGAACCCCAGTCTGGTGAACTGGTTGACCAGTATGATGACCATGAGGTTGCATGTGATTTTAGAGCACAACCCAATCACTGAGGACCAGATCCAGAATTACGTCATCTATACACAGGTCCTTAATTTAGATCATGTGTGTCCAATTCTGCTCCTGGAGGGCAAACGTCCTGCAAATTTTAGCTCCAACCCACTTGCCTGAAAATTTCTAGGCTGTCCGAAATCGCCCTCTATACCGTCAATCACTATTCCCTACATTACGCCACTAATATAGTCCACTTGAAGGAGTGAATGAAAACAAATGAGCCATTTCAAACACTGAGTGTGCCGGAAGGGCTGCCGCTTTTGCATAGTTTGTGTTTGCTGTTTAATAATCATTTGAAACTTAGCAAACTGGCCGCTCCAGTAATAATGAAAAGATTTATCTTAAACTCTGTCATGGAAACTAGCATGCAAAATAACCAATTAAAAAGCAATTTATACCTGTATGAAATTACAATGTACCAACATTGGACCAGTGATTTTGAAAATGGATGGATGAATGATTCAGCCGCAAGCGCCATCTTTTGGTGAGATGCGGGAATTCATTCGGCATGGCAATCCATCCATGTGTTCTCTAGCCATTGAGTAAGTGCACATTAGTTGTACACTCGTTATTGTGGTGCAATATGGGATTAATTAAGTGCAATCAATAACATCCAATATGGTTTCAGACACCACTACAAATGGCTGTCCCCTCAAACAGTGACAGACACATTTCAGATTTTAGACACAGCCCTTGATTAGCCGATTCAGGTGTATTTAGTTCATGTTGGAGCTGAACTCTGCAGGATAGTGGCCCTCCAGGAACAGGTTTGGACATCTCTGATTTAGATTCACATCCTCATCAGGATTCACTCTCAAACGGAGCCACAGAATACAGAACTGAATATGCTTCTATTATCTTTTTCATGTACAGAGCGAGTCGTCTCAGAGAACAGAGTCAGATGCACAAGCAAGCCACCAGTCAGATGACATGAGTATTGAGGTATGTTTCAACAGTAGGAGAGTAAGTCACAGAAAATGATTATTTGTAAATACAGAGTACAACATATGAAAATATATGCAACTTTATATACACACTTAATTATATACACTATATTACTTTATTGTAATAAAAAGTTTGAAATCAGTAAGATTTTTTTGGTAAGAATTTTTTTTTTTCAGCAAGAACACGTTAAAATAAACGAAAGGTGACAGTAAATGCATTTATAATGTTACAAAAGATGTCAATTTTTGTGTTTCCACAAAAAAAATAAGCATTGATGATATATCTGGGTGTGGGTCTGCACTATTAACTGTATGTTGTGATAGTAATATGTAATTATATATTCCAGATGGAAGAGGGCCTGTCTCCTGCTCCTGCCACCACTGCAGAGGAAGTCATGGCATCCTCAGGAGACACTGCTGATGGTGATGAACCACCGGGCAGGCCATCGTTAGAAGTGTTGCAAGGAGCGGTAGCCATGGCAACCGTGGACAGGGAGGTGACAACTGGAGAGGCGGAGCCATGGGCAGCAACTGTTCCACCTGTGAGACTCTATTGTCAATCTACTAAAAGTTTGTCAGCATTTGTTGTACACTAAATGACCTCAACGATAACAGAGCTAGAACAGGAATACACTGATATTGAAATAGGCTAATTCCAATAATTATTATAATAATCGTGACTCTATTTTGTTTATTATTCCTAGTCTACAAGTAATAATGAGATTGTTTGTATATTTGTGTTAATCAGGAGTGGGTACCCATCATAAGACATGACATGTTGACGCAGAGAAAGATGAAAGCACAGCCTCCTCTGTCTGATGCTTATTTGCACGGGATGCCAGCCAAGAGGAGGAAGGTCTGTGCACCAACTACAGTCACTACAATAGTGAGCGAATTAATGAATGAGCAATTCATTGAAACTATATTGCACTGATCAGATATCATTCCTTTGCATTCATGTGGCTCACAGACCGCACAGGGAGAGGGTCCTCACCTCTCTTTAGCTGAAGCCGTGAGTCGAGCTGCCAGGACAGCAGGGGTACGACCTGTTACTGCCCCAGACAGCCTACAGGGGGAGCTGGAGGCACCAGAGCTGCAGGAAGCATACACACAACAAGTAAGAAACTAAACCCACACCTAATCCATCCTGAGAACACTAGTATTTATTGATATTTTGAATTAGCTTTTATTTTTATAGTTTCATTTTCATTTTAGTTGATTTTTTTTGTAATTGTAAATGCTTTTCATCATTTTTATTTGTTTTTTTTTATTTATTTGTATTTAGAATTCAATTTTTTGAATTTCAGTTTTTCATCTAATATTTATATTTTATTTTATTTCCGTTAATACAAATTATTGTTATAGTTTTAGTCTTAGGACTGATTTTTTCCATCCCGCAAGTTTCATCTTATTCCCATATAATTTTCATATCCACCCTCTCTCAATTAAGGTCCCGTTCCCAAAATTCCACGTTATTAGTTCAGGATATTAAAGTGCCCCTTTTATGCTATTTTTAAGGTTTCTAATTTTGTTTTGTTCTGTTTTGTTTTCTAAACTTACAATAGATGCATCAAAGGTCAAAAAAACTTTAATCTTCTCATAATATTGATTGCAGCATCACCTCTTTTCTCAGTGTCTGAAACGGTTTGATAAAGGACTCAGTCTCTATAAAACCCTCCTGTCTGATATCATACTCTGCTTTGATTGGTCAGATGGCCCAGTCTGTTGTGATTGACCTACTGCTAACAGTGTATGTTGGAAACGAAACGTCCATCTGAATTTCAGCTCCGGATGCTTCCTCAGCACTTGTATACACAGTGATATGAGTAATAGTAATTGTCCTCGTCCTATGGAACTACATGCAAAGTTGATTTGCTCTTGCAGTAGAGAAAACGGCATTTTCTTGACATGTCGACAACATGAACCAAACTCTTCCAGGCCTCCGCTACAACTACAGTGTTTGAGGGTCAAAGTAGATGTTGTTCGCGGGCAGCCAATAAAGACCACAGGCTAGCATTATGCAAATTTGTTAGAAACCTACATAGGTTTTTAACGGGAAGCGAGTCTGGAATTACTGACTTCTCTTTTCAGGCAGTTTAGAATCTGTTTTTTCTTCTGTGAGACGATAAGTAAGCGATAATCCACGGATAGCCATGCATCAAAGGATTTTAATGCACAACGAAATAGTCTGGGTTTCCCCATGCTGCCTTCCCGCAGCGCAATTTTATTCACGCTGGAAGGCAGTATGGATACCATGGGCCTGATTTTCGCCTCATTTAGGGAACCAATCACAGAACGGGGAGGGAACAGCAAGGCGATGACGACATCTATTCGACACACCACAGCAGTTTGTTTATTTCTATGGATTCAACATGGCAGCAGACGCGAAGCTACTGCATGTTTATCTTGCACAAACGGCAATAGTCGCTTAACGTCATTGTTTACACAAAAATATCTGACCCATCGTCTTCTTCCTTGTCTAATTTCTGTCGCTCTACATACGTCATCTGGTATAATTGAAACGATTGCATATGAGCTACGTACAGGCGCATTTGACAGACATTCTTAGCACCCAATAAACGGCGCCGGGCAAACGTAAACCACGCCTCAAATACGAGAAAATGTACATGTGGTTCCCAGACCCAAGTCCCAACGAGAATTGGGTCTGGCGTTAGCCAGGCTAGAGGCGAAGAACCACCCGACGCGAAGCGGATGTTGCCTCTACGTCGTGCATTAAAATGCTTAAATGCATGGCTAGCCGTGGATTATCCCGCTTATACCTCGGTTATTTGCCAAGTTAAAAAGAAGTTAAAGCTGTAACATGTTTACATTGTAATTTTTTTAACAGACGTGTAAAAATGACGGTTATTTTCTTAAGTTACGGCTCGTTAGTTCTAGCACTCCGTCCGCTTTATAAATAAAGTAGAGCCATCGGATTGCTTTTATTTGAATGAATTATCACATTTATTTAAATTCATTATTAAAAGAGAGAGAAAGAGAACTGAAAGAGAAGGAACAGAGAGAGAGATAGATGCGTTCGCGAGTTACCTGTGTGCGTCTCTTTAAAGTCTACAGTCCCCTCGTTGCTTAAGCATATAGCTAACTGACAAGGCAATCTTTATTTGAAATAATCATGTCATTTATTTAAAGGAATTTAAATTGTTAATGCATTTAGTTGTCTTTTTCGTACTGACCTCATCTTTTTCATCTTCGATCTTATCTAGCTCTGTCTGTGTTAATTCTTTGTGCCGCTTTTTGTCATTCAACGTCTTCTCCAAGTCTTCTATTTCGTCTTGTGCCTGGGCACATTTCTCAAAATTGCCATATTCACCATACAAATTAAACGATATGCAAAAATCATCCATTTAACCTACCTAAATAAACGTTTTCATATGTGTCTCTCACTCTGTTTGCAAGTGTAACTGTGTTAGCAGCTACTATGGTTACCAATGTTTATAGTAGCAGATTAATTTCAAACTGTAATCAAACTGACTGGAACTACCTGTGCATTAAACGGTTTTACTGCACACAGCCAATCAGAATCGAGTATTAAAACAGCCCACGGTATAACTCAATTTTATTGCGTGCTTCTTTGAAACTTTGCAGACCTTTTACATTAACAAACCGCTATATATCTCACTACATAGAAGGTAATATCTGAAAAAAGCATAATGTGGCACTTTAAAGCTACAAATCTTGCAATCTGTCAGATCTTACGGGAAAGCAGACCATGCAGATTCATTGTGATCTTGCTTTCTGAATGTCTTTAAACCTTTAAAACCCTTTTCATCCTTAATTGTCTTCCAGGTGAAGAGTGATATAAAGAAAAGACTGAATGAGGATCCAGACTACAACCACCAGCGCTTTCCCAACACCCACAGAGCTTTTTCTGAAGACTGTTAAACGACAGCTCCGTTTACACATCTATCTTGTCATCTGTCAAGCTCACAGTCATGACCATGACGTCTCGAATGCAACAGCCAATAGTGTCATGCCTTGAGGGAACCCAGTTGTTTTAAATCGGTAACTGACTCATAACTCAGATGTCTGCCATAGTCAAATGTGTGGATAGTGACTAAATATAGAGCCGGTGAACTAAACCGGCCATAGAGGCAGAAGAAACTAGTCTTTCTTCCGTCTACATGGCGTCAAACTTATAGTCTTTGTAGATGTCATCAGTCAGTTTTACATTGGTGGGATTCATGGATGTCCATTGTATATTAGCTGTACATTGTTGTACTAAGTTGTTTTAATATTGACAATAATAGCAGTTGTATTAGACACATTTACATGAAGAAAACCTAATTCATTCCAGCTTGACCTGTTCAATGTGTAGATAAAGAGGATGCCAAGATGAATGTTTACATGGTGCAGGCATGTTGAACATGATTAGATGTACAGCACTGCACATTCGTCACTGAGGACTGGAAGTGTTTCAGTCATAGTGATGACATAAAGCTGTTACTTGTTATTATTTTTTGCATGGCAAAAACATCATGTTGTCCATGAATGTGGCTGTTATGAATAAAATTAGCCAAGTCTAGAATTACTTCTAGTTTTAAAAACAGCTGTGTCTGCCTCCATGTTTGGTCAGTAATATTAAAGAAACACCTTTGCTATGGTTTAGTTTTTAAAACGAACACAATGACTTTCAAGTGGTTTCTAGGTGGCGTTGCATTACCTTTTTAAAGATGTAAAATTGTAGGATAATTTGGAGGGAGACCGTTTTATCGATTTCTGCATATATTATATTGTTTCATCTTGCTGAAACATTCAACCCTGATAATTGTTTTAAATGTGTAACGTTGTTACCCATATTAAATTAATTTTCTAGCAATAAATGTACTATCAATAAAATCAAGAGATTTAAACTATAAAAAAATGTACACATAAAATAATTAGTTAAAGTTTAAGGTGGGTCAATTTTGTTTTCATGTTCTTGAAAGAAGTTTCTTATGCTCATCAAGACTACATTTATTTCAACACAAATATTTTGTAAAATAGTACTATTATTTTATTACAATTAAAATTGAGGAAAGTGATGCTCATTAAATAATTGTATGAAGGGTAGGCATAATAAGCATAGGCTTCAGCCTACACCTTTTTCGGTTATGTGTATATATATATATATATATATATATATATTTTTTTTTTTTTTTTTTTTCTTTACTTAATTGTGCGAGGACCGAAATAATTTTTTGTTGTAAAATAACATCGTTTTTTTTTTTAATGAAATTTATTAAATGCAAAGCTGAATTTTCAGCAGCTATTACAATCATGTGATCCTTATTATAATTAAGGATATCTTATCAATACTGAAAACAGTTGTGTTGCTTAATTTTTTTGGTGGAACCTGTGATACATTTATTGATATTCTATGATAGAAAGTTCAAAAGAACAGTGTTTATTTGAAATAGTTTGTTTTAATGATGTAAAAGTCTTTACTAGCATTTTTTGATCAATTGAATGCATAGATGAAAAATAAAATCTTTCGAAAAAAAAAAGGATTTTAAGGGAAAATCAAGAGATTTAAACTATTCAAAGAAAACAAATTTTGGATTTTTTCCCCACATTTCTTTTCCTCAAAAAATTGTACCTTATGAAAAATGCCTTTATATGCAGCTAATTATTTAGCAGATAATCTAAATATCTAAATGGAACTGGGTGAGGGATACGAACAAAGACCAAATATATCAATGACAGTATGCATTTTATTTGTCCCACAACATATTCAGTTTTGGGTAATTAGCGCAGAACTAATCACAGCAGAACAATGACTCAGCCATGTTGATTATGGTTCTGTTTCAACCTTTGAAACTGAATTGCAGATTGCAGTGACAACGTTTCATGCTTTATTGTCCATTTAAAAGCGCAAGCACTTGAGAAAGATGTGTTCTGGCTACTTTGTGATACAGGTTGATTAAAATGTCTGGTTTATGTCTTTACCACAGGATGTCAAAGCAATGAAAACATTCGTTAAAACACACGGTACTTTATGTGGGTGGACAGCATGTGTTATCACACCAAAAGCACTAGTCAAATATTGAACCAATGAAAGAAAAATGTACTACTGAATTGAACGGACCAAATTAACCTGGAGACAAATTTTGCATCTGCAAAACTCTGTCCTTAATGTATGGGTTATGCATTAAGGATAGAGTTTTGCATATGAAAATACACTCCTGAACATTATTTAATGAAAAATGATTTGATAGCATCAACTGTAGACTTAAGAGTGCTTAAATTTACTGGACGGCATGACTTTTTAAGTAAGACCAGTGCAGATTTGGCAATGTTATTATGCAGGGAACTTGATAACTTATACCATTTGATTTGTGCATTGAAAACGTTGAGCGAACAAGAACAAGTCACAAGTCAGACAACTAAACTCTACCCTCAATGTCTTCCATTGGTTTTTGCTACTAAATGAAACCGCTGCAAGCAGGTACCAGTCTCTACAACATTTAAATCAATGCAACTAATGAAAACTCCAATGAATATATAAATATAATAAAAAATATATAATTAGTTATTACCACAATGTACGCCGATCAAGACTAACAGTGCCCAATTCCACCACCTCTGCTGGTTTATTACTGTCACTGAGAAGAACTTCATCAACCCTTGAACTCAAAAGCCATAAAGTTTTACAGCGTCAGTCTCGGCAGACTTATTTACAGATGACCTTGAATTTACCTCTACAGTAACGTACTGGGTCATCAAAACCTATTTGTTAAAGAGTTGTGCGTTTTAACCTCCTAATTTATGATGGCTCAAATGATAGGCTAGTGGGTTATCCTGTCTTATAGTGGAGTACATATATTAGCTAGGCTCTGAAACCTGTTACAATGCAAACCAGAGTGTAGAGGTAACTGATTCCAGTTTGGTGATATTCAAATAATGGAAAGAGCGCACACAGAAGATTGTTTCAAGTGAGAACAGTTTTAACTTGTTTGTACTTGTTCCTGCAAATATCCCCACTCTCCCCCTCACCCCAAAAAAACAGTTAACATCATCTCATTCACTCAACCCACACAATACAGTGCTGCATATTTTTCAGTCTTTTTAATGGTGTGACCAAACACAAGTTCTTCTGAGCATTCACATCCACACGTCTGGCTCTGTGGCTCATGCTCGGGCCTGTCGCAGGGAAGACAGCAGGAGTGGGAGCAGGTTGAGGGCGGGCCGGTGTTCCTGAATGCCCAGGGCCACCAGAGCCCCGGCCAATACTGAGGTCACTTTGGGCAGCAAGGGGGGACGAGCCTCCATAACCTGACAACATAGATAAACAGCAAGTTTAATGTTAAGGTTTAACAGAAGCAACACAATAAAGTAGTGTTTCTCAAACAGAGGGCTTAGTAAACTTCTTTTGGGGCAGTTGTGGCCTAATGGTTAGAGAGTCGGACTTGCTCCCCGGGCGCCACTGTGAATTGCTGCCCACTCTACTCACTGCTCCTAATATGTGTGCAGTAAATTGGATGGGTTAAATGCAGAGGACAAATTCCGAGTATGGGTTACCATACTTCTCCTTCACTTCGGTTAGGGCAGGGGGTCCAATCCTGCTCCTAGAGGGCTACTATCCGGCAGAGTTTAGCTCCAAATAGCCTTTACACACGTGCCTGGACGTAGTCTGCCTAGTAATACATTGATTAGCTGGTTCAGGTGTGTTTGATTGGAGCTAAGCTCTGCAGAACAGTGGGCCTCCAGGAGCAGGATTGGACACCCCTGGGTTAGGGTTCGGGTTATTAGAATAATTTAACATGTACTTACAAAGTTACTTAAAGTCAGTAGAAAAACAGTTGGGGGACTATCAAAATAAAGTGTTAAGATATAAAGCAGACAGTCTACTAATACTCTAATGACATGACTGCTAGTTGACATGTAGTTGTAAAGTTACTTGTAGGAAGTACAATGTCTAACTATTTCGACTTAAGTCGACTACAGAAATAAAGTGTTACCAAACATATAGTTCTTGAAACCTCTGGAATCTTAACATGAATTGTGTTTAAAGTCATGATAAAACGGATGTAGCAACAGATTTTTTTCATATTATGACATAAAAATGTGGGGCGGGGACTTGGTTCTATGCATTGGTTGTTGATTTGAAGTTGAGATGTAGGCGTTGCGCTCTTAACTGGAGGCATATGAATGTGAGCTTGAAATTGAAGAACGAAATGGTGTAACGTCATTTAGAACAAAATCAGTCCAAAACGAAGTTCGTGTGAAGGAGTTCGAAACAGCTTGTCAAGGCAAACTTTTCGGAAAAGTTCTCTCAGGCGGGTAAACACCTTCGAAGTGCCATTAGTTCATGGTGAACACAATAGGTAGGTGCATTCTGGGGCTTACTAGACTTGAAAAACTAGACTCTGCCATCAGGACAGAGAAACAACTACTCCCAGAGAAAACAAAGGATGTTACTGGAAATTAACATTTGAACTCTTTCTTGCAAAAGTAGCGTCCCCACCCAAGACGCAATCACCTCAATATTGTCTTAATTTACATTTACAAATCTATACATGTTTGGTATTATTCGAAATGTCTCAGTGGGACTTGTACAAAAGTCTCATTTCCACAGAAGTAAACCAAAAGGTAATACAGTTTTTATGAGTTTAGAGATACATGCTTACTGTGGTGGGTGTCCCCTCTGGTTTTACATGCAAATTACTTTCTGTCACCAAAAGGTGTAAACTACCCCGTCTGGGACCTTGAGTAATGCAAATTCTCATTGTTAGCTTATGTTTTCCATTTGAATTAGGTTTCTGTCTTGGTCTGATTATTTAAAGAAACATTGCAAAGGGCTCAGGGAGATTTGTAGTCAGATCAGCCTGTAATGCTGAAGAGTCTTTCAGAGACTCAGCATTATGTATACTATTTTCCTGAGGTCAGGTATGCATCTTTTACTCCTTTTTAACCATAGACTATGACATTGTTTCGCTTGGAGTATATTTATTGGTAGCTCCACCCACAGTGACATCTCATTACAGTCTTGATCCATATGGTTTGATTGTTTTTGATTGTGTGCGACTTTGCAGCCTTTTTTCATCTTTTAGTATAGACAGGAGCTTTATTCGATGCTGTCTAGGAAGATTCTGCACTTTGAAAATATGATTAATTTTATGCGCTCTTGCTGAATAGATGTATTAGTTTCTTTTAAAAAAAGAAAAATCGTAATGACTCCAAACTATTAAAAGGTAGTGTAATATGAATTGGACATTTCTTTTCACTAACCCTTTAATGGAAAGTATGAAAAAAAAAAAGTTTCAAGTCCTACTTGATTTTGAATATGGAAAATATGAATATTCTGAAAATATGGCGTTACAAGCAAACCACACCTTTTCAACTTTATGGCGATGTATTCGTCCATCAGAGCCAACATAAAAGGTGGAGAATGCATCATATGTTCTGAAAAGAAAAATAAATAAAGTCACACAAAGAGGAGCACAGGGCATGGCTTTGACAAGCTATCACAGCATGACTCACCTGTAGAGATGGTTCTTGTCTTTCTTGTAGAAGAACACCAGAATGGAGTGGAAGGGCAGGCCTTTGACTCTCCAGCGAGCTTTGATTGAGCCATCTTCTGGATGCTTGGTCAGCTTCAGGACTTCCAGCTGAGCCTCCGCATAGTAAAACAGACACATCAACCGCCAAACCGTCAGAGTCATCTGGTACACTATACGACCCCTTCAGATATAGAAATAGAGGCATATACTAATTTTGTTTGCATTTAGCAAACAACAACACCCATTTGTCTAGTATTTAAGTCCCCCTGTGAAGAGACAGTCTCAAAAACGCAGTTTGAAATCACTGGTGTTTCTGATGTCACAAACTACCTTGTAACCAATCACGTCAACGTGTGTTCACTGATCATCAACGAGTGGATTTCTGAGCTGGCGTGAGTGAGTGGAGGCGGGGCTAATTTGCATAGAACAGTGTATACTAAATGAAACAAGGGTGTACATTCAAGCTATTTTAAGGCATTAAGAATTTTAAGTGATATAATTATTGACTACAGGGGGACTTTAGAACGTTTTGCTTGTAAAATATTTTTATTTTATATTGCAAAAAAAAATGCTTAAAGTATTTTGATGTGCTTGCAAACAAAACGTTATCCAACCTAAAAGAAAAAGGTTTTGAAAACAAACTTGAGACAATCAAAACATCTTGACGGAACAAAATGTATCATTTTTGCTTGCAAAACTTTTTTTGATGTGCTTGTAAATGTTTTGCCAACAAAACATTTTCAAACAATATTTTTTTTTAAATTAAGCTTTGCTTGCAAACTTTTTTTCAAGTGCTTGCAGTAACATTTCGCAAATACATTTTTTTCAGACAAATCTTGAGGCAATCAAATGCTTGCAAATGCTTCTGATGTGCTTGTAAAAATGTTTTGCAAACAAAACATTTTCAAACAAGAGAAAGGATTTGAATGAAGTTGAGAACAAAAATTGATAGTTTTGTATCAGTCTGTAATGTGTTGTCTCCATTCGACAAAAACAAGTGGTTTTGGTCAAGTTTTTAAAAAATTTTTTAAACAAATTTCAGTCTCATCTTTTTTCGTCAAAGACATTGCATGCGTTGATAGTCACAGTTATCGTTTAATGACGTGGGTGTCATCTCTCATCGTCTTGTCTTACTGACGACCTAAAAAAAGGTTGTCAACGAACATTCAGCAAGTGACTATGAGGCCTAAAATCTAGAATAACTTGCATCTAGAAACTCTTTACCTTGTCTTTGTGTTCAGAAGACCATTGATGAACTCAACATCTTCAGAGTATATGCTGTAGTCATGATTTTTCATAAAGAAACTGGGCAGCTGAAACACAATGTTTTAGATTATATTGCATATTTAAATTAAATAATACAATCTAAAAAAATATTGTTTATTTTAAATAAAAAACTACATTTTTCACGATAATCCAAATAATGTGTGGGCCTCCATATTGAGCACTATCATTTCTCCCATTACTTTTTCTACAAGTGGTCCATCTTATTCCCCTTAAACTCATTTTACCTCCACCCTCAGCTTTTCATACATCAGGGCCAGTTTCTCCTCATTCTCCTTGTCTCCCTGGCTAGAGCTGTTGTCCGCTCTCTCAGTCTCAGCTTGGCTGCAATGTGTGACACGGAGGGCTGGATAGAAGCTCTGCTCGTCCTGTCCCTTTCCTGATTTGTCCCCAGTCTCCGAGACAGACTTCATCCCGGGGCAGTGAAAGCAAAAGAAGCGAGATCCCAACATAAAAGGCGCAGGGCATCCCTCAGTCTCAAACAGACTCCTGAAGGAACCTCTCTCCGTGTCTGTTCCTTCCTTTCCGGTAATGCTAATATCATCCTCTCTGCTCCCATCGACAGTGGTTAAAGGAAAAAGTAAGTCAAAGGGTCTGTTGGGTCCCAAGGCAAGGAGCTCGCTTAGTTTGGGCGGCCCAAAAAAGGGCACCTCCACCAGAGTGTGCTGCTCATCGGTCTCACAGGGTTTGAGCAGGACACGCAAGCTGACATCCTCTTCCCATTCCTCCTCCTCTAGGTTGGCCGCTTGGTTTGGCTGGCATGCGTGGTGGAAGGGATGAGACAGGGATGGCTGTTTAATAGACAGGTAACGTAGACTGTTTGGAGGAGCCAAGGCCCATGATGCACTGCTCAGGCTCCTACAGTTGTCATTCAAGTGAAACTCAGTTGTCTGCAAATCAGAAAAATAGACAGTGCAGAGATATTCACACATGGGTCAATGGCCAATCAATGACCAATATGGGTATCCAAAGGATTTTTTTTTAAATATAATTTTGTTCCAAGTTTTTAGAAATGCACTTTTTGTATTCATGTTGATTTTATATGGTTTCGCAAATTTGTATAGCATTTAAGAATAAAGTTTCAATGTAATGAAAAATTTCATGTGGTGTGACCATCAAATAAAAAGTAATAACACACGGCCAAGGGTGCATTTATTTGATCAAAAACACATTAAAAATAGCAATACTGTGAAATAATATTACAATTCAAAAATGTAATTCAACAATTATTACAGTTAAACAACAATTAAAAGAACATCATATGATGCTTTTTAATGTTTTCCATTTTCTTTAATGTGCAATGTATCTATTTGTGCATGTAGCCTATACAAAGTTACAAATCTCAAAGTCTCCTACAAAGTGATTTATTCTATTGAAAAGAGAAAACTAACCCCTTTAATATATTTTAAAATGTAATGTATTCCTGTGATGGCAAAGCTGAATGTTCAGCATCATTACTTCAGTCTTCAGTGCCACATGATCCTTCAGAAATCATTCTAATATGCTGATTTGATTAAGAAACATTTATTATTATCAATGTTGAAAACGGTTGTGCTGCTTAATATTTTGAGTGTCAACATCTAACAATTTTTTTCTTCCAAAAATGTATTTAAATACATTTTTGTGGTTAAAAAAAACCTTTACAAATACCACGGCATGAATTATTAATTCAGAAATATCATTACATTTTTGGTGAGTTGCACAACATTATTTTGATTTGATGGACAGAAGTTTTTCAAATATTAATTTGTGTACCTGACATAAATTCCAGCACTGTTTCTTCATTGGTTGCACGCCACCATGGTTCCTGACACACCCCACCCAAAGAGAGACACCCCCTCTGCACACAGCCATTCAAGTCAGGGTGCTGAGGCAACCTCGATGGAGTCTCAGAAAGATGACATCATCCAGCTACTCAAAGAGGAGGAAACACGAACTCTCTCCCATCCACCGCTGCCTCTGGTTACTCACTCATTCACAGCGCAACTTCGGTCCTTCAAAACCTTGCTAGGGCAGGGGGGGGGGGGGATGACATTCAAATCACACATACAAGACATTCCCTTCTTTTTATATTTACATATATGCATCTGGTAGATATGTTTCACCAAAGCAACTTACAATGCATTGAAGTCTACATTTGATCAGTTTGTGAGTTTCCCAGGAATCTAACTCATGGCATTACCCACATTGCTCTATTATTTGAGTTACACTACCAAAGTTAAAAGTTTGGGGTCTGTAAAATGTATTAATGTTCTTGAGAAATATATTGTATGCTCACCAAGGCTGCATGTATTTGATCAAAAATATAGTAAACTAGTAATATTGTGAAATATTACTACAATTTAAAATAACTGTTTTGTATTGCAATACATTTTAAAAATGTATTTTTTTCCTTGTGATGGCAAAGCTGAATTTTCAGCATCGTTACACCAGTCTTCAGTCACATGATCCTTCAGAAATAATTTGAATATGCTGATTTAGTGCTCAGGAAGCATTTCTTATTATTATCATCTGAAATATGATGTGTCATGTGATATAGGTTGAAAAAAAGTTGTGCAGTTTTATTTTAGTGGAAACCATGATACATTTTTTTCAGGATTCTTTGATGAATGCTGTCTGAGAAAGCAACTAACTAAGTTAGAGTGAGTAGCAGAAGCAAGTGTGAGATAGAAAAGGTGCAAAAGCTTAACCTAATGTCAGTATCTCAAGACCTAGTCAACTGCCAAACTAAACAGCATTGTAGAGCAGCTGACAACTACAGTACTGTGCAAAAGACTTGGACATTAGTATTTTCACCATAAAATAGTTTTAAGCCAGTTATATTATATAATAACTGGCTTAAGCCCATTTTTGGGGGGTGAAAATACTAACGTGACTAAGACTTTTGCACAGTAATGTATGATGGCCATGCTGCATTTCTGGACGCCCAAAAATGCCCTCTAAATGCATTCTCACGACCTTAATTAAGAAATAACAATATGAAATTGTTGAAGGAGTTTATGTATTGCTCAATCATCTGTTTAAAATTAAACTACGCCTCGTATGCACGATATGTATTACCTAAATATACTATATTTACAATTGGGCAGGTATTGACAGTGATCAGACGCAGCCTGACACATGCACATCACGCTTGGGTCACACTTCACAAATCAACGCATTCAACCCAGAACTGACAATCTGACTAGTATAATAAACTCTTTCAAAACAAGGTAAACAAACTGAACGATAATAAATAGGGTAGTGTTTCAGCTGAAAGTGATCAAGGATCATTGCTGTCTGAGTTGGACAGATAATAGTTATTACTCTGTTAGTCTTCATATCTATGCATGCCAGTCAGTCAGTTTGCTGTCCTGCTTGTAAATATTAAATGCATACCTGTCCTCAAAGATGAAATGCTGTACAGCGACAGCTCACTGTGCAGAGATGCGAGAGTGTATCCAAATCTGATTGACGCAAATTCCTGTGTGATTTAGAAATAATATGAATCTGTTTTTAACGTTATACAAATGTCACTCTCCTTATGTCCTTGCCCAGTTCCAATCTGATGCACTGCGCATGTGTGCTCCACCTTCTAGAAGCGGAATCTGCCTGTTACAGCGGCATCCAGCGGCGGACACGACGAACTGCAAGACACCCACGCACGCTATGACCTATGGCTGCTTTTTCTTTTCAAAATAAAAGTCTGAAACGCAGGACAGTTAGTGGTCCATTGTCATGGTATATCCAAACCTGAATATTCAGATTTATGTATATTCAGAATTGGATTTTATATTTTCTCAGTCTAATTCATTAAACAATTATATTATATTATATTATATTATATTGCATTATATTATATTATATTATGTCACACTTTATTTTAAGTAGTACTTTTTACAGTATTATTACAACAATGCAGTAATATTAATCAACAGCTTACTGAAGGGTTAGGGTTTGGTTTACTACCATAGTAAGTACATGCAAAATGTGTAAAAAGGATACTAAAATGTTGTTACATTGTATTATATTATATTACACTTCATTTTAAGAAGTCCTTGTTATAGTGTAATTGCATCAATAAGTACTGAGTACTATTAATTAACATGTACTTACTAAAGGGTTAGGGTTTGGTTTACGATTAGTTGCTTGTAATTGTGCATAATGCACTGGTACTACCATAGTAAGTAGGGCATGTAACATGTAACAAGGACACTAAAATAAATCATGATGTAATTAATAAATCATATTAAAGTACTTCAATTTTCGGATTTTTCAATAAAATATTTAAGTGTTTTAAATAAAAAACGTTTTCTAGAATAAAGACCTATTAACACACCAGCACAATTTCTACTGTAACAACCTTTTCTTTGAAATCAATAATTTTAGGCAACGCCGGTGCAATACCTTTGGTGGCCTGCGTGTGGATGTGGCGCTGTCGCAAACCGCACTCCCGGCGTTTGCATGTCTGTGGCAGTGCGCAGATAGGCCGCATGTGATGTGAGCCACAGTGTGCTCGTGTTCATTGTCAGCTGTGATCCATCCCTGAGTCACGTTTAACATAATTTATTTCATTGTGAGGGAAAAGGTTTAGCAGAAAAAATGCCTAAGAAATCGAAAGAAGTGGCTGAGTGGGAGGGTGATGATGAACAACAACAACAACAACAAACAGGTAAGGTTATTATGGGTTGCTGTTACAGCCTGATAATAATAGCGATATGAATATGATGCAACTATATTGAAATAGTTTCTATGATGACAGCTTCTAAATAAAAATGTCTTTCGTTTTGTTTAATGTAGATAAAGGGGTTGTGTTTTATTAAATTGCTGGTATATTTTGCTTAGCCCATTAACTTCGGTTTGATGTTTCACTGTCATCATTGCCATACTCGCTTTTTGATCCATGTTTCTACTGTGCGCAAGGGTTAACTGCTGATGATAGTATTGGCTTTGTTTCAAAAACTAGTGAGCTGCAGTCCTTAACAGCATTTTGGGATCGTTCAAATGTGCCTAACCTCATTTGATGCCCAACATGCTGACTATTTTTTTTAGACCGCTGTTTTTATCCTGTACTCATGACATTCTCTCGGTGGCATTGTCATTCTTCTGTCGGTGTGCATATTTATTCCAGCCTGCTTTGTCTGTCAGGTGTGTTTGTGAGTGTATTTGTGTTGACAGAAGTGCTTACCATAATGATATTTCTTTGTTTAGACAAGCATATCAAAAAAGGAAAGAAGGATAAGAAGGGGAAAAAGAGTGTAAGTCTTCATTCACAACTTTGGTCTGTTACAACTGTAATTTCAACCACTTAACTTCAAGTACATTAAAACATGTAATACAAATAAAAATTTAGCTATTTATGCATTATATATAATGGAATATTTTGCCAGTTGTTATTTAGTTATTTAATATTATCTGAGCAACTAGCAGAACCAAATGCAGTGTAGCCTATTATATAATTATACCTCCGAAATCTGAATTGTTTATGCATATTTCTGCATTTCTGCATTTTATCATTTTTGATTTTTAATTTAATTTTATCTTACAGTTTTTTGAGGAGCTGGCATCAGATAATAAACCAGACAAAGAGCAGCCACAAGTGAAAGAGGCACAAGGGAAACAGGTGCATTATTTAAATTAATCCCAGTGTTTTAAAATACATTCTAATAAGTAAAAATATATTTAATGAAATTATACTTTAAATATGTTATCTTTTTGTATTTCCTTGCCATTTACGGTTAGCCTCAGAAGAAAAAGAAAGACAGGCGAAAAGGGAAAGCAGGAGACGACAACGACGATGATGATGATGATTCAGAGGTCATGCAGCGTCTCAAGAAACTGTCCGTCCAGGCCAGTGATGAAGATGAGGAAGAGGGTAATGTCATAAACTTAGTTTGTGCCAGTATGTCATGCATCACAAGACATATTTAACATTGTGGCTTATTTCTATTTTGCAGTTGTTGCTCCAGTCAAAGGAGGAAAGCGAAACAAAGTAAGTTGCTTTGATAATTTTTGTGGTATTGCACTGGGATGTAGAAAAGAGTAATTTTCTCCTGCTGCACCATGTATAGACCAGTGCAATTTAAGCCATGTGATCCACAACGTCAGCGTCTCTATTCATCCACTAGTGCAGGGGTTTTCAAACTGTGGTTTGGGCAAAGTCACTTGGCTGCAGCTAAATTGGTGTTTCAGTGAATGACACAAACACACACAAACAGTTTAGTCTAGGGCTGCACGATATACCAACATTAAATAGAAATTGTGATATTGGCCGCGATTTCATTATATAAGAGGAAACTCGTTTACTCCAATCACTGTGCTGTATTCTGCATAAGATTGCATTATAATGGAGAATTCAAGTGTCATAAAAGGCTGTTTCAGCTGTGTTCATTCATCTCTGTCTGTTCAACTCAGCGCTGTTGTCTTTTAGAGACGTATAAAGAATGTTTTTTTTCTTTCATTCCTTCGTGTGCATTTGGGTATCTACCAACACATAAGGAAACTGTTAAAAGCATCGAACAAGCATGATGGTGATGAGTTTAACACTCGCAGTTCAGATTACAGTTCATATTCGGACCAGAGTGAGCGTGTTTCAAGTTTTTATGGATATATTTCATACTCCTTAACATGTAATTTCTGTCATGATATAAACTTTTGATGAAGATTACGCTTATAGTAATGTCTTTTCTAAGCACACATATTTTGGTGGGTCTTGAGATAGGATAGATTAGATAGAAATAACTAGTGGCAGGACTAATCTAGATGGTGGAACACATCGCTCAGATTGTTTTTTGTTTTTCTACTATTAGGGTGGCAACATATTTGCTGCTCTGAGTCAGGGGAAAAGTGATGATGACGATGAAGAAGACGCAGGTGGAGATGATGATGATGATGACGACGACGAGAAACCCCAAAACAAGAAGAGCTCTAAGGTGAGTTATTTCAGAGTCAGTCATTGTATATTGAGTCTGTGTGGCTATATATACCGTGAACATATACATATATAGCGTGTGTGTGTATATATATATATATACATATATATACTGTATGTGTATATATATGTATATGTTCACGGTATATATATATATATATATATATATATATATAATGATATCAGTGTGAGTGTCACAAAATTTAGATTCATATTCATGCAATAATAATGTTTTTTAGATATCAGGATTGTTTTTGTTTACCATTTTAGTTTTTTACCCTCAGTAGTTAATTTTAAAATGACAACATACAGCTACAGTACAAATACACTTATATGAAACTGTTTAAAATTGTTTCATATGAGTGTAAAATCACACTTTTCTACTTCTCAAAATTATTTCATGCAACTACCAGTATAAATACTATTTAGAACTATTTTATTTTATTTTTTTTGCTGAGAGAAATTGCATGGAAATCAATGTTTGTTAGTTTCATATTTACATATTGTCTTTTTAGTCATCAGTGGCTGTCTATACCATCACTATTCATAATATTATCTTTATAGCATCGTCAAATTTGATGTACCTAATCATAATACATATGCATCACCCACCACATAACTCATCCTCTCTAATATTCTGTTGATTCATCTTTCAGTCCCATTCCAGCCATCCCTTATGTCCTTTCTCTCGCTTCATGACATTCCCAGTGGAATTCATTCCATTTTGCATTCATTTATTTTCCAGACCGGTTCCAGTGCCCTCATTGTTTCAGTCATTCAAAATGACATTTCTTAATGAAATCATGTGATATTGGCACTCATCTGTCTTGGTTCAGGGTTTTTATCTTTTGTGCGAGGCTGATTTTGCACATCATTTTATTCACATTGTATGTGTTTGATACGGAAGCAAAGATTAGGGTGCATATTGAATATTTCTACATTTATAAGGACATGTGCCTGTTTCTGTGTATGTATGTATGTATGTGATTCAGGAAGTTGAGAAGGTAACCAAGGGCAAGAAAAAAGATAAGGCTAAACCTAAGATAATGAAGGTGGGTACATGGGATTGTTTCTTAAGCTTCTTTATATTCTAATTCCTTGTTTTCCTTCTTCAAAATTCACATCTAACTTGCAGTTTTTTTATTGCTACATGACAGCAGTGCTTCAGTCATCACAGAAACTAACCCCTTTCTGCACGTTCCAATCTGCTTTACTAATAATATATTGTACGGTACGCAGTGCCTTGATCACACATTTCCTATAGGATTTTTGGTTTACTGAGTTCTCTCAAAAACAGGAGGCCTCAGAGGATGAACAAGATGAAGGGATGGAGAAAAAAGATGAGAATGAAAAGAAAGGAGGGAAAAAGGGCAAGAAAGCTGCTGCTAAACCATCTAAGGTGGGTTTCTCTTGTTTTGATGAATGTGTTGTTTTGACAAGCCAGTGAAGGTGTAATTGTGTCTAACCTAAAGGACGTTCTAATGTTGACAGGAGGAAGATAAAGTTGAAGTGAAAGAACAAGAGAAGTCTCAGAAGAAAGATGAAGTTGAAGTGAAAGAACAAGAGAAGTCTCAGAAGAAAGGCAAGAAGGAGCAGCCCAAGGTCAGAAAAAAAAATACTACAATTTAAAAGTTTTAGGTCAGTAAAAAAAATATTTTTAAAGGCCTTGTTATAGGCCTTATTATAGTAGCCCTTTTCAAACATACAGTCTGTCCTGGTAAATTATTGGTAATTTACCATTAATAGATCATGTGTGAACAGTAAATCGGTTTTGGCAATTTACCAGTATGAGAAGTTGTAACATTAAAAGTTAATTACTGGTATGATGCTTATGTGAGCAAAGAATAAAGATAACCCGTATGAGCACGCATGATGTGCGCTGACGTAAAAAGTCTGCTTTAAGTCAATCAAAAAGTTCTTATGGAGACATATTTTGTGCTTTTTACAGTAATCTCTGATTTTTTTAAATAGTTTTTCAAAACTATTTGTGAAAACTTAATATGCAACATCTTTGACCCTCGCAGCTTTTTCAGCATGCTGCGCTCGAGACCCAGCCTTCTTTTTCATTCATCAGCACTACTTTTATGAGTGTCTCTTGTTTTAAGAGCAAAAACGAGTTCTGTTTGAGCATCCCCTTTTGCCTGTCTCTCAGACGTCATAAAAATGTTGTCAAATTGAACAGATAGTGAAACTAAAGCACTTTTAGTGCAGCATTTAAAGATCATTTAAGATGTTTGACATCACAGAATTTAGCTGTATTTTGGTGCTGATGTGTGAATGGTGTGTTTTCAGAGAGGGAAGCCTGCTCGCCCTCCTCCTCCTCCTAGTGATGATGATGATGATGAAGAGGAGGAAGAAAAGAGTGATGACAACGACACAATGATGGTACAAAAATATTCTCTTATTTTGTATTCCTAATATTCGAAATCTCCAAGTTAAGTCATCTTCATTTATATAGCGCTTTTAACAATGTAGATTGTTTCAAAGCAGCTTTACAGAGATAAACATATAATTTAAGGTAACAGAGATTGTTTTGGCTTTATAGCGGTTCTTGAATAATGTTATTTTCCAGCTAAAGTTAGTTTTGATTGACTCACTTCCGTTGAAATAATCATTTGTTATTAAATTAGGGGCCGCTAAGACGACGCTGTTCTCTCTAAACAGACTTTAAACGTGAACCTGTGATAAACGCTGATGGCGTTCACATGCGCATTAAGAATTGATTCTAGAGTTATGTGCGTTTGAATATATGTGCGCAGGTTTGTAATTCCCTACAAACCATGCCTAAACAAACTACTTGTCTTTCCTATAAATTTGATACAGAATTTTATTTAATTTTATCACTTCGGGGTAGGTACGCAAACTGAAATTCCCCACAATGCTTTATCTGTAGAGTGGTAAAGGGATCCTCCATAGGGAGAGGCTAGTTGACTTTAGCACTGCATTGTCATCGGGTCCAGGCGAGGGTCCTTTGTCAGATCTGGATACGGCCTGGATCCGGCTGGCTGCGGGGTTTTACAGATACTAGACACGTGATTTTCAAATGAAAGATTGCCTTCAAAGAGCACACCCAGGTTCCTAACCGACGACGAAGACTTAACAGAGCAGCCATCAAGTGTTAGACAGTATTCTAGGTTATTACGTGTGGTGGTTGTTGTTCCAATAATTAGAATCTGTTTTTTCAGAATTTAGTAGTAGGAAATTACTAGTCATCCAATTTTTTATATCAGCTATGCATTCCGTTAATTTTGTGAATTGGCAAGTTTTGTCAGGGCGTGAAGAAATATACAGCTGAGTATCATCAGCATAACAGTGAAAGCGAATTCCAAGTGTTCATTAATCCACTTTCATTTCTATCATCTTATCCTATTTCCTGTCCCATAGAGTGCAGAGGATGGGCTCGCGGCTGAGCAAGCTAAAGAGAAACCAGACGACCCTTTTGCTAACTTGAGTAAAAAAGAGAAGAAGAAGAAAAAGAAAATGGTAGCGTATGCACATTTTGAATACTCTAATTAATGTTTAGATTATAGAAGGACAGATTGCTCTCAATCGTTGTGATGTCTGAACATTGAATTTCTTTTATTTTAATGTTTTCAGTCTTCATTTACATTTAATACTTTAGTTTTTTTTGTAGTTTTAGTACTTAAACTTTTGTCAGTTTTTTTTTTTTACATTTATGCTTGTCATCTAACATTGATTTTATTTCCGCTTTTCTTTCAATGAACAAAAATGATTTTTAATAGTTTGTCAACAATAGTAACACTGATTGTAGACACTTCCTCTGTGTTGTACAGATGGAGTATCAGCGTCAGGTGGATAGTCTGCGTGTTCAGGACGCTATAGAGGGAGACTTCTCCGTCTCTCAGGCTGAGCTGTCCTCTCGACAGGCCATGCTGGAAAACGCCTCGGACATCAAGGTTAGACGACTGGGAAACTTTCCTCTGAGCCATTTGATGACACTTAGCACTGTGTACTAAATGATTTCCATTTTATGTTTTAGTTAGAAAGATTCAGCATTTCAGCCCACGGTAAGGAGCTGTTTGTTAACGCAGACCTTCTGATTGTTGCTGGGAGAAGATACGGTCTGGTTGGACCAAATGGGTGGGTTGATGGTTTTAATTTGATGCATTACTACATTGCACTTAAGGTTTAGTTTGCTTGTAAAACTGGTTTCCTTACTCCTGTTTGAATCAGGAAAGGGAAGACCACTCTACTGAAGCACATCGCTAACAGAGCTCTCAGCATTCCTCCCAATATTGATGTCCTGCTTTGTGAGCAAGGTACAGTACAGCAGTGTTATGCTAAATCAGATATATTTACAATATATGTGTACAATAACAATTTTCGGATAAAATAACATTACGATGTCCAGAAATAAATTTCAATAGTACACTGGGTTTAATTGGTCGTTTAATGAGATCTGCTAATATTGTTGGTGCCGAGAATTTTTACGTGACTGAATGCCTAAATCCGGTTCTGGGTTCTAATCCGCACTCATAGGGCCTTTTTTTTTTTGTTGCTTTTTTTCTCATTAAAACCGAATATGTTCATTAGTGGTTGTATATCAAGCAGGGACACGTTTGTGTGCATTTTGTTTTGTGATTTCTTTGTGATTTCACTGGAATGAACAAAGAGTCGCCGCAACGGCGTTAAGTGATAGATTGAAGCGCGCGTCTGAGTGAAGACTGTGCGCGAGCCACAAAAGAACACCGTGTCCGCACCAATGATAGCAGCAGCAACGTCACGCAATGTCCCATCGCAATGTCACGATGGGTCTAAATTGCATTGTTAGCGGGGGGAAAAACAGAAGTCTCTAAGTCACATTTTATTTTCATTGTACGAAATCATGCAAAAATACTGGTAAATTAAACAATGTTTATAAACATAAACACATTTTAGTTCCGCTTGCTCCACAACGAACTGTAGCTGTAAGCTCAGCAGCTTGATTTAAAAAAACAACACATTTCAGCACTAGAACGCCTCTTATTTAACAAACGAACAAAATTAATGCTCTGCTGCTAGTTAACTGGAGATGTTTTATTTATTTGTATTAGATACACCCGTGCCGCGATGTTTCAAAAAGTGTTGGTGACAATATCAACCCTGGCAAAAAGTGGTGGGGACATGTCACACCCTCAAATTACGCCTATGATTTTACTTTAAATTATAGTAATTTTCTTTTGTTTTTGTCAGTTTTGTATATTGTTATAGTTTTTATTAATTTTATTTTCATATTGTGGTATTTTAGTACATCAAGTTAATCTAAATGAAAATGTTGCATTTGGCAACTAGCTGAACTAAAATATATATTTATTATGTTTTTATTTCAGTTAACATTTCTTTCATCTCAAGTAACACAACTGTTTTTTTTATGGGTTTAATTAGGGTCGAACTAATACCAGAACGAATCAAATACCAATACTTCATTTTGGTACTCGCCAATACCTGGTACCAATACCTGTATTTTCCTTGCTTTTACCATTTTTTTCTCCATGCTTTATTATGCCTGTTAAAATGTATTGTATGACATATCCGACCGAACTACAAACGATCTACAAACTTTCGATATCCGTGAGAAAGGGATTCATCTATCCCGCTACATGCTCAATTCACTTAGTTTCACTCATCAGCTCGCGCACAGCAGCTATACAGGCGTATTCTGTTAATTAGATACATTTACTGCATACACATCTATAATCTATGATACCTCCATATCTTTGTCTGCCTATTCCCACATTTTTTTTATCCCCACTTTCCTATTTGAGCTGTCTATTATTGGTATGATATGATGCCGATTGTGAAATCCCTTACTACTTTTTTTTGGTTGTTCCTCAGAGGTGGTAGCGGACGACACTCCTGCAGTACAGGCGGTGCTGAAGGCAGACACACGCAGACTGAAGCTCCTGGAGGATGAACGGCAGCTACAGAGTCGACTGGAGAAAGGAGACGACAGCGTGGCCGAGAGGCTCGATAAGGTCAGATGAGAGCAGCTTGCTCAGATCCTGTAAATATGCTGATCCATGGAGTAGTGAAGGATACCTGTGTGTGTGTGTGTGTCGCTCACAGGTGTATGAGGAGTTGAGGGTGATCGGAGCAGCAGCAGCAGAGGCTAAAGCTCGTAGGATCTTGGCTGGTCTGTCTTTCACTCCAGAGATGCAGAACAGACCCACCAGGAAGTTCTCTGGTGGATGGAGGATGAGAGTGTCCCTGGCTAGGTGTGAATATATTCATTTTATAAATGTTAATTAAAGTCTATTCTCATATTGTCATGAGAAATGATCTAGTATTGTTTTTCTGTGTTATTTTCTGTGCAGAGCGCTGTTCATGGAGCCCACTCTGCTGATGCTGGACGAGCCCACTAACCACCTGGACCTTAACGCTGTCATCTGGCTTAACAAGTAATTACTTCTGCTTTAAGTATCAACAAAACAAATCCATCGAGTTGATGTATTTATATTTCATGCAAATTATAAATGGCCTACTTTTTCATAAATGTTCCCAGTTGATGGTGTCTTTTGATCATATTAAGGGTAGTTCACATTGATTAGATCACTGGAGTCGTCAGACACTTTATATCACTTTTGATCTTATTATATTTTCAAGAAAATAAGTCGCAATGTCACGATGGGTCTAAATTAGCGGGGGGGGAAAAACAGAAGTCTCTAAGTTACATTTTATTTTCATTGTAAGAAATCATGCAAAAATACTGGTAAATTAAACAATGTTTATAAACATGAACACATATTTTAGTTCTGCTTGCTCCACAACGAACTGTAACGGTATTCAGAACAGGAATTAAAAAGTATAAAACAAACAAATAAATAATAAATAAATAAATTATATTGACATTCCTAATGAACTACATGTATTATAAACGCAAGCCTTAACTAATTTATTTGTGCTGACAACAAATAGGATATATTAGCTCTGAAGATAAATGTAATTTTTATTTTTTTACAAAGAAACTGTTGCCTCTAAAAATAACAAATATAATACAAATATAACAATATATAATAATAATAATAATAATGCATGAACAACATTTCTTTATTGTTATTATATTTGCTGTTTAACACAATAAAAGGGTTTGTTCACAAAAGAAAAGGAAAATTTTGTCATCTTTTACTGAACGAAAGTCTTACGAGTTTAGAACGACATGACATTGAGTAAAAAAATTTCATTTTTGGGTGAACTAAACCTTTAATGTAATTAACACAGCATTTGTCATTTCAAATTTAACCTTTAAAAAAGCATCACCTAACATACTATATATAAGGTTCTGTAATTATTGATAAATTAGAAATAAGAAAAAACTAAATTTTAATCATACTGGCTATTATTACTTATTTTATCCATAGACATTGAAAAAAAAAACATTTAACAGAAGAATCAGTATTGATATATGTGATGGTGTCTGCCATTCATAGTACTTCGTGAAAAGATGCTATTAAACCAATATTTAAAATATGAAATATTTAAAATGTTGTTGCCACATTAATTAGTAAATCATGATTAATCACGATGTATTACAGAAACATCTGCAATGTATAACAACCCTATTTTATATACTTATTATTATATAATTTCATGTAGGCAGTAATAAACCTACACTCCAAATTTCCTAACCTTGACTACAGTCTTTTCACCTATTGGTAGTTTTTCATAACGTTAAACTTTTCTTACTTTTAAAAAAACTTTTGCTGATAATTTACTCACCCCCATGTCATCCAAGATGTCCATGTCTTTCTTTCTTCAGTCGAAAAGAAATGAAGGTGTTTGATGAAAACATTCCAGGATTTTTCTCCATATAATGGACTTCAATGGGCCCCAAACGGTTCAAGGTCCAAATGACAGTTTCAGTGCAGCTTCAAAGGGCTTTAAACGATACCAGACGATGAATAAGGGTCTTATCTAGCGAAACGATTTTATAATCACAATTTTTTTTGGTGATTCAAAAAAAAAGTTTTATAAGCACAAATGCTCACCTTGCCCTGTTCTGTGATGCGTGATCTTTTCAACGTAATTGCGTATTACGTGAAAAGAGCAAGGCGAGCATTTGTGCTTGTAAAACTTAAAACTTTTTTTTTTTTTTTTTTTAAATGACCGATCGTTTCGCTAGATAAGCCTCTTATTCATCGTCTGGTATCGTTTAAAGCTCTTCGAAGCTGCGCTCAAACTGTCATTTGGACCTTGAACTGTTTGGGTCCCATTGAAGTCCATTATATGGAGAAAAATCCTGGAATGTTTTCATCAAAAACCTTAATTTCTTTTCGACTGAAGAAAGAAAGACATGGACATCTTGGATGACATGGGGGTGAGTAAATTATCAGCAAAAGTTTTTTTTAAAAGTGAACTAATCCTTTAACATTGTTGTATCGCTGGACACACAATGCATCACAAATGGTGGCTGTCACTCATGTTGCCACTGCTCAGCAACTGTATTGTGACAATGATTTTTGGTCACTTTGTCATAATAATTGCTATATGGTGTTCAAGAATCACCTCACATCTCATTTTCTCTTTTAGTTACTTGCAGAGCTGGAAGAAAACGCTTCTAATTGTGTCCCACGACCAGAGTTTCTTAGATGACGTCTGTACAGATATCATGCACCTGGACAACCAGAAACTCTACTACTATAGGGGCAACTATCGTGAGTTTCGATTTTGATTGGCGACATAAATTAAAACTGCTCAAAGAAGTTTAGTTATCTAACTCTATCTTCTGTTTGCTTGATGTTTCTTAGTAACGTTTAAGAAGATGTACGTACAGAAACAAAAAGAACTCCTGAAGCAGTACGAGAAACAAGAGAAAAAGCTCAAAGACCTGAAGGCTGGAGGAAAGTCCACAAAACAAGCTGTGAGTCCTTGACATTTTCCTTGATTTTTTTTTTTCTTCTGAAGTACTGCTACTCATTCTCCGTTCTTCATTTTCAGGAGAAACAGACGAAAGACATTTTGACGAGGAAACAGCAGAAGGGTAAGAAGAAAGGCCAGGAGGAGGAGAGCCGTGAGATGCCAGAGCTCCTCAAGAGGCCGAAAGAATACACAGTCAAATTCACTTTCCCCAACCCTCCTCCACTCTCACCACCAATTCTAGGCCTTTACAGTGAGTACATTTCTATTTTTCCTGTCTCTTATCACTTTCACTCTGTAGAATCATGTTTTTATTAAACATGTTGGGTATTGGTGACAGGTTTGTTCTTTTCTCTCATTCACTCACAGGTGTTGACTTTGGTTATGAAGGCCAGAAGCCTCTGTTCAAGAATGTGGACTTTGGAATTGACATGGAGTCCAGAAGTAAGTCGCATATGTCTACAGACATTATGATTGGCAGGTTAATGATGGTGGAAAATATGCTCACAAGAGATTGTTTGAAAATGAGCCTGAGATCATTTTTTGACTGTTTCAGTATGTATTGTTGGGCCAAATGGAGTTGGTAAGAGTACACTCCTCCTGCTTTTGACCGGAAAATTAAATCCTGTAAGTACCAGTTATATTTATGAAATAATTGTATTTGTAAAAATAAATGTTATTTGAGAATAATGATTGTGGACTCATTTTCCCCCCAAGTTTGTTGATTTCTTTAATGGCACTAATTAAGTTATTTTTATTTTAGTCTAAAGGAGAGATGAGGAAGAATCATCGATTGGTAGGCCAAAAGTTTAAAATCATTCTTATTATTTTCCTTTTGTTGACTTTTGGGTAATTGGTTAATTCTTCTGTCTGTGGCTATAGAAAGTAGGGTTCTTTAACCAGCAGTATGCTGATCAGTTGAACATGGAGGAGTCTCCCACAGAATACCTCCAGAGGAATTTTAATCTCCAGTACCAGGACGCCAGGAAGTGCCTGGGTCGCTTTGGGTTAGAGAGCCATGCACACACCATCCAGATCTCCAAACTGTCTGGTAAGCACTATAGAAATGCATTCATGTATGATTTTCAAACTCATTTGTCCTTCATAGACACTTTTTTTTCTTTTCTTTTTTAGGTGGTCAGAAAGCACGAGTGGTATTTGCTGAACTTTCTTGCCGGCAACCTGACGTCCTCATCTTGGTAAGGAGTTATGTTGTTTTAAATGTCTTATTCAAGATTTTTTTGTTTAACATTCTTTCTCAACCTCTCAATGCAAATCTACAGGATGAGCCCACAAATAACTTGGACATTGAGTCGATTGATGCATTGTCAGAAGCTGTCAATGAATACAAAGGGGGTATGTTTTCTTCTGTATTGGTAGCACAACGCTGAGTCTAATATTATTGATCTCATATGCCTTTTTTGTGGTTAATAACCTTGTGTGCATGTATACTGATTCATTGATATTAATATACCTTGTACCTGCAAGATTTTACTTATATGACAGTGATTTTTAAGGTAGAAACCAGGGGGTAAAATTAACTATCTAATTATTTTTTATTAGCTGTGATAATTGTGAGCCATGATGCCAGGCTGATCACAGAGACCCATTGCCATATGTGGGTAGTGGAGGACCAGTCAATCAACCAAATTGATGGAGACTTTGAAGACTACAAGAGAGAAGTCCTGGAGGCCCTTGGAGAAACCCTGGTCAACAAGCCTAAAAATGAATAATGGCTGGTATCAATAAGATTGTCAGACTACATCACTGAAGGGCTTTTTTGTTGCATCTTAGTTACAAATTCTAATAGAACCAAAAAGTATCTTGGTAAATTGACTGATCATTCAAACTCAGCACCTGCATGCAAACTCTGTTGGGTGATGTATACAAACCCTAGAGTCACAGTGTTGGTGTAGGATGTTTTCCCCCCATGCCTTTTAGGTTAAGACTGAATCTAAATCAGTATTTTTACATACAATTTATACACACACGCTTGTTCTTTAGTCATGTCTGACATTCTTGTATTAATCTTGCATTCAGGCCATATCATTACCAGCTCAGTTTATCTGTGATGCAATGCTCTAAAACATATGTCCCATTACATGTGAACAAAGGGGACTAAAGTGTGCAGTTTGATGTGTCTGACTGCTGATGCATATATTTAGTGTTAAACTGCCTTTGTAGAATGGAATGAGCACTTTGGTTTAGATCATTACATCATGCTCTCATACTAAACCAGCCCCAAAGAGTTAACCCTATATATATATATGTGTGTGTGTTCAAGCAATGATGCTACCTGTAGTTCATCTGTCTTGAATGATATTAACACATGACTATTGATTAACTTGATTTGAATATAGTGTACATCCAAATTTCACGGAAAAGCAAATAAATGATTTTTTCCAAAAAAGTTTGTTATAGAGCTTTTATTTTATATATGGTAACAAGTTAAGTGTATTTTATGCTCAGTTGGACAAAATGTAACAACAAATGGGAAACGTACATTTTCTTGATACTCATTTTAAGTACTGTCAAGGAAACATTTAAGTTCAGTTACTCTTTCTGTAGACTTTTCAAGAGAGCGCCATACTTAGTTTTTGACAAGAATGAAAACAAGTCTGTGAGGGTGACAATTGTTTAGCAGAGAAAAAAAAATCCATAACAGTTTTGAAAATATTTGATCTTAGACCTTTATTTAGAGCATGCCATTGTAAAAACTAAGTCTATCCCCTCATAAACTCTTTTTTTACCCATGTAAAGTTCAGTATGGCATCTATCCTGGCTAAGGTCTTACTCAAAACAAGATTCAAACATTTGGTTTCAGGTATTCTTTGTAGATTCGCTTCACTCTTGCCATTTCTCGCTCGTCTGCTTTTATACTACCATACCATGAGTACCACATTTCTCCAGAGCTGAGAGAAAACGGAGCAGGGGTTGGTGCAACAGCACCATGGGTGTTTGAGTAGTCCTCTTTAGAGTAGTCCACATGAGGTAACTGGACAAGAAGTAAACCTTAAAGGAAAAAATAAAATCTAATCACATAAAGCTCTTATGCATCAGCTCCTTTTATTCATGGATTTATCTGTGTGCACATTGGTACTTAAAGGGATAATTCATCCAAAAATAAAAATTCTGTCATTAATACTCAGCCTCTTGTCGTTCCAAACCCATAAGACTTTCGTTTATCTTTGGAACTCAAATAAAGATCTTTTTGATGAAATCTGAGAACAATCTGTACCTCCATTGCCAGCTGCGCACCTAGCACTGTGACGCTTCAAAAAGTTCATAAAGAGATCGTAAAACTAATCCATATGAATTGAGTGGTTAAGTCAATTTTCCGAAGAGACTCGATCGCTTAATATGATAAACAGATTGAATTTAGGCTTTTATTCACATAAACATTCATCAACTTAGACATTAGATATGGTAAAAGAAAGCTCAAGCATGTTCGCTTGACATGCGAGAACCAATGAAGTTCATTCTCGTGTGTTATGAAGCACGTTTGAGCTTCTGCGTCAAGCAAGTGCGGTTGAGCTTCTGTTTATGTTCACTGCTCAATGTTTACATGTGAATAAAAGCCTAAATTCAATCTGTTCATCATAAAGCAATCAAGTCTCATCAGAAAATGTAGACTTTAAACCGCTCAATTCATATGGATTAGTTTTACGATCTCTTTATTAAAGAATCAAAGTGGTAGTTATGTAGACTGTCAATGGAGGGACCGAAAGCTCTCAGATTTCATTTAAAAGGTCTTCATTTGTGTTCTGGAGATGAATGAAAGACTCACAGATATGGAACAACATGAGGGGGAGTAATTAATAACAGCATTTTTATTTTTAGGTGAAATATCCCTTTAAAACAATTTACCATGATCTCTAGCGGTATCAATGGCCTTGTTAAGTAGTTTCTGTTGTTTTATGCACACACCTGAGGAAACAAGTAAAGATGAAGAGAAAAATGGTGATCAGATAAGGACCATATTAGCAATATGACAATTGAACCTATTGAGGTAATTTTGTTACCGGTTCGAGTGGGATCATACACCATTCCAGTTTGAGGACTAATGAACTGCTGCAACAGGTTCACATTCTGCAGGGAGGGGGGAGGGGGGGATACTGTATGTTAAAGAAAATAACTTTAAAGTGTACTATTGACACAGTTCAAATGAAATAAAGAATCGAAAAACAAACCTTGTAATGGACAATGACATTTGGATCACGACAGATGGGACAAGCGTTCGCACAAATCTTATCTCCTCTCTATATGGCAATTCAAAATCACTCTCATTAATTCAAAGTGTATGGACTGAGAAAGGCATCTGAATAAGAATATAAAACCAAAACAAATGTGTACTTACAATACATGTCTTTCTTGTCTTTTGAGGCGGGACGCCCCCCTTATGGTTCCTCCTGTAGTTGGACCACACAGGCTTTGATCCATAGCGTTCGATGTATTCTAAATAGAGAGCTATTATAAGCCACCGTTTGAACACAATTACTGTCTTTCAATCATTTAATGATCGAATTTACCTTCACTTTCTAAGTATTCCCATGGTCTATCTGCATATTTAGACACTAGTTTCTCAGCTGAATCGGTGTTATCAGCAGATGATGTTGATGTTCTACAAAAATTCACACGCAGCACTGGAGCAGCACTTGAAGTTATTTTCCAATCACGAATTCTCTGCAATACAAAACGCGTAAATTGTCCTTCATGTCTGTCTCGTCATTTTGAGCTGTTCGCATGCCCTCACTGAACTGTAATCACAACAGGCTTAATATTCTTACATAAACTACATTTATTAAAAGGATTTTATTCAACCAACCTGTCTTTGAAGATTTCGTTGTAAAACAACAGGAAATGAGCGGCAGATAACTATACCAATGCGTTGTAAGGAGGCTGACATTTTGTCTTTGTAGCAAACAAGGAAGTTGTTGAGAGGTCAAAGTGTACTGTGACGGAAGTGCACAACTTTATTGTTCTCACTTTTTCTCGTTTTAAAGAGATAAATAAATTCATACATTTTACTTTGCCAAATACTTCTTGCAGAAATCGATGTAAATGTACTTTTTGTGAAACCTTTACTAAAACAACCCCTTGTTAATCCGTTTCTACGTCTTATTGGTTTTATATAAATTAATGAATGTTTTATAATATTGTCTACGTTATGTTGTCCATCATTCAAAACTTTTGAAATATGTTCTATCTAACCCTATTTGCATGCCCTCTTTGAATGTTTCTCCTTTTAACCCAGACGGTCTTTGAACATAATAGTGTTACAGTAATTTACATAAACGTTTAATCCAAATTACAATATCTAGTTTTTTTATGTATAACAGAATAAGCCTATATTCGTGTAAAAATCCAAATTCTAACAAATGTATTATCCTTGCACAGAAAGCACGTAAAACAACAACCGGAAACCGGAGTGGGGGATGGGCTCGTCCTTGAACACAAAAGGTCGTTTCGAGTGTGTGCGCGCAAGAGGACCGCGTGATCATCAACTCCATTTTGTGTTGAAATAAACGCCCGAAAGCGCGCTCACGACACCGGGATGACGAAAAAAACGTCAGAACTATATATACTGAGTCCCACCCTTCTAGAGCATTCCTGGATTTGTCTGAGGTAAGTGTCATATCGGAGGACGCCTCTCCCTCTTTGTGCGATTTAAAGACGTTTTTTTTTTACCCAAAGTCCGGGTACCTCAGTTTTAACAGCAAAAACTACTTTTTGAGCGTTATTTGGATTTCCGCCGCCAAACATTCGCTTTTCTCTAATGTCTCTTTGTGCTGTTGTTTCGTTTCAGGTCTGAGTCTGTCTCAGTGAAGATCTGGCGTCGAGGATTTTTCAACTGTGTACGAAGATCAAACCCCAAAAAACTCATTTTTTTTCTACTCGAGTAACGGACATTCGCTTACTGCTTTTTTGCTCCAGATTGTTCAAGAAGGAAAAGCTCAATTTCAGCCACCACAATCCCGCCCATTATGCCATTTTTCAGCCAATAATGCTAAAGTCATGACAGTTTACGTTCTCTTAAACTGTTAAAAAGCTGAAAATTGTTGCTGTTAAGCACAATATATTAATAGCAACCCGAGACGCAGAGGAGAGGTATTAATAGTAAGTGTTCTTTCAAACCAATTTGAATCGAAATTACGTACGTTAACCAATTGTCTTTGTTGAAAATGATTCCAGATATAAATAGAGATAAAACTTAAAGAAAGATCTCGAATGTGGCGACGTAAATGCGCCACAGTTTCTAGAGGCAGACAGCATGCTGAGATAAAGCGAGACAGCTAGCTATAGCGTTATGAGCTCACATTGCAAAGCCAAAGCAGCGGCTTCAACGCCCTGTTTCTCTTTGTGTGTGAGACGGAGAAATCCTAATGATAATTGAAGTAACGATAAATCATCGAATAATAAGCTAGCCATCGCTGATCATAAGCAATCTGTACATAAAGATTGCCATAGGCAGAGCCAGGAAGTTACTGCATTCAATTGGGGCTTTTTTTTTTTATAAACTGCATTCTTTTCAAAGGAGAGCTCACTGGAACAATCAACGCAATCTGCACATAAAGATTGCCAAGTGGCGCCTGTGGATTTAGCCGAACGGGAAAAAAACCCAGACTGAAATGCAACATTTTGTTCATAATGTCGTTAGGTGTTATTAGTTTGCGGAGCTGGAAACAGTCTGATGAAATAAACCTCCCCAGGCAATGATAAATATATAAAATGCATAGCAGTCTGACTATAAAGATTGCCTTTTTTTGTGTTTTACGAGTGCGTAGATAGGGTATTATTTGTCTTGTTGATTTTGCTTTAAAATGGCGGACGGGTTGTCCTTTGCTCGGATCACTCGAGGCAATGGTGGCTTTGTTTTTCTGACTGGATCTACGGGAAATACTGTAGTTCGGAACGGCTGTCTCGCGTTGCCATCATCCCCTTATACAGCTCGAGGTATCGTCTTAACATCAGGGATTCGCTAGCGGGGTAAATATAGTAGCACGTTGTAAACGAGGAAGACAAATGGCAGTCGTGGGGAACATAGCCGTTGTATTTTTAAGAACTTGTTGGAATTCAAAGATGGCGACCGGGCACCCGTTCTGTATCTAGTGTACCACGAAGACAAGTGGTTAAAGATAGTGGGCGTGTCTTAGCTCATACTCCAGCCAATCAGAGGAGCCGTTGTCAGCTCAGGGCGAGAAGCTATATGAGAGAGGGAGACTTCGACAGATGGCAAATCAAATCCCCCTGTGGTCACTATTGAGTAGATGCATAAATTCATATAACTGGCCTTTAGTCAGACCAACACTGGATGCTCTGTTTTGAAGATTTATAACACAAAACCTTTCAGCAAGTTGCTTAAAGATGTCAGTTTTGTTGCACTAGATTAAATGTTGAAAGTAGGTAACATGGCTTTTTACTTGTGCTGTAGGAAGGTTATTATACAGGGAGTATAGAGTGAGTGGAGTGTGAGAGTGTGGAATAGAATCAGTTTCAGATTTATTTTTAAAAGTTAGACTAGTTTTTTTCACATTTACATTTCATCCAAAAAAAACTTGACAGATACAATGTTAATATTTTCTTTACAGTGAATGTACAATCTTGTTGACTTTTTCTTGTTTGTTATGACAACTGACGTTTCCAGGAATTGTGTGTATTGTTCCGTGTTTAAGGAGTTCGGTTGTGACTATAAAAAGTTCTTCAACAACAGTGTTACGGGTAAGACAAAACCTGATTTCTCACACGATCAAAAGTGAGTAAATTCTAAGTTTTTCGATTCAGCCATTAGTAGACATTTTCACTGTCTTTGAAATTATGTAGAACATAAATTAAAACATTGCTAAACATTTGCATGCTTAACAGTCGTAAAAAAATAAAAAAATCAGTGTATATGTTTAACTCGCCGCGTTGTTCAATTTCTGCTGTAGTTAGTTGGTAGTCTCGTCGGTGTCCAGTCAAGTGTGCTGTGGTGAGAGGAACTGAAGGGAGAAATACTCGCTGTTGCTCCGCGTGGGCAGGGCAAATGACGTGATCTCGCTCTCTCTCTCTCTCCACCAGAAACACTCTTCCCTCCCTCAAACGTTCTTTGTAATTGACTTAACTACCTCAGATATTTTTAGTGCTGACATTTGTTCATCTATTTTTTCTCAAAATGTAAACCATTTTATATTGCATATATTGTACATGTTTATTTTATTATATCTTGATCACATTTGATATTTTCATTTCTTATATTGATTCGTGGCATGCACCGTTTTTGTATATATTCTGTTTAGTTAGAAATAACCACATGGTGGCGACATAACACTTTGAAAGCCTTGTGCTCAGTTTCAAGTTAACCCTTTGTTGATCATACTCTTACAATTATATTTTCTAAACATAATTATACTCGAGGAGTTTCTTGCAATTGGACACTGATTTTCAAGGTAGAAACAAAGTCTTCCAGAGTCTCTTTCCTTTATTTATTTATTTCCTGATGGTGAGGTATATTTTTTGGCATATATATATATACAGGATGGAAAATATGGAGAAACAAAATTACAACTTTTTTGTGGGGTATAAAAAAACAAAATATGTCATGAAAAAATATAATGAGAAAATAGTCTCCAGGATGCCACTAAGGCACAAAATTGTAATTTGGTTCTGGAATTCTGTAGGTCTATACTTAAAACATAAATAACGTCCAGTTAATATACTGAGTTTCCAAAACCTGCAGTATGTCTTTGTAAAATATTTGAAGCTTACTCTTTAAAATTAGTTACACAAAGTTACAAATTGGTCCCACTTTATCTAAGGTAAAAAAAAAAATGGTACAATGTACTTTTTGTGTTCATTTTGTATTGTAAAACACATTTCCTGATATTGATCGGGAGATGTGTAGGGGTACAGGTTTAAGGGCTAGAGTCAAAAGTGTAATTATAGATGTAATTACAGAAATTTATTGTAGATGTAATTATATGTAGTTATTTTGTAAATACGAGTAGAATGTAAAACTCATATACACAGTAAGTGCATTGTATCAAGTGATTAATTTAAATGTTAGTACACTTAAATAGACTTGATATAAAGTGAGTCCTACACATTTTATGTCCATCAGCTCCATAGCAATGAGAATAGTGGATATGTGTATTTATAAAATTGTTCGTTTTTTTATTTATGTGTATATATACATAATGTAAAGGTTTTGGTTAATTTAATGTTCCTATTTACAAACATGATCTTGTTTTACCTATGTATCTATAGATGTTAAGTTGGAATAGACAGATGGATCGCTGCAGTGTCAAACGAGGAAGACAGAAAGTGTACTAATGCCAGAGTCCCTGTTGGTTCACAGCTGTCAGGGTGACAGTGCCTTTCTGTTAAACAAGACAATCCTGTCAATCATTTGCACACTTCTACTGTTACTTCCCAAGTGTGTCTTGAACAATTTGTGATAAATGGTATTAGAAACACTATAATTGAACTTTTGGAGGATTACAAGGGTTATCGTTATACAAAATACTTAATTACTAATAAAAAAGTTGCAAAAACAATGTTCAACTGTAAGTGCATTCTCAAATATATTTTTTTAAATTGTCTTTCCTCCCTCCTATTTCTACCTGTGTATAATTATTATTAGTATTCAAATGATATAATAATTTGAGTGCACATTACTGATCACAGCCATTATATTCTGTTCCATAACTAAGTCCTCTGTACCTGTGATGTTTACTTTGTGTAATGTACTGTGTGTGTAAAAAGCAGGTGGGTTTATGACATTGACAAAACACATGCAATTTTACTTTTACGTTCATCTTTCATCATTTCAGATATGAACTGAATTATACAACGCTACCGTAACCACTCATCCAGTTTCTGTTATAATTAAATAAGTGACAGGCTTATTGGATTATACTAGAAAGATTGGTAACGTGAATGTTGTATAATTCAGTCTGCAATCGTCTTTTAAACTATAACAGTTATGCCTGCTGCCTCTTTTCTAGTGGCAGAAAGTCCAGTTGATATAGACAGCTCAATAGACGTCATATATTAAACATTTTGGTCATTAGAAAGGGAACTTTGTAGTCAGCTGCACTGTAATATTTAATTTCTTGACATTCCAACAGTTTTTTAGGAACTAATAATCAAAGTACCAATTTATTACGCAATTACATAATTTTCCTAGTGATGAAACAAATTTGAGCAACAACTGTTGTTTGATGTAGTGTGTATAATAATGAAAACATGACCTTGTTCCTATTGCTGTTGAGAACAGAACAGACACTGCTTTCTCCGTGGTTATGAATGCCCTTGTGTTTTCAAATCATATATGATGTGAATCGGAAAACTGCTGATACGATGCCCATATCTGATTCAGTGGAATATATATATATATAAAAATCAGAAAGTTGCTCTACTCCATTTTTGTTGGCATCTTACCCAATGACTTCAGAGTTTGTTGTTTCCAAGTTGCTTCAGATCCATAGTCGCCTGCCTGGGTAAACATTATTGGGAATAACTTGTGAAAGATTCAGCATTGTCCTTTCGCTGTTCCAGTGAGCTCTCCTTAAGCACCATCTACATTTTTCAGTATTGATAGGACGATTTTATGCCATATCCCAGATTCTCCCCAGTGGCATAAGCACATGAATTACCCCTGTTTTCTCTCCCTCTGTCAGTAAGCAGTTATGGCCGTGGGCCCGGTGGACCCCAGAGAGGTGCTGAAAGGAGTGGAAGCTCTGCTGGGGAAGGATGGAGAGCTACGTAGTCTTGAGGGAGTCGCTAAAGTCTTCAGGTGAGATGCTTATACCATTTTTATTTTCTGGATTTCTTTAAAAGCCATTCATTCAATTAACCAATAGTTTTTCTATAACTTATTTCCCTCTTTCCAACCCTTTTTAAACAGTCTCATGAAGGCCTCGCATAAAATGGTCAGCAGGTGCATGTATCTGAACATCTTACTCCAGACAAAATCACATGATGTACTTAATCGGTAAGAGTAATATCCATTAAAAACACTGTTTGTTGAAACACTTTTGTTTCAAGGTTGTGCTTAACTTTTCTTTTCCACTCAGATTCATTCGAGTTGGAGGCTACAAGTTGTTGAACTCTTGGCTCACTTACTCAAAGACCACCACCAACACCCCCCTGCTGCAGCTCATACTGCTCACCTTGCAGAAACTCCCTCTGACCGTGGACCACCTCAAACAGGTACTTCACCACACCACAGCCCAGAAAACTCACACACACATGCCTCGCAGTCTTCTAACACCTGTTCTCTGCATGTTTGTTTCTCTCTCTCCTGCTAGAACAACACAGCCAAGCTGGTGAAACATCTGAGCAAGAGCGGCGAGACAGAAGGTAAGAGCACATGTTGCATAAATCAATGCCAGACAATTTGCTTAGTGTTCCACAGCTCAGGTTTCAACTCTTGTCACTTCTCTTTCTCCCAGAGCTGAGGAAGCTGGCGTCAGTGCTGGTGGAAGGCTGGATGGCTATTATCCGCTCTCAGAGCGTTGCCAGTGGAGTGTCACCCAATGGTAGGGCTTCTCATGTTCATTGTATTCTATTTATCTCTGTTTTCTGTTAAAGTAGACTTGCTGCACTTCTTACGTGAATTATAGCCAAGTGGGGTTTCCATTATTTGCGCATAACTCAACTCTGTTTTCCATCAGACAAGAAACGAAAAAAGGAGGATGGAAAAGTGCGTCCAGAGGTGAAGCTCCGAGAAAAGGTTGCAGAAGAGGAGAAGAAGAAAGACAAACCAAAAGCTTATGCTCCAAGTCACGCAAAGATCCGTTCTACAGGTTAGTCACTTTTATTTATCTATTTTAGTATCTATATGTTTGTTTTTGTTTTTATTGTTTTCAATTTTAATTTTAGATTTAGTCATTTATTTTTATTTTGTCATTTTTATTAGTTTTTGTTTTTAATAATATATATTTCTATTTAACTTATTTTTATTTTAGTATTTAAACAGATATTAAAAATGTTGCAGTAAAAGTTTGTCTGATATTTAATCTTTATGCTTTATTTTAGTTTTAGTTACAAAATCAGGTTTAAATTTATGGTTAAAATCATTTTACATTGTTTTAGCTGCCTAAAAAAAACTAAATTATTGATTTAGTTTTATTCTTAATGTATTTTTTTGTCTCAAAACATTTACACCTGGCTTTAAAGGTTCTTGTGTCTCATTAACACATTTAAAAAGTGATCGGTCTGAATTGACTGAATGCATGCTATCTGCAGGTTTGGAGGTTGAGAGCCTAGCTCCAGTTCCTGTAAAGAAGACCCCCAGTGCACCACAACTTGGAGACAAATACAACATCAAGCCAGCTATGCTTAAAAGACCAAGGTAAACAAACACTTCCTTTCTTTTTTGCCAATAAAGAGCAGTCACATTCTCAATAATCCATTCTCATTTGATTCATGATTTGAATGAATATGAATGTGGTTTTACTTTGGACGGTTTGAAATGAATCATTAAACTCTGACTTTCCGCCTTTAGCACATCGCTGAATGACGCACCACCAGTGGAGAAGAAGTACAAGCCGCTTAACACCACCCCCAACTCTACCAAAGAGATCAAAGTCAAACTTATACCCGCGCAGCGTGAGTATGCCCATTCAGCACTTCAACTCAAGTAATATGATTATGATAATCTTTGAATTAGGTGGAGAGAGTTTCCCCTCTGACTAGTGCTAAATATCCATCTCTTTTCCTTTTAGCGATGGAGGCCACTGGATTTTTGGATGCCCTCAACTCCGCTCCAGTGCCTGGCATCAAGATCAAGAAAAAGAAACCAAAAGCCGTTTCCCCTACCACTAATAAGGTGTGGTACATCAGACTACCCTCATTTGTTTATGCTTAACAGATTAAAAAAAAAAAAAAAATCCTCCAAACCTCCAAAAGCACAAATCCACTAACTGTTTTTTTTTTTTTCTCTCTTGTGATCCACAGCCCTGTCCATTTGACGGCAGGCCACAGCCATACTCTGGCTCACAGGCCAAACCGTCTTCCCCTGAGAATCCTTCATCTCAGACCCCTCCTCATGAAACCCAAGACCTGGAGCAGCCCGGCACACCTGTGCCCACCGAGGACCCTGAAGCCATGGACACGGGTGAGTCCTGTTGCGTTTAAATTGGCCACCGCTTCACTGAGAGCTGTATGAATGTATTTAAAATGTGCTTTATTTCATGGTTTCAGGTGATAAACCCAATGCTCTGTCTGAACCTCGCGGCGAGGAGGAGACTCTGACTAAGAAAGGAAAGAAAAAGAAAAGCGTTCGGTGGGTGGAAGAGGATCATCTCAAAGAGTACTTCTACTTTGACCTGGATGAGACTGAGAGAGGTAAAACAACACTTTCTGCACTTACACTATGATTCATAAGTTTGTGGTTTGTAAAATGTTTTCGTTTGAGTCTCCTATGCTCACCAAGGCTGCATTTATTAGATTTAGAAAGTACAATAAAACAGTAACATTGTGAAATATTATTACAGTATAATTGAGCAGTTTTCTGTTTGAATTATTTCAAATCGAATTAATTCCTCTGATGGCAAAGCTGCATTTTCAGCATCATTACTCCAGTCTTCAGTGTCACATTATCCTTACGAAATCATTCTAATATACTGATTTGTTGCTCAATAAACGTTTCTTATTATCAATGTTGAAAACAGTTGTGTTGCTTAATAATATTTTTGTGGAAACCATTATACATTTTTAGGATTCTTTGATGAATAGAAAGTTCAAAATAATAGTATTTACTTGAGATAGAAATATTTCTAAATGTTATAAAAAAAAATATATCTTACTGACCCCAAACATTTGAACAGTTGTGTATGTTGTATTTTATCACACATAAAATATTTTGTGGGATTTGTTCACTAGTAATCATCACTCTTTATCCCTCTACCTCAGTGAACGTCAATAAAATTAAGGACTTCGGTGAGGCTGCTAAACGGGAGTTGATGATGGACAGGCATACGTTTGAAATGGCTCGTCGGATTTCTCACGACACCATGGAGGAGAGGGTGCCCTGGACTCCACCACGACCCTTGACCCTTATAGGCTGCCTGGTCACTGCAGGTGCCAGCAGCAAAGAGAAGATGATTCAGAGAGACCGAGAGATGGGCATTCTGCAGGAGATCTTCCTCAGCAAGGAGAGGTAAGACAACACTTTGATGCCCTTTCTCTTGTAGTCATGTTTAGTGATTGTGTTGCGAATGTTGTTTGATGATGTGAATATTTAATGCACATAGTGTGGCGTATATAGACCCACATTATGTAGGCTGGGAATCCATCTGGAATTTTGGGGATTGTTAAAAGTGGGACTTGATATTATTTACTGCTTATGCAATAACATGCAAAAATATGTGTTGTTTTAGTATTATTTATATACTATTATATTTTTTTTATTAAAATTATAACTTGGCTTTTATGGTTATAATTGGTTTATTGGTTTTTCTGAATATTTTCAGTTTTCATTTTAGTTTAATATTCAGAAATGAAATGCTATTGTCATTTTTATTAGTTTGTTCTTTTTTCTATATTACTATTTAGGTTTAATTTATTTTGTTTCAGTTTTAGTTTTTATTTCCAGTAAGTTTTCTAACTGGAAATAATAATTTCTATAGCAACATTTCTGTTCATTGTTTTAATATTCATTTGAGGTTTTTCATCTAATATTTATATTTAATTTTATTTCAGCTTTATTTTAATTTAACAAAAATGTGTTTAATAGTTTTAGTTAACAATAAAATCCTGGCACAAAGGAATCGTCCACATTTATGAAGTAAATAGGGAATTCATTGATAATTTTGTTGTCTTTAAAAACATGGTAATTGTTGAACTTTAAATGGATACTCCTCTCTCTGCAGTGTTCCAGACAGTCCTCATGAACCAGACCCTGAGCCGTATGAGCCCATGCCGCCTCGTCTCATCCCATTGGATGAGGTACGACAGCCAATGACCTTTTTACATGCTTTCCCCTTCTGTTTTTCTCTTTATTTTCTTTATTTATTATTCAGAAGTATTAAATGTGGTATGGGATTTGATCTCTTTCTCATTCTGTGGTGTTGTAGGACAGCAGTATGATGGAGGAAAATTACATGGAGCCCATTGACCCCGCTCTCTCTGGTGGCTCTTCTGGCCCTAATGAAGGCTCCAAGCTTCCTCCTGTTCTAGCCAACCTCATGGGCAGCCTGGGCAACAGCGGCCGCAGCCCTCAGGCGCAAGGCAGTGCCCCACCGGCCATTAATAACCCCGCTGTTAATGTCCAGGAACTGCTCTCATCTATTATGGTAAGGCAAAATACACATCTACATTTTATTTACCATGAGAATGTGTAAAGTCTTTGTTTTTTTTAAGCATCTCTGCTTGTTTTCAGGGTGCTCAGGGATCTAACCAATCTCCAGAGGACCTGATCAAACAGCCTGATTTCTCTGACAAGATCAAGCAGCTTTTGGGCTCTCTGCAACAGAACCAGAACCAGAATCAGAACCCGCCTCCCAATGCTCCACCAAGTACGTGCTTGCTCTCTTTCAACTATGTGACAGTTTTGTTTTAGTTTATTTATATATTAATTCATATTTTGAATTGGCTTTTATTTTTATATTTTCAGTTTTAATTTAAATTTGGTTTGTTTTAGTATAAAAATATCTTTTTAAAGCTATATGTTTTTAATTTCAGTTTTAGTTTGAAGTAATTTGAAAAAGTTTGTGTATATATCATTTTTAATATTTTTATATAGCTTTAATTTATTTTTATTTCTGATTTATTTCAATTGACATAAACCTTTGTTTTAGTTAAGCTTTTTGTAATGCATGTGCTTTGTAATTTTTTTTATTCGTTTTTTTTTATATATATATATATATATATATATATATATATATATATATATATATATATATATATATATATATATATATATATACATTTTAAAGCTGTTTTTATTTCAGTTTTAGTTTGTTATTTTAGTACTTCAACTTATTTTATTTCTATTAGTTGCCAATGCAACATTTCTATTTCATTGTTTTTTTTTTAATTCTCAATTTAATGTTTATATTTTTTTTATACTTTCATTTCGGCTTTATTTCAATTAACAAAAACCTTCAGATGTTTCAGTTAACCATAACAACACTGCTATGTTGAGGAAAAATTGCATGATGGTTAAACGACATGCTTAATGTTTCTCTCAATTTGTAGTGAACACCGGTTTGCTTGGTCATGGCCCCGGCATGAACATGAACAACATGAACAACATGCAGATGCCCATGAATGGTGGTTTCCCTCCCAACAAGCCTCCTGGACCACATTTCAACCATCCTCCACCTCCTCCTCCACACGGTCATGGCCCACCACCCTTCAACCCTGGCGGCCCGCGCATGATGGGTCCCCCACCCGGTCCACAGGGCCGTGGGGCGGACAACGGCAATTACTGGGGTGATGACTCCATGAGAGGAGGCCCACACCGAGGAGGTCACTTCCACCGAGGACGAGGGAGAGGAGGAGATCCGGGATTCAGAGGACGAGGGGGGCGCGGAGGACCACGTGGAGGACATAACAGCATGGGCGGTAAGTTTGAACACCGAAAGCATTAATTTTCCAAAATTTTAAATGAGCTTGTAAGTAACGTCAAACTGTTTCTTTCATTTCAGACATGTCAAAGAGGCCAGTGTGTCGCCATTTCATGATGAAAGGAAACTGTCGGTATGAAAATAATTGTGCGTTTTACCACCCCGGTGTGAATGGACCACCTCTTCCTCCCCAGCACGGACACTAACACACCAACACACTGAAAAGCTGCAGTTCCTTGAACTCGCCACTAGTGGGCAGCAGGACTCAAAATGAGCCTCTGTACAGGGACTGAACCTGACTCACAGAAACAGTATGATGCGGAGGGGGGTGTTTGCGTCTGTGACAGCACAATCCCATCTGCTTCCTCCACTTGTACAGTTGCTTCACCGAGATCTGACAGAAACAGTTTCTTCTTGATTCTACACCACTCTCCCTGATCTGGAAAGTTGGGAGAAGATCTGAGATCCTCTATGAAGAGCCAGACAGTGACTAAACCCATTACTTGACTTTGGGGCCTACATGTAAATACTCATTCCTGGAGATGGTGATTCATATGTATATTTTTTATTGTGATTCTGTGTATCACTGACCTGACTGCTAAAGATTGTACTACATTGCTCTGTAACCACTAGGAATCGTCTTCACCCAGTGGTTACTCCAGCTTCTTCTTGTGCCCAAAACCCCAAGATACTGAATGTGCAATTTTCCTAATTCTAATTTGCACAACAGATATAAGTGCAACTAGGATTTGCATAATGAAATTGACACTTTCAGAAGTTATAAGAGCACAGAAATTTTATTTTAAGATTGTTCTGGTTGAATTCAGTCCGTCGGAAGCTGTCAGAAGATGGCGTCTTGTTTGATGTTTTATTTTCAGGTTTCTATAGAAGAGGGAGACACTATCCTTCTATGAAATGTGTACATGCTTTAAAATGGGCTGATTTTCAGTCAGCTGGCATGAAAAGAGCCTCAAGTCATTTTCACACCTGGTCCTTCTTTTTTCAATGGTTTTCAGTTCCAAAAAACACCCGACCGATACTCGTCTATATATTGTAGCACTGAATTGTATTTATGAATTGGCATTGTTCGCCATATGCCCGAATTGGAAATATTGAGGGGTTAATACCATTTAGAACAATTACCTTTTGCGCCTGGGCACAAAATACAACGTTTTCGAAGTCCCTTTGCATACTTGAATTGATACCTTGTGATGGAAAAGTGATCCTAGCCTGCTAAAGAAATATCAACCAGTTGTTCTTTGTAGTGTGACAATCAGGAGAATTAGTTGTGATTATTTCCTACTTGATGTTCTCATTTGATTTGCTGTGTGCGTTGATGTTCTCATGCTGTCAGACCCTCAGTCCAGCTCGGACTCATGTGGGTCTGTCCGGCTCTATCAGTGTTCAACTGAGCCTAAACCTGGGCTACAAACCACTATCAAGGCCAAACGTATTCAGGTGTTTTCTGTGAAAACAGTGGCCATTGTCTCTTGTGGGACTAGATTTTTCTTTTCCTTTTTTTTTTTGTTGGTTTGATTCACTTATTTTCCCATGATTTTATTTTGATACAAGTCTGATGATTTTTTTTTTCTATTATTATTATTTGAAAGATGTATATGTGTCAGAGCGCCGCATAAACAATAAAAGGCACATTCAGAAATGTACGATTTTTTTCTACATGTAAATTAATAAACGTTAAAAAAAATTCACCAGAATGTGCAGTTCTTTCTGAAATCAACTTTTTATTTTCAGTCTCCCGACTAGCATTAGACCGTATGCATATATAATCACCACTCTCACTCAGTTCCGGTTTGCTTTTTAAACCTCTAAATGCTTCATTGTTTGTGCATCTCAAATAGGGTTACGTTAGAATTCTAGACAATTGCACTGAATTTCTCCTCCCCCACTAATGACAATCCAGTCCAATCACTAACAGTCCTAACAGTGCGTTTGCCTTCCTGCCTGACAGATCCGGGTTCTCAGGGCGGAATCGGGTGCAGATGGCTGCTGTAGTGTGTATGACAAGGAGCGGCCTGTGCACCCAGCCTTCAAGGGCAAATATTGACTTGAGGTTCATCGAATTTCTGCCTGCATGCAAAGTGGAGGAAATCTAAATAACAGTTAAGGACACCTCAGAAATTCATTCATCCTATCATTTTGTTTCATCCTAATCCTATCGTTTCCTCTGGAACGTACAGGAAAATTGTACTAAATAAATAAATATAAATATATCCATTTGTTTTGTGAGCAGGATACTAGAATGCTTTCGATGAATATATATATATATATATATATATATAAAAATTCATTTAATGTTTATCGCCAGAAAATATAACTAAATCAAACAAATATGCTGTAAAGACAAGTCACAAATCCTGGTAATAGAATTGCTATATTTGCAAATAAATCTGAACATGCACACTACCGTTCAATTGGTTTTTATTTTTCAACAAGGATTCATTAAATTGTGAAGACTTTTACATTGCTACAAAATATTTCTATTTCAAGCAAATGCTGTTCTTTTGAACTTTCTATTCATCAAAGAATCCTGATTTTTTTTTTTATTACGATTACCACAAAAAATATTAAGCAGCACAGCTGTTTTTTTTTTTAACATTGATAATAACAAAGAAATCAGCATATTAGAATACAGGTCCTTCTCAAAAAATTAGCATATTGTGATATAGTTCATTATAAAAATTAGCATATCATGAAAAGGTTCTCTAAACGAGCTATTAACCTAATCATCTGAATCAACTAATTAACTCTAAACACCTGCAAAAGATTCCTGATGCTTTTAAAAACTCCCAGCCTGTTTCATTACTCAAAACCGCAATCATGGATAAGACTGCCGACCTGACTGCTGTCCAGAAGGCCATCATTGACACCCTCAAGCAAGAGGGTAAGACACAGAAATAAATTTCTGAACAAATAGGCTGTTCCCAGAGTGCTGTATCAAGGCACCTCAGTGGGAAGTCTGTGGGAAGGAAAAAGCGTGGCAAAAAACGCTGCACAACGAGAAGAGGTGACCGGACCCTGAGGAAGATTGTGGAGAAGGACCGATTCCAGACCTTGGGGGACCTGCAGAAGCAGTGGACTGAGTCTGGAGTAGAAACATCCAGAGCCACCGTGCACAGGCGTGTGCAGGAAATGGGCTACAGGTGCCGCATTCCCCAGGTCAAGCCACTTTTGAACCAGAAACAGCGGCAGAAGCGCCTGACCTGGGCGTCCATACACTGGACTGTTGCTCAGTGGTTGCATGTCATTCGGAAATCAAGGTCTGGAGGAAGACTGGGGAGAAGGAAATGTCAAAATGTCTGAAGTCCAGTGTCAAGTACCCACAGTCAGTGATGGTCTGGGGTGCCATGTATGTCATTCGCTGGTGTTGGTCCACTGTGTTTTATCAAGGGCAGGGTCAATGCAGCTAGCTATCAGGAGATTTTGGAGCACTTCATGCTTCCACCTGCTGAAAAGCTTTATGGAGATGAAGATTTCATTTTTCAGCACGACCTGGCACCTGCTCACAGTGCCAAAACCACTGGTAAATGGTTTACTGACCATGGTATTACTGTGCTCAATTGGCCTGCCAACTCTCCTGACCTGAACCCCATAGAGAATCTATGGGATATTGTGAAGAGAAAGTTGAGAGACGCAAGACCCAACACTCTGGATGAGCTTAAGGCCGCTATCGAAGCATCCTGGGCCTCCATAACACCTCAGCAGTGCCACAGGCTGATTGCCTCCATGCCACACCGCATTGAAGCAGTCATTTCTGCAAAAGGATTCCCGACCAAGTATTGAGTGCATAACTGAACATAATTATTTGAAGGTTGACCTTTTTTTGTATTAAAAACCCTTATTTTATTGGTCGGATGAAATATTCTAATTTTTTGAGACAGGAATTTGGGGTTTTCATGAGCTGTATGCCAAAATCATCAGTATTAAAACAATAAAACACCTGAAATATTTCAGTTGGTGTGCAATGAATCTAAAATATATGAAAGTTTACATTTTTTCATTACATTATGGAAAATAATGAACTTTATCACAATATGCTAATTTTTTGAGAAGGACCTGTATATTAGAATTTCTGAAGGATTGTGTGACACTGAACAATGAATTGATGCTGAAAATTCAAGTTTACCATCACAGGAATAAATTACATTTTAATATGTATAATAGTAATATTTCACTATTTTACTATATTTTTGATAAAATAAATGTAACCATGGTGAGCATAAGAGACTTCTTTCAAAAAATCGTACAGATTATTTTTATTATTTATTAAATTATTCAAATATGTTATTTCATTATTGTATTATTTTATTTTAATAATTAATGAATATTATAAAAAACATTTTCTGAAGGTTTAACACTTTTCACTTTGATGAGTAAAAAAATGACTTAAATATAGCACATCCTCTGCTTTAGTCTGCATGCCTTTTGTTTGTGATAAATCTTTAGTTTGTCCGAGTAAGTCAAACCTGTCATTTTCAGCACAATGGAAGAAATATAGTGACAGAGAAATGTCCACCTGAAGGACACAGAGAGTGAAGTCATAAAAAGACTTGATTCATTCAGTCTGAGTGGTGTTGGTTGTCGTAGAGGCCTTGAATTGATTCCACTCAGCACAAAGACACCATTGATCCTCCACTGGTCACATTATCCCAGAGCTGCTAGTGGAAAGAGACTTTGTCAGGCCTGAATTACAACATTATTTTCAGAGAGAGTTATTTTTCAGAGAAATTTGAACATTCAACATTTGAGCAACTCAACAGAGGATGTTGCACAATAACGTCTGCAACTGACATGTTATACAGTCATCAGTATCATTTCCAAATGGAAAGACAAAACGTCAATGGTGATGGTTTCACTGTAATTTAATGTGATGTAATTAATAAAATAAAATAATAATGATAGATAAATAAATAAATAGATAAAATATGTTTTTATTACAAAATAAAGTTAAATTAAATTAAATAAAATTAAACATGAAATAAAATAATAAATATTTAATATAAATATATAAATAATAAATACATATGATTGAAAATTAATGAAAATAAACTGAATGAAAATTTTATAAAAGGTTATACAGAAGAAAAGTTACACCAAATGTCTTTCTCACATAATCATGAGTCTCAAAAATGAAAAATTGCTGTTAATTTACTCAGGTCGTTCAAGGTGTAGGTGACTTTTTTCTTCAGTTGAACAGTAAAGAAGATTTTTAGCTGAAACTGTTTATCTTGGTGATTTATAATGCAAGTCAATACTGTCACTTTGACCGTAAAAAAAAAAACACAACAACCCATTACAGGCAAACCAAAAATAATACCCATGGCTCCTGACAGTTTCAGCTAAAAATCGTCTTTACTGTTCAATTGAAGAATTTCTTTAGAAAACCTTGGATGGCCTGAAGGAGAAAAAATTTACAGCATATTTTCATTGTTGGGTGAACTATCCCTTTAAAGACACACATTTAAAAAAAAACATCCTTTTTAGCGCAATAAAAGAAAAGTAAAAAAAGAAAAGAATAATAGAAAAAAAAAAGAAAGAAAAGAAAAAAGAAAAGAAGATTGTTAAATAAATAATAAAACATTTATAAATAATGCACATTTTTGAAAATGAATGAAAATAAACGGAATATTTTAAAATAATAATAATAAAAGGTTGCACAGAAAAAAAAAAGTTACACCAAAAGTCTTCCTCATAATCAGCCGTCTTAAGGACACGTCAGTCCTAGAACGACTGTATTCAAGAAACTTCCTTTTGAGCGCTTCATTAAGCAAATGTTTGAGGGGTAGGCTATATACAACACACACCCTATTGTATTACAGATATCAGATTAATTACAATGCACCAGTTATAATGTCCAAATGTTTCTACATACAAATAGCAGATTTCCTACAAACTGTTCAATAATAATTAGCTCAATCAAATTTGTCGATTCAATGTATTTGACAAAATACCATTAAAATATTAATGCATAACATTGGTTTCTCATTTTAACACCACGTCATGCCTCAAATTACGAAACCCCATTAATGTACCCCTCTGACATCACTGATCAGAGCTCAGCCAATCCTAAGAAGCCCAATCATACTAGTCTTCGAAAGCTTATCACAACTATCTGCTGACCTGTCCTTGGCGCCGAGCCAAATAAAAAAGTTAATGGAAATTTGCCATGCAAACAGCAGCAAAGGCAGAATCGCATTCCAGAGCAGGACAGGGGTGGGCGGAGCCTCGTGTGAGCAGGTGTATAAGGGTCCAACAGGTGAGAGAGGGTGGACACAGGAGGACCAGGAGTCTGAGCCAGAACACACACAGCAGGGAACCTGAGAACAGGTGAGGAGCCGTCATTAAAGGGACATTGTGCTTGTGTATTGTCCAGAAGGCTTTGCTAAAGATCGCTTTCTAGCACGCTACTGCATGGGACGGATGTTAAAATCATGCTTTGTCATTTCCTAACAGCTATATAATGAAATGCTTTGTTATTTCAGCTCGTGAAAATGCTTAAAGGATTACTATCAGTGCTCTTGGTCCTGGTGGCCGTGTCCTCTGCCATGGGGAAGCCTGAGAAGACCACTCCGAAGAAGGAGAAGAGGATTCCTCAGACTCTCTCCAGAGGTCAGCTTCATGAAAACATCTCGACACATTCTTTTCAGCAATTTTGCTTAATAATCGGCGTGCTGTCGTGATCTGTTATACTAGCAAAACTGAAGCTACATTATGAACTGTATACGCAGAAAGTAGTATCATTTTCATTGAGATTACTTTTAGAAATATTCTAGTTCTTTATTGTGTGAAATATAACCCCAGAACTCGCTTTGTGCAATATTGATTTGAATGGCCTGAAGTAGCAGTCATCTACATTGCAAGTAGATTTTGTTTTTTTATAATTCATATTGTGTATTGTTTTCTTTTCAGGATGGGGTGATCAGTTGATTTGGGCACAGACGTACGAGGAAGCTCTGTTTTGGTCACGATCCAAGTGAGAAAAGCTTGTATAATATAGAATTATAGAGTGGTGTTCAATAATCAGTAATTTTGTATGTATAGAAGATCTGCTGATCTGATTTTTGGTATGATTTTTGGACACTTTATTTTAAGTGTAATTGTGTAGGCTAATTATACATTTAAGTACTGAGTAATTTGAATTAAAACATGGGTTTGGGTTAGTTGCATGTAATTATGCATAATTGTTGTTACTACATGTAATGTGTAACAAGGACACTGTAAAATAACGTGTTACCTTTTTTAATTGATTTTATATGATATTTTTTAAAATATTGTGTTCAACTTGTATTATCTGTTTAATTAGGAACAAGCCCCTCATGGTCATCTTTCACCTGGAGGACTGTCCACACAGCCAGTGTAAGCTTGAAATTTATTTTGACATTTTCATTGACTGGTAGTATAAAATTCTTAGTTTGTTCTTCATGTTTGTATTATTTAATTAGCTCTAAAGAAGGCCTTTGCTGAGGATAAAGACATCCAGAAGTTGGTCGATGAGGAATTTGTGGTCTTGAATCTGGTGGTGAGTAAAATCACTAACACTTTACATTTGTTAATATTAGTTAACAATGAAAAATTTGTCTAAAGCATTACTAATCTTAATTAATGCTTATTTAATAACACATTATTAAAATCAAAAGTTGTATCTTTTAATATGCTATTTAATGGACCTGAGTTTTTAAAAAAAAAATTTTTTATTAACAACAGTTAACAAAATTAATATATCCTGTAACAAATGTATTGCTCATTGTTAATATTAACAGCATTAAAGTGTTTTAAGGTCCTGGTCTGTCTGTGTTGTGAATGTCTGTTAACTGAACTGGGATTCATGTCTTTTACAGTATGAAACCACAGATAAGCACTTGTCTCCTGATGGACAGTATGTTCCCAGAATCCTCTTTGTTGGTGAGTTGATTTAATTATGACAGACAGATAAATGATCCTACACTTGAAAAAAAAATGTTTTACCGCCATTTTTAAGTATAATCAACTTGGCTATTTAAGTAATTTCAACTTAAATTACTTTTAGCTGACTTAAAAAAATTAGTTGAATCTTTTAACATTCGCTATAACTTACAAAAAAAGTTGAGTTAAAGTAATGTACAAAATATATTTTTTGTTAAAACTCATTGGTCATATGCTTTTTTTTTTTAACAGTGTAGCCTACACATTAAGTCTGCATAAATGATTCAAATCTTTCCTGTTTTTCCAGATCCCTCCATGACCGTTCGGGCAGACATCACAGGCCGCTATTCCAACCGCATGTACGCCTATGAGCCGGCTGACATGAAACTCTGTAAGTCTGAAAGCAATTTTAATGCCAAGATAAGTTCTTAAACATCATCATCATACTGACAGTGTCGCTTGTTTGGTTTTGCTTCCACAGTGTTAAGCAACATGCAAAGAGCCCTGAAGTTTTTGAAGACAGAGTTGTGAACACAAAAGTCTAGTCTTTTTGTCCGCCGAGAGGATGTTACTTCCCTGAGGGTCACTATTATTCTGTCATTTGTTCACTGACGGCATGAACCGCACTGTAAAGCTGTGTACAAATTTGAAATACTTTCTTTGAATAGGTTATTTTACGGTTAACCGGCAGGCTTTCATTTCCATGTTTGCTTTTTTCAATAAATGAAGTTGTACAAAAAGTTGGTGCTCGTAGTAATTTGTGTACGCAGCGATGTTTGCACAGTTTATTCAAACCAGAGGCTATGTGGTTTTCCTGTTAACGGAGTCTCCGGTCGGGTTGCCAGATGCCAGGTTTTCCAGCCCAAACCTCGTCAAAAACCGCGAGAATGCACAAAAAAACGCCAATTTTTTGTGGTTTATTTTCTCGTTTAAACACACTGAAATCATGAAGAAGCTTTAAAATGACCCATTGCTCGGTGTACTTTTGCGTCCATTCGTTTTTCCTTTTTTAACCCGTAGTTGAAAATAAAATTGTTGTATTTTAAAACGCAGAGTTGAACACCAAAATTTGAATTTGAACTGTAGGCCTATACACCAAATGCTGCACAAAAATATATAGCCTATATATACTGACGTATTTTCAGATTTTTGTTTATGACTTTTTGCCCCTTTATTAAACGTTTAAAATATTCACAAATTAATATGGACAAAATGGTTTTCTAAGGCCAAACACTATATTTCTAATGCTATAGATGATTTATAGGCTATATAATAAGTATTTCTGAAAAAGTAACGAGGCATTTTAATTGTTTATTAATAAACTAGTATTTTCTAAATCGGCTGGAACATACATTTCCGCTGTAAAGCGGATGCGCCTTTAGAGAAGAAATTTATATGGATTACATAATCAGACTGTATTTGATTTCGATTCGAATTTGTTCGTTTAAAAGTGGACATTTCAAGCTTTAGCCTACATAGGCTGTATTTAGGCTACATTTGCGTATTACACGCCATAAAGTGCGTATCATATGCACGCGAAAACTGCGTATCATATACACGCAAAAACTATTTTTGGCGTATAAATGGCGCGAGAAATAACATTCGTTCTATTGATACGCATTTCATGAGATCGTGGGCTGGTTGAATCAGCCGGCACAGACAAATCCGCGAGTAGCTACATTTTACAGCCTATACGGCTTATAAACTGAGGAGACGAATTTCCAAACCGTGTTTTTTTTTTTTTTTTTTCACAGGTGACTTCCCGGGCTCAGTAGGCAATTATCTAAATGCTCCAAGTCAACGCAAATAAAATTGAGAAATAAAATTTTGTAAAACGGAAAAAAGTTTTGTCACTTATTTGATTTTCAATTAAATATCTAAGCGTTGTATAAGGAAATTAAGTCTGTATGTGAATATTGTTTCACCGTCTAAAAACGAATAAAAAGAAAGCATGTTTTTAGTTAAAATAGGAATAAGGAATGGACACAAAAGTACACCGAAGGTAGTGGGAGGGAGTGTCTATTGTGAGTTTAGAGGGCACGTCAGCCAGAGCTGTAGTGTGTGTGTGTGTGTGTGTCTGTGTGTGAGTGAGTGAGTGAGTGAGTGAGACTGCCTGCTGAACAGAGGGTCGCCAAAAGAAGGATGTGAAGTGCCGGTGTTTCGGCTACAAAAACCCGCCGAACTGATCCGAAACCAGCCCAATTTTTATCCACCTGACCAAACCCATTTTGCCCGCAAAATAGATTTAAAAACCGCCCAATTGGGCGGGAATCCTTCTTTTGGGCGGAATTCCGCCCAATCTGGCAACCCGGGTATCCGGTTTGTATCCTGGTGGGAGGAGTCCGAGTAACTGGCACTGGAAGCGTGTTTTCCTGAGTCATATTGTTGCCTAGTTACTAGCTGAGCTTTTGGCCCTAGCGTGTCAATTTCTGATTGGTTTATGTTAGAGGAAGTTGCTCTCCTGAAATAATGGAATGGGATTTCAAACAATAAAAGCATTAGGCATCACCCAAAGATTAAGTTATACAAAAGACAAAATTGGCCAAAGTACAATTGTGTCCACAGAGTCTTTATTTTTTTTTTCTGATTTCAAATGCTTGAGAGCAGTTCACAGAACCATTGGATATAGATGTACATTTCAGTGAGGAATTCATGCAAGAAGCAAAAACAATACACGAAATCAAGTCAGTGAGACTAACACACTCACATAAAGAAAATAGGCAGATAAATATGTAATGTGAAATCCGAGATCATTAAACAGTGCTCAAAAAACATTCATCCATTAATCTTTATATGTAATTGAGTTCTTTACATTTTTCATACTAATTATGAAGTTCAAATAATGTATCTAGTATACTAACAGTTTCCGAGCAACTTTTACTGTCATCCATGCTAATTGTGAATGTGTGCATTTATAATCAGAAATCGATGTGGAATTGAAATGGATACATTCTGATATTGTCAATATTTCTATATAAACAACATAAATAGTGTCATGCTCACACTGCGCGTCTTGATCACAGCAGCTCATTTTCTGTTAATGTGTTTTACCACATAAGATAAAACTGTTATCATAAAATCAAATGGTCTTTGTTGTTTAGCCCATTAGTGTAAGTACTGCATACTAGTATTTGGTGTTCTGTTCTTTCGTAGAGAGGAATTCTTATAAGTACAGCCTCATGATGTACAGCACATTCACACTGTACTCTTGAAAAATCAAGCACATAATAATATATAGCAGCAAGAACACACAGGCTGGTCTCCTCTTCAGTAAAATCAAACACACACACTCTCTTTAACAGCTCCAATGAGAATTCCAGTGGTCAGACAACATCATACGATTCGAATCTACAGGAAGGCGCTTGGATTCGCCCGTGGGTCCTTTTGATTTCTGTACCTATATGTCAGCCAAACACCCAGAATCTGAAATAATGAGGAATGATGGGAGGAAAAACAAACATACTGTAAATGTTCTGTTAAATGTACAGTGAAAAACTGGCAGCTGTGGTTGCTAGAAATGTTCTATAAAAAATACAGTGACAGTGTTCAGGCGTTATGGGATGGCATATTGGTAACTGTATATTTTTTTTACTAGTATATTTCATTAAAGGTATAGTTCACTTAATTTCATTCTTCTGCTGAACACAAAATAAGATCTTTTGAAGAATGTTTGTAACCAAACAGTTAACTGGACCCATTGACTTCCATAGTAGGAAAAAAAATACTATGGAAGTCAATGGGGTATCAACTGTTTGGTTACTGACATTCTTTAAAATATCTTATTTAGTGTTCAGCAGAAGAATGAAATTCATACAGGTTTGAAACAACTTGAGGGTGGGTAAATGATGACAGAATTTTCATTTTTAAGTGAATTTTCCTTTAAGTGATAAAATGTTAAAATACTACTTTATAAACTAAACTGTACTGATAACCACCATAATAATACAATAACATATAATAATTTTAACAATTACTTAAAATAATTTTTTTATTATATAAATTAATTAATTATTTAATTAAATTAATTAATTCTTTTTACTTCCAAAAAGCATACATTTTACAGTATTTTACAGTAAAATTGCAATGTAATGCAATGTTAAACTTTTTTTGCAGTTAATAAATTAACCTGTACAATTTTTACAATCTGTATTTTCTTTAACAAATAAGGGGTTGAACGTACTCAGATTGTTTACGTCAACATTTATGTGATTAAAGTCTGATGCTGATGACGTCATTAATGACCAAATAAGCCTGAACCTGGAGCTGAGCATGTGACACAGCGCTGCCCACAAGACTATTGCTCCAACATAACAGAAAAAAAAGTATGTGTGTTACAGTGCAGCAGCAGCGTATTAGTTTAGAACGGCGATTACCTCACGTGTACAATAAGCTGTTCAAATTGTGCATTCTCCCGATCAATTTTGAGCATCCACATGGTATAATCAAACATATCTTGTGGAGCACTCTCGGAGTATGCATTTATTTGTCATTTTAACTGTTGGAAACGTAGCATAAGAGTGGACTTCAAAGACTTCTTATCCTGTTGCGCCCTCTGTAGGCTATTTTTTTTAAGTCTTCATTTTGTTTTTGGGGTCTACTATACAATTCGAATTTTTAACAAAACATAATTTTTATATTGTTGCAGCAGATCCCCTCCCAGTCTGTCTCTAACGCTCTGATTAGTTCCCATCTCTATATGAAGCCCTCCTTCAGAAAAGGTAGGGTGCTCTGATGGGTCGGTTGTGTTGTGATTGGTCAACCGCTTCGAGCGTGTTTTGGAAATGTCACGGACCTTACCATAACTGCTAGTTTCAATACACTTCCAATGCAACTCAACCTTTAATTTGGCATATGTCTTGGGTGGGATTCATTTAAATGAGGAATATTGTGATGTGTACGTTCCCTGTAGAAAATAGTTTTTTCGCCAAGACTACAATCATGGCGTTTCAGGGAGTTCAGTAACAGCTTACTGAAATAGAGAATAACTCCCTTTGGAGTGGACTTTGTGCTTTGTAGCTTTGCAGACCCTTTAATGCTTAAACAGCAACATTACACACTAAAGAAAGCTCAAGAACACCAGAAAACATTCTGGTCGTCAAATTCAGTGAAGAATTTCAAGGAAGAGATCAAAGCAGAAGTGAGTTTAGCAGGCTGACCTCAGTGAAGCTGAAGAAGAGACCGATCCCTCCGACGAAGCGCAGCACCTCGCCGGCGTGCTCCTGGATCTTTGCTGCACATGTGGTGCAAGTGCTGTAATGGAAGCAGGGCTGCACAGAAGCAGAACAGACATTGACAAGAGCAGTGAGTTATTGATAACACTTTATTTTGATGGTCCCTTTTGAACATTCTGTTGACTATGAGTCACTTTGTAACTACATGTCAACTAACTCTCATTAGAGTATTAGTGTACTGTCTGCTTAATATCTGATAACTCTTTATTGTGATCCTCCCCCAAAAGATATTCTACGGACTATAAGTAGCATTGCAAGTATATGTTAACTTATTCTAACCCTAAACCAACCAGTCTACTAATACTCTACTAACACTCTAATGAGAGTTAGTAGACATATAGGTGTAACATTACTTCTAGACAAAAGAACGTGTTAAAAGGAACCATCAAAATAAAGTGAAAGCTATTATAATAGAACAAAAAATTTAACTGCCTAACTTATGCTATCATAATAAGCATGCAAATGATTAACACAGTCATTATCACCCACACAGTTGTCATTTATATCGTTCAGCACAAGCAATGCTTCAAGAACATAACAAAACAATGAAGAGTGTGTATCAGAGGAAATTACTGCGGCACAGCTTCCATTGATGTCCATGTGAGAGAAACCACAGCAGTTCAGACTCTTCTCCACGTCCCTCTGAGTGCTCAGAGAGTTATTCCAGCCCACCTCCAGAAGGTGATTCTACACACAGGTATGAAACACATTACAGCATATGAGAAGACACAAAATCGCACAAACATTCATAATAAATAAACAAATAAAAAGACACCCATTTATATGCATCAGAGTTTGGGGTTGGGGTTCATTTTACTCATTTTAGACCCAATATTTGGAGCACCAAATGTTTATTAAAGAAGTCCCTTATGCTCACCAATGCTGCATTTATTTAATAAAAAAACACAGTAAAAATACTAATATTGTGAAATATTATTACCATTTAAAATAACTGTTTTCTATTTAAATATGTTTGAAAATTTAATTTATTCCAGCTATGGCAAAGCTGAATTTTACTCCAGTCTTCAGTGTAACATGATCCTATGGAAATCATTTATTATTATTATCATACATGTTGGAAACAGTTAATATTTCAGGATTCTTTGATGAATAAAACAATTTCATTTATTTGAAATAGATATCTTTTGTAACATTATACAATCATTTATTCAGTTTATTCAATTTAATGCATCCTTGCAGAATATTTTTGAATTCTTTCAAAATTGTTTATATTTGTATCACATTTCCAAAGACTACAAACCACCAAAGTGGATTTATGCTAGTCTGTACAGTATATTGAAGTACAGTGATCAATCTTACCTGCTGGTCTTCATTGATAGCCAGACACGCACTAGACACTGAAAACTGAACTACAAACACCAGGAACAGGATAATCATGTACTATTCAACAAATTAAGGATTAAAACACAGACTACAATTCAGAAATATTCAGAGTAAAATCACTGAAGAATATATATTATATACACATACATACATGTTATAAATACTATTCTAAATTGTTAACACCAAGTCTAACACTATCTGCAAATTCAGAAGTTCTATATTAAATATTTAAACTTTAAATAAAACAAAAGATTCAACAAAACATAATATGAATCAAGGCACAGTGGTTGGAACACAATAATAAATGGCAATGACATACCAAATTGTATTACACTAAGCTATGCTTAAAAAACATGATTATTTGAATAGTTCAGATGCAAAAGCCTCTAAGTGCCATCTAAAATTTTCTTCTAGAATGATCATTTTTATCAAGCTCGTATATTTAAGTTCAGTAATTTCACTTAAATAACAATTAATAGGTAATTTTCATTGCCATTTAAGTAAAATTACTGAACTTAAATATACAAGCTTGATAAAAATGATCATTCTAGAAGAAAATTTCAGATGGCACTTAGAGGCTTTTGCATCTGAACTCTTCATTTTATGTTTTATTGAGTAAGAAAGAAATGTAATATACTAAAATAGTTTCCCATATCCATTAAGAGACTGGGATAATCATGCAATCATTCCTCCTGTAATACAAGCTTCCAATAAACATTTTTAGTAATGACCCAAATTCATCTCAGGATTACTTCATTTCATTTAGTTTAAGATACTTTTTTAAATTACAAGTAGTACAATGATGTGAACTCTCATTTGTCATGTTAACTGCACCACTCTATGGACACAGAGTGAAATGCATTACATGAGCAGATCATAACCCAGTTTCATTTCCAAGAGAAATGAAGAAAAACAGCACAACATGTAATGAAAGGCAAAGACTTGACACACATTAGGGTTTGTTTGCATGATGAGGCCATTGAAAATATGTATATGAACAATAATAAACATTTTGATCCAATTAGAAAAAAAGCATTTCAAACAATTAATATATAAATAATTAGCTACTTTAGTTTCAGTTTATTATTTTTTGACTGATTAGGGTGGTTCCAGTGGTGTTCAGTTTACAGAAGGATCTTACAACAAACACCATAGAAAATAAAGATTTATATCAAGGCTATATAGTAGGCGAAAAACAGTATGTGACAAAAGCAGCATGTCTGAATTCACAGTACTCATAAAAGAGTAGGCAAAAAGTACCCGGATGACCTACTACTTTCTGAAGTGTGCATACGATGGACACTTTACTATCCCATGAGGCCACGGGAGATGATCTGTGAATGGCGGTGAAGCGACGCAACCGACGCTGGTAGGTCGCATGATACTGACAACATGGTTAATGTAGTGCACCCGGATTCATACTATATAGAACACAATTTCAGATGCAGCCACAAACTTTCAGCCACTAATTATCGCACAGTACAGTTAAAATGATTTATTCATTCTGCTTGACACACACACACACACTTACCAACGTCTAAACACTACACTACAACTGTACTATGTTCACTGTCTATTTATGATCACAGTAAAGGATACAAAGAACAGCAGAACCTGGTGGTGCTTCATGGCACCAATAAGTCCAGCAAGGGCAACAAAGAAGAGGAAAACCCCCACTCCCATGATGCCACCCACCACCTGGAAGCTCGACACCAGCCCAAAACACTTCCCCCAGGCAGCGATGCCAATCATCAGCAAGCTCACCATCTGAAGTCAGGGAGGAACAATGGTGTTATTGTAAAATAAAACTACCATTAACTTTCATTGCATTGCTTTCATTAACTGAAAAACATCAGAAATAAAATATTAGATGAAAAACTTTTACAAAAATGAAATGTAAATAACAAATGTTGCCTTAGCCACTACTTAAAATAAATAAGTTTAATTGGAAGTAACTAGAAATATTTAAACTGAAAGAAATATTAAAATGCAAAAAAACCCACAAATGTCCTAAACACATTAAAATACTAAATATAAATTAAAATGAAAACATTAAAATAAAATCTAGAAAGAAATATTAATAAAAACTATAATCGTATATAAAAAATAATAATAAAATAACTGGTGAGGAAGCTAAGAGGATATAAGAAATCATTAATGAGGGAAACAGGGATAAAGACAAGACACTTTTGGAACAACTATAATTGAGTAATCATCATAATTATTATTATTTATATTATGTTTTGTTTCTAAACATTCAATATAACATTTTCCCACTTCAGTGTCAAATAAGCTAAAAAGGAGAGTTAATATGCTGCACTCACACCATGTCGTAAAACAGACTTAAAAGATGACAACACGTGACACTGTATTCGGAGATGTCCCCGGATTCGGACTTATAAGTTATTATTATTATTATTATTATTATACGTTTAAATTCTCTTGCACTATTAACTCCAAAATGAATCTGCAGTGGTCGCGTCACTCGCGTGGTAAAGCGGTCACATGGTAGCCTACAAGTCGTAGCTCCAAGAAACTTAGTCACGTGAATGCTTTTTTACAGGTCAGAATCTGGTCATAATTGTTACAGTAATTACACGACAGCGTGCCATGATCCATGTTCATTCAAATGTTTTTATTTTTTTATTTTTTTTTACATAATGGCAAAAATGTCTTCTTTCTCTAAAGCACAAATGATTATTTAGAGGTTAGTCCATATTGCTATCATGAGCGACAATGAGAAATTACCCCTGACTTCATATAGCCTAAGTGAGTGATCACATATAATGTTTTCTTAGTTTCTACTCTAATGAAGATACGAACTTAAACAGCAGCACAATATCAACTCGAGACTAATGAAGCAGGATCTGCATAAGTAGAACAAAAGCAGGATGTGGAGCAGGAAACCTGGATGTTATTCTACAGGCTGTGCGTGAAACCAGAACCGCTCATCGGCCTCATTCCACACAAAGAATCTCTCTAAATAATTCACATGAGCCCTGAGACGCCGAGATCAGTAATACAGCCGCATAGAAACACCTCTTGGTTGAGCATTTATAAAACACATGTGCAAATGTTACGATAAAGGCTAATAGAGATGTTCCATATGGTTGCTTCCCTTCATGCATTGGTTTGGTACTCACAACATAGAGGATGTTGAGCGCGCACAGGGAATTCTTGGAGCAGGTGAATCCAGCGCAACCCATCTTGAATGTTTTTTTTTCCGGACAAAAGCTTTCACCTATTTAAATTTCCGTCAGTTTCCGTCTCAAATTTCAGTTACATGACAAGCAAATCGAACAATTTAAGAGAAGAAATTATAGTTGAGCAAGGAGAAAAATACGCGTGTGGTTCAGACCAATTCACAGTGAACGCTGATGCATGAGAGGTTGCCAGATCCCACCAAATAAAATCCATCCTTTTTTTAGGATGAGGGAGGCGGCTCTGGGGGTGCGTTTCCCAAAAGCATCGTTAGCCAACTATGTTGAATGCTTTACATATGTTTTATGCAACATAGTTTGCTTTGGACCCCCCCCCCCCACACACACACACACACACACACACACACACACACGTCCTACAAAACATTTCAATGATGGCTTTACTCCAAAATGGCAACCATTTAAGGAGGCGGAACTGGCCGTCTGCGGTAAAATTGATTGGTCAGTTTTTTACTGAATAGCCTAATGATTGCACAGACTGTGGTTAGCACGTATTCCCGCCTCCCCTTAGTAACAGTTGCGATGAGAAGCATTTATTCTCCAAGACTACAATAATGGATAAGAAGTGTAAGATGAAAAACATCTGGAGATACATTCTCATAGCTGTGGTCAAAAGCTGTGTATTTTTATGATGTAGGCTTAGGCACACACACACACACACACACACACACACACACACACACACACACACACACACACACACACACACACACACACACACACACACACACACACACACACACACACACACACACACACACACACACACACACACACACACACACACACACACACACACACTTTGGGTTTTCGTGTTTTATGTTTTTTTTAATAAACATAATGATTTTCTAACTGTACATTAAAATCCCTAATCCATACCCATAAACCTGCACGTCACAGACAAATTTCAGCGTTTTTAGATTTTATATACCCCCATTGCAAATCAGGTTTATTGGCAAAATGTACAGACTTTAAGCTGCTTGCAATGAACGAATCAAACAAATTATGTTTCATTAACAAAGTTCGGGAGGAGCACGTTCAAATAATCGATCCAATCAACTCGCCATCAGCAATGCCACGTCTATCAGCATGAGAGGAAGCTTATATATCAAGAGTCGACTCACCTATTCCTTGACAGTTTTCCAACCCAGTTTTCAGTATCCCTCATACACCCTGACTTCTCTCTCTTGGTTTGTTAGCACAGCCAGGAATACAGGGGAGCACTCTGGGTTCGGGCCAAATACAGAGCTCGGAGCCCTATCCTCGGACAGTATAATAAATACGCAGACCATTTATTCTGACTAATTTGTAAGTGTGAACTCGTGAAAAGTAATTGAAATAGCTCAACATGTTTCAAGTAGTTTCCCCAAACTCAAATGCAACTTTTAATGACTTCTACAGTCTCAAAATTATTCAACCCCTTCATGGCAAGCATCTTTATTTAGTATTTAGTATAACACCCTTTTGCTGTTAAGACCTGCTGAAAATTAGATAACCAGACACCAGCTTCTGGCAGCGTTTCCGAGGAATCTTAGCCCATTCCTCATGAGCAATGGCCTCAGTGGCCAGATCAGTAATATTCTTGGGTTTGCGCGTTGCAAACGATGCCTTCAAATCCCACCAGAGATTATCTTAAAGTCAGGTGACTCTGATGGGCACTGTAGAATCTTCCAGGACTTCTTCTGCAAAGGTTTTGTTGGAATTTGAGGTATGCTTGGGATCGTTGCCCTGTTGGAAGGTCCAATGACGCCCAAGATTCAGCTTCCTCAATGATGGCATGATGTTTTCTCCTAAGATTTCCTATTATACAAAAATGCATCCATCTGGCCTTCCACACGCTGCAGGTTTCCAGTGCCAGAGGATGCAAAGCAGCCAAGGACTAGAAATATTTTGAAACAGTTGTTTTTGCCATTTAATTTGTTGTTAAACTCTTTCTCTGTTAATGGTTGTTAGCTGTTTGGAAGGTTTAAGAGTTGTGTTGGGTGTTTATAATATTTAATTTGATTGTTATAAATGTTTTAGTTTGTACCTGTGGTTGGTTTGCCCTATAGGTGGGGCTTCAGCCTATAAAATAGGCTTGCTGGCTGAAAGGATTTCAGTTCTGATTGTGGAAATCTACTACCAAGCAGTGTTGCAAACTTGGGCTATTTGGTTTAGCCAAAATTAGCACATTGTTGCTGTTTTCTTTTCTTTTTGTACAGTTTTTATTTATTTTTGTTTTCTCCTGCACTGTAAATATTTTAGCACCTTACAATAAAACACCATTTTTGGATTTTGCATCAACTTTTTGTACAGCACGTCATTTCCCTTTTCCACTCCAACTGGTTGGCCTCCCTATATATCCTATTGTGCATCTTACAGTTTATGTATCTGTGTTATTCATTATTCACATAGCCTTAGGTTTCAGTTTTCCATTCTTATTTTAATTAATTACTGTAAAGTAGAATACAGTAGTATACAGTTAATACAGTTACAGTTAATTGAGCACAAACTGACTTTTGTGAAAACCTGCCCCATGACAATATGTGCTATAATTTGTCACAATGGCCTACAGTATTATAGGCTTTGAAGAAAAGATAAAACTGTGAAATAATAATGAAACAAAACAATTTAAACAACAAAAAATAAAAGGTAAGATTCTTGTCTGAACATATGCAAATGTGACTGTGGGGAGCAGGACGAGGCCGTGGGCCGTGGGAGACCTGTCGCATGATTGCTGATGAGCGAAACCTGCGCAGCACACTGGTCTCGTATCTCTCATGGAGGAGCGGAAGCATAAAAGGGAGAACGACGACGTTGAAGGACAAGAGAGGCCAGGCCTGGATTTATGTTGTGTTGTTTATGTTTTATTAAATGACAGCAGTCATCCATGAGGGGCTGCTGTCTTTTACTTTCGTTTTGTATTTGTTTTATTTTGTTATTAAATTCTTTAAATGTTCAGCGGTTTCCGCCTCCTTCTTCCCATAAGATTTGAACTGCACCGAAACCCGGGAGCAAGGAGGAACGTGCTGTCAAAGAGCCCTCGCCGCTGTGGGGAATGCGCGGTGCCGCAGGCACCATCCAGCGCCACCACCAGGCACCGCGGAGAAGATCACCCAGCTGGTGGAGGACCAGATGGGAGTGCATTGTGGGAACCGAACCAAGAATATTTTTTTTCCTCTGTCTCGTTTCTGTCGCTCCTCATGCTTCTGTCTCCCTTTCTCTCGCCTCGTCTATCCATACCCCCAGGTGCCGCAGCCGCCGTGACTGGCCCCACCTGGAGGAGGGGTGGATACCCCCTGGCCTGCGAGGGGCGATGGGGGTATGTGGCGAGCAGGACGAGAGCTCCTCTGCATGAAGCTGAGTGGCAACCTCTAAGTGTTTCAGGCCGAGCTCCTCCGTTCTATGAACGAGGCCGGCCCGGACCCTGAGGCCTTTGGGGACCACCAAGACCACCACCCAGGCGATCGGCAGAGGTATGGCCAGTTTGGTTGTGCTGGAGCACCACCTCTGGCAGAACTTGACGGAGATCAAGGACGCGGACAGAACCGCTTTCCTCGATGCCCCAATCTCCAAAGCCGGCCTCTTCAGTCCAGCGGTGTAGTTATTTTCTGAGGATTTTCTAAGCACTTCAATGAGGCGCAGATATCGTTGCAGGCCATGCAACACACATCTGTTGAAACAATCTTCCGGCGACATGATGCACTAAACACTGGCCCTTAGGACAGGAACCAAGGTTTCTTCCATATTAATAGAGAATGAAGGCATCTGCGTGTTACTCTGATAATACAGAACGGATTCCCCTTCGGGGAAAACCCCTTGGCTTTCAGCCACCACTATAAGGGGCCTCATGTGTGGAAGGCCCAAAGGTATTATGTTGGATGCCGCTGCCATGAGGCCCAGCAGTCTTTGAAATTGCTTTACAGTGATGGCCTGGCCCAGCTTTATCCCGTACACCATGGCCAGGATGGACTCGATACGCGCGGGAGACATTTGTGCCCGCATCGTAACTGAGTTCCATACCACGCCCAGAAACTTAGTTTTCTGAGCTGGTTTCAACACGCTTTTGTTCGAGTTGAGTCTCAACCCCAAGTTCTGAATGTGGCCAAGGATGACATCTCGATGCCGAACTGCCGTTTCTCGAGACTGGGCCAGAATGAGCCAGTCGTCTATATAATTCAATATACGGATGCCCTGAAGCCTCAGTGGAGCCAGTGCTGCATCCATACACTTGGTGAACGTGTGGAGAGAGAGTGCTAGGCCGAATGGAAGAACCCGATATTGGTTAGCTTCGCCCCCGAAAGCGAACCCCAGGAACCTCCTGTGACATGGAAGGATGGAGACATGAAAATAGGCATCTTTTAGATCTATCGTGACAAACCAATCCTCGGATCTGATTTGATTCACGATGATGGGTATAGTGAGCATCTTGAACTTGAACCTCCTCAGAGAACAATTCATTTGTCTCAAATCTAAAATCGGCCTTAGCCTGCCATCCTTCTTTGGAACTATAAAGTAACGGCTGTAAAACCCGGACTCCCTGTCTGGAAGGGGAACATTTTCTATGCCCCTTTTACCAGTAGAGTTTGTACTTCTCATTCAATAACCCGAGTCTGTTCTGGAACCACTGCTGTCAGTACCACCCCGGCGAATTTGGGGGGTCGGTGACCGAACTGCAGTCTGTACCCAATTTTTATTATATTCAGGCCCCATATATATATATATATATATATATATATATATATATATATATATATATATATATATGTTGGGAAGACATTGCCATTCCTCTATAAAATCTACTAAGGGAACCAGCCTCTCGAGGCTGGCATCGGGTGTTTTTCGAGCACTGTTTTCGACCTCCTGAAACGGAGGACTGGCAGGAAGTAGTCGAGAGAGATTTTGTGACCATAGTCGGTGCTCTTTTGCAAGCTTTTGGGGCCAACGCCACGGTGTGGGTTCGCTGGAAAATCGATGCGGCCCGATGCGGCCCGAAGCGTCCAGGACGCCGGGACAACATATTTTGTTCCTCGATAGGGAACAATAAAGTGAGGCTACTTGCTCCAGTTCGCTTGCAGACCCCTGCGCTTTGGCACAGTAGTCGAGACACCGGTGGGAAGCAACGTAGCTCATGTTCTTCGCACTGAAGTGTCAAACCTACTAATGAAAGGAGCTGTCGAGACAGTTCCCCCATCATTAAGCGAGTCGGGCTTTTACAGTCGCTACTTCCTTGTTCCGAAAAAGGACGGCGGCCTCGGGCCAATTCTAGATCTCAGACACCTAAACAAGGCCTTTATGAAATGGCCATTCAGAATGCTTACAACCAAACAAATCCTCGCGCAAATTTGCCCAGATGCAAATACTTTCATGCTTACTTTCATATCCAAATAGCCCACCAACACAGGGCATTCTTAAGATTCACCTTCGAGGGGCGGGCTTATCAACATACCATCCTACCATTCGGTCTGTCTCTGGCGCTCCGTGCATTCACAAAATGTATGGATGCTGCGCTTATCCCCCTGAGACAACGGGAAATGCACATCTTGAACTACCTCAATGATTGGCCCGTCCTAGCCCAATCTGAAAGAGAGTTGCTAACCCACAGATCCTGGCTCCTCAGCCATATAGAATGCCTGGGTCTCAGGATCAATCTCCCGAAGAGCACGCTGTTTCCTTGAGTTTGGGCCTGGCGACTTTAGAGTCATGCTCAGACTGAGGCACGGCTATGTTCCTAAGGTGCTCTCAACCCCGTTCAGAGCCCAGGTGATATCACTATCAGCTTTCCCCCCGTCGGAAGATGATAATAACTTTTATAACTTAATAAGGGGTTAAGGTCGACCTTTGTCTGGCCCAGGAGGGAATTGTGACTTTCAAAATCTACTGTTGACCTCGGGCCACCTAGCCCCAGGTAATGGTTCAGGGCGAAGTCGGCAGCTAATAGCACAGCGTTTTAAATTGGGAGTAGGGAACGAGTATTGCGTAGCCTGCCGTGCTATTGCGCTTGGCTCAGGTGCTGTCGCTTCAGTCGATTTAACCTGATTCTATGGCGAAATTGTCTGCTTATATAGGAATAAGCAACGCCCATTCTGGCGGGTTGTGACGCGCCCTGGCGCGAAGCAACCCGATTGGTTCACGCGTCTCAGCTGCCTCGCCAGGTTCGTGCAGTTGCTGCAGCAGAGCCAATGAGCACTCTGCTCTGTGCTAGTTGTGTAGCTGCATTAAAATAATGGCTTCAATATTCTTGAGAAAAGGAGTATTCCCACTGCGTATAGCTACGCATTACTCGTTCCCTACTCCCAGGGAACCAAGGTTACGTGAGTAACCGAGTACGTTTGTGATAGTCTTCTCTTCCCTATTAAAAGTGTACTGAACGACTTCTTGAACAAGAAAAAATATAGGACGGGACTTGATTTTGTCCATCAGGAATTGACTGGATAGATGTTGTTTGCTGTTGCTGTGATCTCATGACTGGTTTAATCCCGCCCTCACGCTAGTAAACACGTTATCAGAGAAGAGACAAGAAGTGACTGCAAGAGGGAGGGGGAAGTTATTTTGATTAAAGTTGAGGACACATGAATAAAAAAAAATGAACGATGTTCACAGATAAATAATTTATAATAAATACTGCAATATTATTTTCTTTTCTTTTACGAAATCTTTAACAACGCAATCTGAAATAAGCTTCATGGGTGTAAATTCTCCTTCAACCGATGTACTACAAAACATGCTTTTCAGTCACTAGAGGGCAGACGCCTGCTCCAGTCAAGATCTACAACTTTTCCTGAGGCACAGAGATAATAAGATCAGAGTAAAGCTGACCTGCCAGGGAGAGAACAGAAGCAGGCCATGTTAAAATCTTAAAGGTCCCTGGGGCACTTACACAGTCAAAGAGTATGGGATAAGAAGGGCTTCTAAAGTGCTTATTTTAGCTGAAATGAAAGAATGAAATCGTGGGAATGAAATTGATAATGTGAAAGGTCTTTTGTGGCCCTTTATTATAGTTTCTGGGAGAAATACACGTGTTCCAAATGTTCAGTCATGGTGATGAAAACAGTATTTTAACCTACTGACCACTAGGTGGCAGCAAAACCATCTGATATTGAAAATGTACTGAGTACCACTTTCATTTTCTTATATAAAACAACCAGTTAGTAAAACAAATACAAATTACACATTAATATTTAATTGGTTGTTTTACAGTCTATTTGGCACAAACATTGTCATGACAGCTGGTCTTAACCTTTCAGTTCTAAATGTGACTTTTATGAGAGGTCCAATCAGGATAAGCACTGCCTATCACTTTAGTTTTTAAATGGCACTGATCTAAAAGGTGATTAATATGTTGTGTATGAGCTTAAAAATAGTGGATAAGGTATCCTCTCTTTAAGATTCTCTAGACAGTACAGATGTCACAATATCTCAGCTGCTGTTGTGAACTCATTATCACCTTTTTATTTTGTCAGTTCTGCTGATATATGTGTCTCACATTAGATCACGGAGGGAAAAAAAAGGTGATAAAATGTCCCTTGTTTTCTGAGTTCAATATTAAAGTGTGACAATTGTGGAGAACATTAGTTTCTGGTTTGCCCTTGAGAGGGAGATAAGTTAGATTTTGGCACCCGTACTTATTCAGCGTGTGCTATTTTAGCCACTATAAAGGGGTGCAGTAAAAAGAAATCACACTAACCGCCCTGAATCTGTCAAAATCTTGTCCACATTGCTGCCTCTAACAGAAAATCATAGCATAATCCTTGGAAATGGCCACTATTTTATTGCCTTCAAGGCAAAAGAGGGAGAGAGCTTGTTCAGCAACCAGTCGAGATTAAAGCCTAAGAGTTATTTTGCCTGTCTTACAACATATAAAATGTCTTTCATGGGATGCACATACCAAAAATGTGCATGTTCTAAAAGATTTCTATTTCACATTAAAAGCTGCTCTTGTGAACTATCATTTGATTTCATACTTTTGAACTTAAATTTCATCTAAACTTTAATCACGATTTATTGATTTGACAGCACAACTATATATATATATATATATATATATATATATATATATATATACATACAGATAGATAGATAGAGATATAGATAGATGGATAAATAGATTAAGGCTATATCAAATTTCAATAGTGCTGTGTCATTCAAGATCACATTCAGTAATCTAGTCTGTTCTGTTCATTTGTTCACTTTAATTTAGGCAATTTCCAGCAGTATTTTTAAAGATTACAGATATAATGATTCATAATCTGTCTTCTGAAATAAAACCCCGTTGACAGATCAGAGCCCCTGATATTTACGAGAAGATAAAGGATGATCTCTGTGCTTTTCTGTTTATTTTATTCATACTTTTTTGATGACATGCGCAAGGACGTTTGAAATAAAACTCCTGTTACTACTGAATGAGTTAGAAATCTATGTGATGTGCCCCTCTCCATCTCTCCGGTGTCCTGTAGGCTTTTTTTTTAATCTGGTGATGGTACATTAACGCTCTCAGAAGTCCCCTGGCGGCACATTTTTTCACTTATGTCACGGCCACATAGATTTTTTACGGACCTGTTATATCAAGAGAGAACTTCAAAAGCTTTCAGAAGGCAAGACACCATCCATTTACAATGAGAAACACAGTCTAGAGTCTTAAAAGCTCACCCTCGACCTCCTTTTCCTCCTCTACGCCAACATAGCTTTTGACTTGGGCCCACTAGAGTGCAAGAAGAGTTAGAATAGATTCACATCAATATTACAGTCAGTTATAGCTGAAAAATGTATCAGTAAACAATATTCTTACAAGTTCTTAGGGTCAGGGATTCAAACAAACCTCTGACCTAAAGTATTCAACTTGGATGCGTAATTCGTCCTGCACTGTTTGTGCTTCAAACTGGAATGGAATCACAAATCATACAGCTTGTTGAGAAGAGGAGACGTGTGCTCCTTTCAAAGTACTTTACTTGGATTTTTGGCTGTCGCAGGATAAAATGGATTGCATTTTTAGAGGGCTTTTGTGAGGAAACCACCTAGCAACCACCCATAACACCCTAGCAACAACCAAACAATGCCATATACCTTCCACAAGACCCTGAAAATTGTGTTGGCAAGTTCTGCATAGGCAAACCCCTCATATTTTCTTTCGAAAATGCAAAAATCTAGCTGATAAATTGCCTTGTAAAATACCTTCAGAAAAGATCAGTTTAATTTGTTTTTCACCTTCAGATTCAATATATTTTACAAAATACACTTTAAAGGGCAAGGAAATTTCCATGTTAAAATACAAATTTCAGTAAATTAAAAAGTATACCGGTATATGCTATTGTTCAAACGGGTGTTCTCTTATGTTCATCGAGACTGCATTTATTTGATCAAAAATACAGTAAAGCACCTGTTTTTATTTGAATATATTTTTGAATATAATTTTTTTCCTGTAATGGGAAAACTGATTTTTCAGCATCATTACTCCAGTCATCAGTGTCACGTGATCCTTCAGAAATTATTCTAATATGCTGATTTTGGTTCTCAAGAAACATTTCTTATTATTATCAGAGTTGAAAACAGTTGTGCTGCTTAATATTTTTGTAAAAAACATGAAGTCTTTGATAAATAGAAAATTCAAAAGAACAGAATTTATTTGAAATGTAGCCTATATGTTCTGTAACATCATAAATGTCTTTACTGTTATTTTTGATTAATAAATGCATCCTCGCAGAATACAAGTATTAAACTCTTTCAAAAAAACGGAACCCAAACTTTTGAATGGTAGCGTATTTAGATATTTCGATACAATGGATGCGAAGTGACTACATGAATTGATATTCAGCTTTGCTCTTTGCTGTCTTTCAACCCTGTGCTCTAAAAGGTCATTTACACCCATATCCTCCGAGTGTTTGTGTCTTTGGCAGGCTCTGAACGCGGGGGTGTGCATATGTGCTCGGGAACACGGTCAGCCTGACATTGAGACAAGACTCAAGGGTGATAACCATACTCAAGGTCTTGCTGTCAAGTGCTGAGGGCTCTTGTTGATTCGTTGACAAGCGATTAGGATCAGACACAGTCTGGCCTGGTACGTGTGGCATAGTTTACTCATGGTGCTCTCCTTCCTTTCTGTTCTGGTTAATCTCCCCTGTAGGCCTTTGATGATTTACATTAGGATCATATTCAGGCTAGCTTTTGAATTATGCAAATACACACACACCATGGTCCGTTGCCTGTTTGCATTTTATCAGCGTCTGCTCTTTGAAAATGCGCAGTGTGTGAGCGATAATTATTACCTTTAGCATTCGAGGTTCCCCCAAGGGAACTGCGCAACTAATGTCAATGACCTTGCAGATACTTAAATGTCTACTTGGTTTCAATACATATAGATCGCCTAAAGTCAGGAGGGAGAAGAGAAATCTGTTTGGATGGGCTAATCTTGATAATTATACAGTCTTTCAATGCTCTGGCACACTTCCCAATGAAGGCCTACAGTGAGTGACATGAATGACAAACACCACATGGAGACAACCTAAAGGACGGGACAAATTCGAAGTAAGAAGAAAAGGAAATTACTAGCTATTAACCCTAATTTGGTTGGCTGCTCAGTAGTTCATATGAGGCTATGCGATGTCTCAGCAAACACAGAACGTTGGTACAACGTACCCAACCTTGTAACAACGTTTTAACAACATGGCCAAAAGGTTGCTATAAATACGTTGTGTGGTAAAGGTTGTCACACCATTGTTACAATGTTGACATTGAACCACTGTTCAGGGTCATTGCTTAAGGTTGTGCCTAGGGTGTCTGGAGTCTGGACAACCACTGGAAAGCATATGTAGGCTACTCGTCACCGCCCTGAAGCGCGAAAATCAGCTTTTTAAATTTCAACCAACCGCTGGGCCGTCTCATTGATCATCAAGCAAGGATACGTGAGAATTGCTTTTAATTTACCTCAGCTAAATAAGATACGGAATTATATAAACACAACCTACAACTTCCTTGTCTAATGAGGCATTTATTTGAACATCATCTGGTCAGGTATGACAAATATTTAACTTTATACCTAAAGTTATAAGCCATAATGAAGCCAAAATGACTTTAATGATGAGTAATTGATTTCAGCACTCCTTGAACAGGCAGCAACTTAAGCGCGTACTTGTTGCATATTAATGTTTTTTCCTTTTTTTGGAAACGCACAGAGAAAAAAAAACATTTTTTGCAACCGCTCGCACACCTGTTTATTTTTCCTTTGATTTGTCGTCTCATTCGTTTCTTTGCTAGATTTTCTCATGTCTGCTCATGCTAGTTAAGTTACTCACTCCCTGTATAATGTATAATATAATTTTTTCTTCTCATAAATGTATGACTTTTGGATGTGCAATTTGATTACCATATGCTTAATAAAGTTGAATTAGCTAACCTTCTATGTCATTTTTACACTTCAAAGTGTACACTTTCAGGTGTTGATTATAATTAATTTACTGTTAGGCCCATAAATAATAATAAGGATAAGCAAGATTTAAAAAAAGTATATAATTATCTAACATATGACTAATTAAAAATTAACCACAAAACATACCATGCTAAATGGGGGATATCTATATCTAGCACATTAAAAAATGTAATTGTCAGAACATCATCTCTCATTTGCTGAATGTCGCGCAACAACGTTGCTACAACCCTGTTGCATCTTTCAATTCAACGTTGTTACACTGTTGCGAGCACGTAGACAGCGACGTTGCTATAGCAGAAATGCAACGTGCCACAGACGTTGCCACAACGTAAATGTGTTTGCTTGGTTCATAGCTTACGGAATACGCCGGCTAAATCATGACTTGAGGTATATGGCTGAGTTCATGAGCAAAGTGAAGCTGGCAGTATGCCATTTACTTCAAACCATGCCTGCGGCTCCCTCAAACTGCTTGTCGACATTGTGTGTTTTGAATGTGTCAGGTGGACCAGCAGAGTAAAAAGAAAGATATAAGGTTAGTTCAGCCACAAGCGTTCACCAAAACCAAAGACCAAGCCTGTCTGATCCAATTAGACAGTCAAAGTCACTTGAGATAACGTTTCCATCAAGTCAATCTGAATCAAGTTCAATCAACTAAACCTTCACAGTTAATCATTAAGGAGTGGTTTCCAGGACAGGGTTTGAATTAATTAGTAGGCCTTAATCTAGAACAGTTAATCATGTCATAAAATTCTGTCCGAGAACCCCCCCTAAATGTACAAGCCTGCTCATAAAAACTGTACTGATGAGTGCCACTAGGGGGCACTAATGCAATGAGTAAGGCAAGTGCAACTGTTTAGAAGAGAAATATAAGAACGCACATGGCATGTAGAAACCATGCATCTGTGTTGGTGGTCTGTGCAACAATGTAAATGAAACATGGTACCAGGAGAAATCGATTAAAAGTTGTAAAATGAGTGTAAATAGCATTCGGCAGGCAAACGAGCTGAATCTGAGCGGAAATGTCCATGCAAACTGGAAATCCTTCAAACAGTGCTTTGAGCTGTACCTGTTAGCGACGGGGCTGGAGAGGGATGATGACCGCAGGAAGATTGCACTGCTTCTCACAGTGGGCGGCCGATCCGCGATAGATGTCTACAACTCGTTCCAGTTCTCTGAGGAGGAGAAAGATAAGTACAATGTTGTTATGACAAAGTTTGAAAACTATTGTACACCAAAGAAAAACGAAACGTACAAACGCTATATTTTCTGTAATCAGATGCAGATTTAAGGAGAGACTAATGAACAGTACGTGACAGATTTACGTCTGAAAAGCTAATCGTTCAACTTTGATTCAATGATCAGGGATCAAATAGTCATTGGCATTCTGGATAAGAAAATAAGAAGACAGTTACTCTGAGAGACTGAATTGACTTTGGATAAAAAGAAAGTTCGAGTGGTAGCTAAGGACACCAGTGACAGCGATGAGGACGAGCAGTTCTTTGTGGAGAATGTGGTGGATGAAGTGAGCACCAAAGGACGAGTGGATAGCTCATCTAGAAGTCAATGGAGTGACTGTACCCTTTAAACTGGACACCAGTGCACAGGTGAACCTTCTGCCAACAAAAGATTTTACAGATTGAGGAAAAAGACAAAAGTTCAAGACAAAAAGATAAATATACGAACTTACAATGATGAGCCGATTCCCACAGAAGGGGTATGTAGGATCACACTTAGACCAAAGACAGAACAGACTGTGAATGTAATGTGTGTACTGGTAGAGGGTAACAGACAGCCTATACTTGGGCTGAAGACCTGTGAAAATTTGGGGCTCATAAGGAGAGTTCATGTGATCAACAGTAAAGCAGTTACGCAGAGTGACACAGTTGAGAAACAGAATGAGATGGTAACTACTGTTAACGAGATAGTTAAACAGTACCAAGATGTGTTTGATGGAGTGGGCTGTTTACCAGGCAAACACAAAATACAGCTGAAGGAAAATCCTCAAGCAGTCAAACATCCAGCCAGAAAGGTGCCATTAGCTCTAAAAGAAAGGCTGAGATCTGAATTGCAATCCTTGATTGAAAAGGATATAATAAGAAAAATAGAGGAACCAACAGAGTGGGTAAATTCTCTGGTAATTGTGGAGAAAAAAAACGGTGATCTCAGACTTTGTATAGATCCAAGAGATTTAAATAAGTGGATCAGAAGAGAGCATTACAAGTTGCCAACAAAGACTGACATAACAAGTACAAAGTCAGGTGCACGTTATTTCTCCAAACTCGATGCATTATCAGGATTTTACCAAATTGTCCTGGATGAAGAAAGTGCTAAACTGTGTACTTTCAACACACCCTTTGGGTGACACTGTTTCCTTCGCTTACCTTTTGGTATCTGTTCAGCACCAGAAGTATTTCATACAACAGTGCAACAGCTGTTTGACGGCATGGAAGGTTTTCCTGGACGACATAGTAATATGGGGCAAAATGCAAAATGAACATGACAAAAGACTCAATGAAGAGTTAAAACAAGAACAGAAGTCAGGACTAAAATTAAACAGACAAAAGTGTGAGTTTGGAGTGACTGAGATCACTTACCTCGGAGATAAGCTATCCGCAGCAGGAATACAGCCGGACCCAAAAGCCAAAACGCGAGCTGTAGTTGACATGCCAGCACCTAAATACAAAACAGAGTTGCAGAGAGCATCGGGGTTAGTCAATTACATGAGTAAATTTACACCCAAACTTTCTGCCCACACAACAGCAATGCGTAGTTTGCTGGAGAAAAAGAGTGAATGTCAATGGGAGTACCAGCATGCACGAGAATGGGAAGTGCTTAAGAACAGCCTCATCAAAGTGCTGAAATTCTATCACCCAGAAAATTCGGTCAAAGTGTCGACCGATGCATCGAAAGATGGACTTGGAGCAGTATTACTCCAAAAACATGGGACAGAGTGGTTTCCTATTGCTTACGCATCACGCACAATGACAGCAGCAGAGAAAAATTACACACAGATTGAAAAAGAGACATTAGACGTAATTTTCGGCTGCGAGAAGTTTCATGAGTATGTGTACGCCAGGGAAGTGATGGTTATATACCACAAACCTCTGATCGCAATATCAATGAAGGCCCTGGGTGATGCACCACCATGCATCAAACGTTTTCTCTTGCGTTTGCAGAAGTACCATTTGACATTTGAGTTTACTCCTGGTAAACTTTTGATAGTGGCCGATGCTCTTAGCAGAGCCAGCCTGCAACACACCGGTAAAAGTAGCACGGAAAATGATGTACAAATTCATTTGGATTGTGTTGTGGGCCAGATACCTGTGTCCAAAAATAAGTGAGTGGAGTTTGCAGACGCAACAGCAAGCGACAGCGTATTGCAAGAAGTGATTTGTAAAATCAACTCACCAGAAGGCGATACGCTACCAAACCCGTATCAGCATTTCAGGGATGAGCTTTCTATCATTGTCCTTCTGAAAGGAAGTAGGATAGTAGTCCCTAGTACGATGGGACAACAAATAATAGAGCTTGTACAGGAAGGTCATATGGGCATCGAAAAATGCAAACGCCGCGCCTGAGTCGTAATTTCGTAATTTCTTGGCCCTATATGAATAGAGATCTAGAAACACGTGTACAACGCTGTGAGATTTGTCAGCAACACAGATACAAACAGAAAAAAGAGCCTTTGTTACCTCACTTTAAACCATGCGAGCCTTGAAGGAAAGTGGGAGCTGATTTGTTCCAACTGAATGGGAAAGATTATATAGTTGTAATGGATTACTACTCCAACTATCCAGAATTTGCATTGTTGACAGACACCTCCGCAAAGCATGTGATCTCGCATTTGAAAACAATTTTTGCGAGACATGGAATCCCGGTCACTTTAGTCAGTGATAACGGACCTCAATTCATTGGGCTGACATTCAAAGAGTTTGCAAAGCAGTATGGATTCAAGCACATCAAGTCCATATCACCCACAGTCAAATGGGTTAGCCGAAAAGGCGGTGCAGATCGTGAAACATTTGCTGAAGAAAGCAACTGAAGCTGGGGAGGATCCTCACCTTGCTATCCTGAACTACAGGTCAACACCTTTAGAAGATGCGAAATCTCCAGCAGAACTACTGATGGGTAGGAAGCTGAGGACAAAGTTACCCTCAGCTGAACATTTGCTACAAAGCAAAGACCAATCTGTGCCAAGGAAATGCAGCTCTGAAATCACCTACAACAAAACTGCAAAACCTTTGCGCCCACTGGAATGTAGAGATTTGGTGCAAGTAAAATGTGACGGTAAATGGGGACCAAAAGCAAAAGTTCTGAAGGAGATCACACCTAAATCTTACAAAGTAGTCACAGAGTATGTAATACTCTTCGCAGAAATAGGAGGGATTTGCTGAAAATTCCCAAAACAGAATTCAATGTGGATGAAGGGAGTAATTCTTTGGCTTCAAAGGAACATTGCAATTAGAGAGATGTTGGGCAGAAAAGTACCCAGAAGAAAAGCGTTGCAGATAGTACGCTATCGTCATCTCTGAATGCAGAAAAACCAGTGAGGCCAAGGAGAATAATTGTTAAGCCCACAAAAGACTCTTTGAAGAGTGTAACACATTGTTAAATAGTTAAAATGTTGTGGGAAAAAAAAAACCCAGGAAGTTTTCTGAAATAATTTTTGTTTATTCTATTATTTGACTGTAACATTGGAATAAAAAAAAGGTAGATGTACTGATGAGTGCCACTAGGGGGCGCTAATGCAATGAGTAAGGCAAGTGCAACTGTTCAGAAGAGAAATAAAAGAACGCACATGGCGTGTAGAAACTATGAACAGAGAATGTCTAATATGGGAAGAACTTCCACTCTAAGTAAACTTCCGGGTTCTGAACTGGTTGCAGTTTCACTCTGGTTCCATATGAGGGTGCTCAAAGGACGAGTGCAGAATGAATGGAGGTCTATGGAGCTATACCCCTCAAAAATTTTTGTCTAGTAATTTGAATGTTGTATTTGAAAGAAGATGCAAATAAATTACACATTGCTGGGTGTTAGATTTTTTTAGAGTCACTTATTTGGTTTAAAAAGTCTTTTAAAATGTCAATGACGTCATACACATCGTACGACCTGAGATAGGCTACTGCTTTACGGCAATCCTTCAGTCATTTTGGTGCTTTCGCGCTCTGCACTTTCTTTTCTCTTGAGGCATCGACAACACAGCTGACACAGGTAAATACGTGCTAGAAGAGTTAAGTCCGCTTTAATGCTCAATACAAAAACATGTTTTATGAAAATGAACTAAAAAACTTTCTGAGCCTTTTCAAAACACCTGTATTTAAAAAAAATATTAAAAAGTTATTACCGTATTACTTAATAAAAACAACCCAGCTGCAGTTTGATTGATATTACTTGGAATGCACAATAAAAAAACATGATTTATGAAAATTAAGTTTTTGCAAATTAACTCTTCTTATGTTTCACAGTTGTTTCATTGTATTTTAATTTATATGTATTCTCCATGCAATCGCATTGCTGTCGAGACTGTTGCAAGGTCTGAGATTGTTTTTCTTCTAAAATCTCTGTCCATCTATTTTTATTATTTTTGAAATCCTTGAAATTTCTTGTATCACGAACAAGGGATGAACTTGCAAACTATAGTGATTTGAAATCATTATGAGGATCTCAAATGCCATTCATCACTACTCTCTAATTGCTAATTATAATTTCATGACACCATCTTTTATAATTTAGTACTCATCATCATCTCTAGCAGCTCTCTTTTCGAAACCAGCCCTTTATTTTCTTGAATCTGACTCAAATCCAGCTCGATACTCCCAGTGTGCATTGCACTTTAACATTATGTATCGCAGCATTCAAACTGAGAAATCACAAGCCATTAGCAAGACATTCTTGCAGTAAAGATCACAATAAGGAAACTGCCATTTCAGGCCCTGAACCTGCAGAGAACAACTGTATTTTTCCCGATCTCTCTTTATCATTACAGGTCTGCTGGTGAAACCAGAGCTTATGTAGCGGATAAAGACTTCAGACTCGTACTATATCGAAACTGATCAAAGAGAGAGCGGGAAAAGCACATTACACATGGAATTTCACTCTCAGTATGTGTTTGTGCTTGCGTGGAAAAGCAGTGAAAATGTTTTTCGCTTGAGGTGATTATTCCAGCTTCATTAGTATCTTGTGCTTTTTTTGGTTTCTCAAGAAACAGATCTAGCCTGGGGCCCTTAAGCAGGTTAAAGGGAATCAAACCCTGTGCTGATTAATCTGATCTCCTGTGAAGCTGTGACATGTTGAGAAGTGTGTTATATAGGCCCTTCTAGAAACAGCGCTGTATTATTTCACATCAAACACATCGGAGTGCTAATTTTAACTTATTTTCTGAAAAAAAAAAATCATTATTCTGCTTCCCTTTGGGTCAAACTGATTGCATGGTTTGAAGTTATTTTTAAATCTTCATTTTTACTTTAACAAACCTTTGAGAAGCTTTCTCAGATTGATCCATGCACACATCTGTCTTTAATAAATTAAGGAATTCATTCCAAGAGAGAAAAAAAAACAGGATACAGAGAGATATTAATATGATGAATGACCTTTGTCTGGGATGTCGGGTCATGGGAGAAATAAGTGCAACAATTCCTCTCAGCGAGATCTGCCCTCTAATTTGGTTTGAAATGGCTATTCATCGGCCTCACAATGTGAAGTCAGAGCCTGGTGTGCAGCTCCAACATCAGTGCTTCCAGAAAAACAATACCACAGCAGTTAATAAAACCATTGGAGCTTTTCTCATACTGCTTGATTTACTAGATATGTTACTGTACTGTTCCGTCGTTACTGATTAACACAGGAATAAATGCAACGCAATAGTAATAATCTATAAATACTATTAACCAGTGTGGGGGGGGTAACGCATTCCAAGTAATCAAATACTTTTTTCAAGTAACATAAAGTAATGCATTACTTTTAGATTTACAACAAAATATCTGAAAATATTGTTTTTTAAATAAGTAATGCAAGTTACTTTGTTTTCCCATTTATTGACTGACATGTTGAAAAAAAAAAACGGGAGTGATGAACCTTCGATGAACCAATTCAACTATATACAAATAAGCAAAAATTACCTTTTAAACATCACATTTGTGTTTTGTTTTCATTGCTGAAGAGTGCTGAACTTTCTTCTCCTGTGTCCTATTCCCTGTGCCAAAAATATAACTTTTTTGCCCAGCCCAGGTGAAAAGTATAGCATTAGAAAAAGTAATGCATTACTTTCCATAAAAAGTAACTAAGTAACACAATTAGTTACTTTTTATAGGGAGTAACACAATATTGTAACACATACTTTTAAAATTAACAGGTACACTTTATTTTAAGGTGATGTAGTTACATTGTACTTACTCCAACAAGTGCTGATTAATATTACTTTACATTTACCTTACATTTACCTACTAGAGTTATGGTTAGGGTTTGGTTTATAATTAGTTACTTGTAATTATATATAATGTACTGTTATTACTATAGTAAGTAGTCGTACATGTAGTAACGTGTAACTACGTCACCTTAAAATAAAGGGTTAGCGAAGTAACTTCCCAACACTGCTATTAACTATGATTCATTCATTTGTAATAGCACTCAGTTGAATGCGTAGTTCACTATTAGCTAATCAATAACTACTATTTTTTCCAAACCTCCCTGAGAACAACTAAGAAACTATATTCCCTTATTTATAAATTTACAGTTTAAATTACAAGGAGATATCATGTTTTTCACTTTAGAATACTGTTCAAAATAATTATCAATTCCTTTTGAAAGATTTGCTCTACTTAAGACATTAGTAGTGGTTTACCATGATCTTTACCTTAGAATTAATTATGCATGACGCACAATAATTATATTTCTAAGTATTTTAGTCGATATAAAAAATTAGCTAATGGTGAACAACCATATTCAACTGAGTGCTATTACTTACTAATTTGTTAATGGGGGTACTATAAAATTAATATTGTGTTAATAGTGTTGCTCAATTATTTGTCCTGTGTAGTAAAGTCAAACGTATTACCACTGTATTTATATTGAAAGGTGTGTTCTCCTATAGATTTCAGTAACTCAAATTAAAACTTCCTTTGAAATGCACTCCCTAAACATAATTGATGTGTCATTTGTCAGTTATCAGCAGAGCAGAAGATATGTGTTCAATGTGTTGCTACACTAGCTTATAAAAAAATGGAAGTGTTTGCCTCAGGTCACAGGATGTTTTGCCACAAGTTTCCTGCTAACAGGTGCTGCTGAGAAGATGATCGTTTTTTTGAGGGAACAAGATACTGAAATATGATAAAATAACTCACTCAATTATCTTCAAATGCTTTTTAAATAAAAGGATGTGACAGAAACATCAGGGAAATAAACAAACAGTGTAAACAAACAAAGTAAACAAGCAAGTTAGTAAGTAAATCTACTCAGTGGGCTCACCTATAATTTTTTTGTCTTGCATGGGCCCTGTGAATTTAAACAATGCCCCATGAAAAGAGAGAATGAGAGCGATAAAGCAGCACAAAACAATAGAGAAATATATGCTAGCTTAACCCAGCCAAGCTCAAAGGCCACAGCAGTCAGCAGCCACTTCTTTACGAGTTTGAATAGTCTGACATGCACAAACAGAGTGTGTTAACCTTGAGCGAGGCTGAGGGGGAAAGGGGAGCGGAGGGTGGTGGTAGTGGTGCTAAAGACCTAAGCAGGTGTGACAGTTCTGAAAGCTTTCACTGGACAAAAAGGTTTCACTGGCCTCCTAGCAATGCTGAGCCACGGCTGACCTCACTGCTCGCCTGCACTGGAACTGAGAAGCTGTGTTTACAGTAAAAGGAGAACGCTCAAGCCATGAAGGGAAACCAGCACAGTTAACTCAACTAAATGAAGGATGTCCTGAAAATAATAATAGTGTATGGATTCAAAATTTGATATAATATGCCAGGATTGTCTTGTAAATGTAATGAATACATAAGCATGTAAATCATGCTAAAATCATTACTATATTATAATACATTAAAAGTCATTGCTATATTAAAATGTATTGTTCAATGGATAGGCAAATTGGTCATGTTTACAATTTTCACCACTAACCCCTGGATGTAATTCTTTTTCCATTTTTATCCAGAGGGGGGCAGCAAACATTACATTATGTAGTGTGCGCTATCCCTTCATAATTTACCAAATAGATGAGCCCAGAAGCTTATGCAAACCTTTGTGGATGTCTCCAAAAACCAGACAGCATAGCAGGATATTAATTCATGCATAACAGCCTTACATTTAATGGAAGAACTTAGATAATTTTTCTATGACCAGTCCAGCACTATTATGTGTATTGTTTGTGTGTAATTTAATATATTTCATAATGAGCACATATTCAGATATTTTAGATTATTATTATGTATGTGTGTGTGTGTGTGTGTATTAATGCAGTGTTTCCCAACCCTGTTCCTGGAGGCACACCAACGCTACACATTTTCCAACTCTTCCTAATCAATCACACCTGAATCAGCTCATCAGGTCATTAGTAAAGACTCCAAGACCAGAAATATACGGGTCAGATAAGGGAGACATCCAAAATGTGCACTGTTGGTGTGCCTCCAGGAGCAGGGTTGGGAAACACTGTATTAATGAATAGGACAGACAGCCTCTACCCGGAGCACAATCAATTTTGAATAGACATTCTAAAAACTTTCACATCAAAGTGGGCGGTTCCATACGTCTAGTTTTCGTGACGTAATTTCCGCTCGTTCAAGTCATTTGCGCTCGTCTCACTCTCAAGCTTTTGTTCATCTGTTTCCAGCCGCATCGCGGAGAACAGGAGCCATTGCGACTCACCACGGTCTTAAGCAGCAGTCACGCGTGTGTTCTTATTACCTCTTGCAGGACGTGGATACTAAAATAGTTTCACCCTCGGACGTTTGGTGTTTAAATCTTCATTTACTTACAAACTCAACATGGAGAGCGAGAACAAATACCTCCCGCAGCTGCTGGCAGAACGAGACACCCTGGACGCGTCGTTCACACATGCCACGAAACTTATATCAGCAGGTAAAAGCCGATTGTGAAAACGAAGGAGGGAGACATGCACGTGTAACTTTTCGGGATGTAGATAAATAGCAGTTTTGTTAGGAGGGAAGCCACTTACCTCCAAACGACTGTAGTCGTTCGTGGGACGGAGGGCGACCGTTTCAAAGTCTCATTTCAGTGTGCGAGGAGGGGGTTCGTGTGCTACCTCGCTCGAACCAGGCACGTGCTGCCGAAGCCATTTTCGGCGTGTAGCTAATGATTTTTTCTTCCCGGAGGGAAAAACTCCACTTTTCTTGGATGATATCAGTTATTTGTATCATCCTCCACTGTGCACGGTCGAAAGCCGTAATGCTGTATAGTTTTACCCCGTCATCCTCCGGGCAGCATTCCCATTTCCGCTCGAGTACATTGTGAGCCGCTTGCTAGATTGGGCTTAACTGAATTGTATACGTATTTTATACAACGTTACTATCCCTTATTAGTCTTAAATGATCATATTAAATGTGATTCAGTCGTGATTTTAAGTTAATCGTACTACAATATCGAAATACAATTTAGGAGAAAGTTTAACCTCACATTATTGTTTGTTTGTAAGGAGGGTTCTGTATCTAATGGGTCAACGTGGCGTTTCTTTGTACACATCGAGTCCCAGCCTACATGCGCTTATCGTGTATTTGTAGACTAAAAGATCTGGAAAGCTTTAGATGAAATCGTCCAAGCCCGATCAAATTAAATTGAAGACGGCTGAAAATCTTAAGTTTGAGATTTGTTGTAGTGATAACCATGTTCCGGACCATATGTGCCTTTTTATGTGGGAAGTGTTACATCTGGAGATGAAATGGATTTTTTTGGTGTAGGAAATGTATTTTCCTGGCCTCGTTTCACCACATGTCTTATATCATCAGTGTAGTGGGAGTTTAACTGTATCTTGTGGTTTATATCAGCAGATCGGTTCCATAAGTTACATTTGCAGAGGCGTGTAAATGTACTGTTTAGCATCTGACTTGCATTGAAAAGTCCCATAGTAAAGCTGAGTCTATTGATCGGCGTTTCCTCCCAGTGTCTTTTCCAAGCCCTTTTCTTTGCAACCTGAAGCAAACACTTATGTCTCAGGCATACATTTGCCATTGAAGTATAGTGACCTGAAGAATATTACAGGCCTATAAATTTGTAATCCTTATCCAGCATGTCATGTTTTGAGGAGAAACATAATACATGTATGTAATCAGTTGATATATGATCCCTGTTGAGTATGATGCTTTCATTGGAGTTTTAATCTTAAAAGGGGCAAACCTGCTTTTTGCTGATTTAACTCTGCAACAAGTTTCTGACCTTGTTGTCTAATGTGGAAGGCAAGAAATGTGTGCAAATGTCTCTAGTGGAATCAGGTTGAAATTGTATTTTAGTTGTGAAAAGTGTCTTCTAATATCTAGTTTTAGTATTTACATTTAAATGTCCAAATCTCATGCCTAATGTTTCTTGTGCTTTTTAGAAATTGAAAGGGTTCAAAATGGGGAGACCGAGAAAGATACAGAAAGCTACCTGGACCTCTTTACGACGAAAAACATCAAACTGAAGGAAAGGGTTCTCATACCAGTCAAGCAGTACCCTAAAGTGAGTGTCATTGTGGTATTTAGGAACATGTCTGCTGTGCCGATCTACTCGATTACATGTGTGCTGCTTCTGATCTGGTGTTGAAGGAATGTGTTACACCTCAGTAATCACAAGCAAAAGTTACCTCAGGATTCTTGGGAGGTATTCAATTTGTACAAACATTTGAGACTAAGTAGAACTTGTTTATAGCATTTAATTAGTTTTGAAAATCCCGATTAGAGTGAAATAGTACGGCTACAATCCCCAGGGATGCATTTTGATAACATGACAAATTGCAAATTGCATGATATTTTCGAAATGCATGTTTCTTTGTGCATGTCCTGTGATAGCTTACCTGCATGGCAGTGTTTTTCTTTGACCTTCCGTGTTTAATAAGTTTGCTTGCCAGATCTCTTGAGTCAAGCTGAATTTAACGTTTTTTCTTTTTGTGCTCCACCTCTTCTCAGAATCCAATCTTTTTCTTTTTTTTTTTTCTTTCCCCCTTAAGTATTATGTGGATATCAGATTGGTATGTGAATTATGCGTCACTGATTATGCTGCTTAATTCTTACGGTTATTTTTAGAGTCTGTTAGATCTTTGATTTGTGACTTTTGTAACACACCTGTCAGCTGCACATCTTACTGCTTTTACCATGAATTTAAATATTTGACTTTTTTCCTTGAGTGGCACTTGTTGGTTTGTGCACAAAACTGATGAGTTCTGCTGTCTCCTGATGTGTTTTTTTTTTTCTCCCATTTTTGTCAAGTTCACAGACCACCTAATGTTACTCCTCTCTTTGATGTCAAGTAGAGCACAACTTCAGCCTTTGATCTGTTTGCATTCCATTTAATCTTGTCCTGTTCAGGAAGATCAAAACTTTTGACTTTTCAGTCCTTGAAAACAAGTACAGTCAGGCTAAGTTTAGAGCTGTAGATTTCTTCAAACGATGTGGGTTTAATTTTTTATTTTCTGTTGCTTTGTGCAGTTTAACTTTGTTGGAAAGATCCTTGGACCACAGGGGAACACCATCAAGAGACTGCAGGAGGAGACGGGTGCTAAGATCTCTGTGCTGGGGAAAGGATCCATGAGGGACAAAACCAAGGTAAAGTGCATTTGAGGTTATTTTTAAAAGTATGAATGATTGCTGCAAAAACTACTTTTTTTTTTTTTCTTTTTTCTTTCTTCCTAAGGTAGCTTTAAACTTCTAAACGTAAAAGGATGGTTTTAGGCTATTTGATTCTTCACGTTTTGGTTGTCTTGCTGTGTGTGAGTGAAGGTTAAATGACACAACTAAGGGTAAATTGGATCTGCTGAACTTTTTTTGTTCTTCAGGAGGATGGCTTGAGAAAAAGTGGAGAGCCAAAGTACGCACACTTGTCCATGGAGCTTCATGTGTTCATAGAGGTGTTTGCTCCTGTTCCTGAGGCGTACATGCGCATGGCTCATGCCATGGAGGAGATCAAAAAGTTCTTATTCCCTGTAAGTACTGAAATATGCTCTGGATTCAAGAAAGGCAGCCCAGAAATCATGTTTTGCAGTGAAGTGCTGATAATGTGTTGTCTAAGCTTTCTTTGTTTATAGTTCTGTGATTTATGAAATCCAAATGGGGCATTGTTTAAGTCTAAAACGCCTGCGTTGTTGGATTGTAACTCTACTTGCTTTGCCTGTGGCGGCAGATTAATATTTAATCGGATAAATCGGTGGTTTTTGTGCTCACTCCTGTAGCTGGACTGAGTGACTGATAGGTTTTGATAAGCAATGTTTCCCCTTTGAGAACAAACGTCTGTGCCCTGTTCTAATGGCCTCATGTGAGTTATGCAAGTTTGTTTCTCAAGGCCTTATGCTGGCTCATCATTGTTAAGAGATAAATATAGGTGTGTTGTCCAGCTCTTCAAGCATCGGATTTTGTAGAAACCACTATTTGCATTTCTTATGTTCTGAGACGGATGTTCTTGTGAAGTGTTTTGTTGTCATGTTAGTGAGCTATGTGCCTGTCTCACAGGACATGATGGATGACATTTGCCAGGAGCAGTTCATGGAGATGAAGTATCTAAATGGGGGTCAGGAACATGGGGGTAGAGGCCGAGGAGGGCCACCCATCAGAGGCCGTGGAGGTCTTCCTCCTCCCGGGGCACCCAGGTAACATACACCTATTAAATATTTATTGTGACAAGTAGTTGCTACTAAACCTGATTTTTAATGCAATGAGAACTTCCATTTAGTAGATGTAGGTGAGTAGAATAACTTTTTTTTTTTTTAACCCTTGCAGGGGTCGTGGTATGCCCCCACGTGGAGGTGGCCGTGGTGGTCCCCCTCGAGGTGGAGCTGCAAGGGGAGCTCCTGCAGGTAGAGGTGGACCATCAGCCCAGCCGCCCAGAGGAGCAGCTTCCAACCGTGCCCGTCCACCCGCCCCATCTCAGCGGATGCCCCCTCCACCAGCCCCGCACCCTCCGGCCCAAGACTCATACGAAGACTATGTATGTTTCTTTATTAGAAAATATATCGGGGTTTGCTTTGGAGATGTTAAGTGCACTAGTATCTTTAAAGTTTGTTGCTGTGGACTGAGTGTATTTTCCATTTCCTTAGTCTTATGACGAGAGCTATACAGAGCCAGGCTATGAATCCTATGACAGCTATTACAGCCAGCCACAAGCGTAAGTTGATTGAACACAATATTATTACTGCTGGTTTGGGACTTCGAAAGTCCAAGTGTCCTCAAAAAGATCAGTTTTGCTTATAATTATTGGGGTTTATGGAGGCTTTTTGGAAACATCCCAGTGTCTTAAAAGCACAATGTGCTTGGCTTAGTATGTTATTTTTGGAAATTCAGGTCAGTATCTCTTGTATAAGTGTTAGTTTAATCAGTGTTTGTTCTTTTCCAGAGAACCAGAGTACTATGATTATGGACACGGAGAGACACAGGAAGGGTATGAAAACTACGGTAAGTTTTTTTTTTTTTTTTTTTTTTTTTTTTTTTTTTTTTTTTTTTTTTTTTTTTGGATCTGACACTGTGTAGGGTCAATTAAGTTGTAACCCTTCATTTTGCTGTTGATAATGGTTTTGAACATTTAATTTTAGTTAATGAAAGGGTGAGATTTTGTTAGCTATTACAATTGATAACGTTAGTGTAACAGAACGGGTACCTTAATTCCTGTAAATTTGAGTTTAAAACCAACCAAACACAGATTTGCCTTGGTATTTTGATCAGTAATGTTTTAAAGGTGAGGTTTCGTGAAAGCTCAGTCATTTAAACATCTTGGTAAGCTATTGTTTGCTTTATCTTAACTTTTTGCACTGTTGTGTTTGCTCCCGTAGCTCAAGATGACTGGAACGGGACACAGCGCACTGTTGGTGGTGGAAAAGCTCCCACTCAGAGACCGACTAAGCCTGGATTCAGGGAACCCCCCTATGGACGATACTAAGTCTGACTAGCGGAAAGTCACCCAACGCGTCGCCATAACTGTCTCCCATGGCAGCTCACACTTTAAGCTACCCGACAAAAGTAATTGTCTGTTTTTTTTTTTCCTCGTTTTTTTTCTTTTTTTTTCTCGTTTTGTGTTTTTTACTCCGGACTTTAAAGAACTTGACGGAACGGCATTCGAATGCCTCAAGACTCGATCTAACTTTTAGAAGGGATTAAAGTTTAAACATTGCTGTTTTTTATTTGTTTTGGCAAATATCTTTTCCTCTGCTCATACCTACCCTTGCTTTTTTGCATTTGTCGATGGTAAAAGTTTGTCAAATGATTGGAAAAAAAGTATTTAGTTGAAAGGTAAACCCTAACAACTGTACAGCCACTTTTTGTGTCTCAGGACACCACTTTAATTTGTTACCTTAAAAACTCTGCTGAGGTGCAGTTGCAGATTCCCATGTAGGCTACATTTCAAAATTCTGTTTAATACTAGCATATCAAATAGACCCTAAACTTAATGTCTGTTTTTGTAATAAGGAATATAAATTACTGAAAGTCAAAATGTCTTTAATGGTATTTCCAACAGCCATTTGATTATTCCTTATTTGATTTAAATAGTCTTAAAAGCTGTAAATGTAGATTTAGGCCTCAATATCTTTACTTGTATTTTAGAGTTTTGAAATATAGCCCAATTAGACGCTGTTGAGATGGAATGTCCTCAAATCCTTAATTTGTTCAAATAAGATGTTACTCTTCAAAACTGTTCTGTAGAATAACCCATGTTTGGCTACTTATGTAAAACATAATAATCAAAAAGTCAGATTATCATGGATGTCACCATGCTATATAAACTGCATGCAAAAACTGCTTTAAAAAAAGGATTTGGACAACAATCTCCACAAGGGTCATCTCTTTCTTATGTAAAGGGATACTGCAGCTAAAACTGACTATTGTATATAATTTAAAAAAGGAAAAAGAAAAAACAACTCACATCCAAACTGTACTTTACTGCCATTTAGTATTTGTATCCTCTCCATAAAATGCAGAATGACATGTGTAAGCTTGCCTAAATAGGTAACTAAATCTGTCCAAAACATGTTTTGCAGCAGTTGTCAATAAAGCCTAGATTGTTTTTTATGAAACTTTAACCTGGTTTATTTTTCTTTGTCTTCATAAAATCTGAAATGGCCTTTTAAATAACTCATAACCTTCGGTTCCAATCATTCTTCCTCTTCAAAAACAGATTTTAAATTTAAAACAATGCATGTAGTCTGAAGACGTAAACCACACTAAAGGATTCTGTTTAAAGTGTTTGATCTGACAATTAAAAGCACACCTTTAATGTTTCTCTCTCTTTTTATACTTAAAAAGGACCCTAGAGGTAAGACCTGTGCTCTTTAAAATAACCTGGATAGCTTCCTAATGTCTATAGAGAGAACTAAAGCATACGATGCTTGGGTATGTATTAAACTTTTCTTGAATGACATTCTATTTTTGGTCTCTCTCAGAATGGGAAATGTATTATAGACTGAAATAATTTGAATTAAAAGTTAAGCTTGCAGGGGCCATATTTGTCAAGTCTGATGCAAAGACACGTTGGCTGCTTTTAGTAAAGAGGGCAGGAGAGGACTGTTAAACTTAAGTGCAGCATTGTAAAGGTAACCCTAACCCTAAATTTGTGAGTAATGTTACATTTATACTTTAAAAGTATTTGGTGACGGCGTGCAATGATTTAAAATATTCAGTCGTTTAAAAATATAAAAGTAAAGTGGAAAAAAATATACAAACGCAGTAATAGCTTATTTTGCTTATAATAATATTTGTGTACTAATATTCTAGAGCAGAATTGTAATGCAACTCATGCTAAAGGTGCTCAGTGTCAAATCTAGATCCATCTATGTTTGTAATGCTGCTCCTGTTTTTTTCTTTTGCGATTGTTTAACGTATTGAAAAACCCAATGTTCTACCTGAAAATGTTACCTGGGAAAGCTTGAGTTGCATGACTCAATCTTGGAAGATTGCATGAGTTTATTATATACAATATAGTTTATCATAGCAATGTTTGGTTGTTCGCTCATAGTGTTCTCTCTTCCCTCAGGTTGTGATGCCTGGAAATTCCTGGAAATGGAAAGTTTAAACAAGAATATCAGACCTCTCCTCAGGTCAGTTATTCTATTGTTCTCTGTAGTTTTAGTCCATTCCTGTTCTGATTAGCCAAAGCTTTCCAAATCTGCATGTTCTGCAAGAAGTTCTAAATGGTATGAAGTTACACTGCACTAATGGGCTTGCTTCCTGTTTCCACTATATGCTCAGTAATTACTGGTAGCTTCAGTGGCCTGATGTGATATCATAAAAGATGATTCAGATGTTTGGCTCATAGGTGTGCTCCTCCCCCTTTTGGTCACTTGCTGATTGACTTGTAATTCTCCTACAGGAAAAGACAAGTGTTTGTTTGCAGTGTAAGGGCAGTCTTACTTTTGAACACCAGCAGTCTTTATGGAGCCATGGTCGGTCTGACTGGACAGCTTCTGAATGGGGTGGAATGGCAGAAATCGATGGTCCTGTCAGCTAAAGTTTAAACCAGCAACCTCTTAAAAGGGTTGAAAAGTCTTGAGGTCTGGTGCTGTGTATATCTGCTCTCCAGTGGTCATGCAAAGTCATTTCTCTGTACTGAAAAGTTTCTTTTTACTGTTTACCTCAAGTGCTTTCTAAGCACACTTAACTTTAAATGTTCATCTTTAAATTGACCTCTTCTGCTCATGTTGGCCAAGAAATCATTTTAACAAGCTTGAAAAATTCTGTCCGGGCTCTCTAAACCTCAGACAATACTCCAGTGGTTTATTCTGCAGGACAAGCATGTCTTCCCCAGTCGCACATGCTAATTTAGAGCTGTCAGGCCCCTATCTCTTAGCAAATACTTTGTCCTTTAATTGCCATGGTAATTTTTGTCTTGCTCTTGAGGAGATATGTTTGAATGGGTTTAAGCTGCCGGAACTGTCTTGTAGTTTGCGTGAATCACAATTGAATTTTCCATCTCATGAACCATCTCTAGGGGCTCGCAACTGTTGATCTAAATCATACTAACATCGTTACCTTTAGTTCTGAATAAAGGACTTTCTTGCCCTAATTTAGAGCTTTTCATATGTTCAGCTTTTTCTAGTCCTCGCTGTGCAGAGTCTGAATTTAGTACTGCATGGCTTTTGTGCATGTCTCTGTCAGTGTGTATTGCTGTGGCTTTGATCTTTTTACCAATTTACCGCCGATGACCGTGTGTCCGTCCCCCGCGGAGCCGCCACTGGTTGCCGACTGGCTAACAGGACTAATGCCTTATTGCATTAGAGACAAATCTGTCCTCTGCACAGATTTTAATAAGCATCAGCCACCGCTCAAGTGGCGTCGAACAATGGGTCCACGTTAGGTAGGTTGACCGATGTGTGTGCGGGCTTCACTGTAATGAGAAATTGCAAAAACTGATAATGGTAATATTTATTTTCCGGACAGATTCTAGGGGGTAAAGAGAACTCAACTCAAAGTCAATTCAAGGAGGTGGAAGTTTTCAACCCAACTGTGTGCACTAAATGGGTCTTTATTTACACAGTCATATCTGTTTGCGTTGGACATTCGTGGCCTACAGCTGCTGGGGAAATGCCGCTGGGGTAAGTGGTGGTCAGAAACGACACATTGTGCATACTGAAAACGGGAAGCATGGCTTAATGAATGCAAATGAAATGCTCACACCAATGTCTGTCTGTCTTCCTGCATGGCTATTTTGCTAGTTTCACACCTAACCAGTACACACTCCAGGAAATCAGGGTTTTGAGTGTATGGGGAGGAGTTGTGATGGTTTCTGGCTCATGTCCTGGACAACCATGGCTGCTGGCCACCTCCTTCAGTGTGAAATGCTGGTAATAATTTAGCCTCCTAAAGGTCTCTCTCAATGTGCTGTGATGAAAATGAATTAAATCCATCCATGTGGAATCTGGCTTGAGTAATCTGTAGCCCTCCAGGACAGAGTTGGACACCTCCACCTTGGCTGTCGCTGAAATAACATTCCGTTGCATGTTTTCCAGCATCCACATAAGCAGACACACCTAAAACAATGTCGAGAAACCATGGGAATTGCTTGGGATTAGTGATTAAACAGATTAGTGTGTGCCAGGAGTCTGTAATTTGTTTTCTTAAGGAGATTGACGAGCCTGTATTTCAATGCAGCTAAACTGGACTTAAGCTTATTGAAGTGCTCGTCTTTCAGCATAGCTGTTGGCCTTATTTCCATAGAAACAAACTAATACCTTCTGGGGCTGTAGAAACCTTTCGGTGACTTAGGGGAACGGACAGAATTTTTCACTTTTGAAAGTTATTCAAACTTGTCTGGAAGTTGGTGTATCCAAGGCACAGCCTGCAAATTATTACAATGAGAAATGCCAAGTTTTCAGGTAATGTTTTTACCTATTTTGTAATGTCAACAATAAAAACATAAATTCTAGACCTGGTTCTTGTGTCTCTTTCAAAGCTTATATCTTCATGTTTCTTGATTGCTTGTTCTCAGGGTTTCGGACTGTGAATAAATGGACGCAAATGCGACCATGTTCGAAGGTAATTTAAAATCTAGTTGCCATTGTTGGTAAATGGGAAAGATTTTTGTCTGTATGTAATTTCCTGCAAGGGTCACCCAGTCTATGCGATTGAATGAGTGTGCTAGATAATGTGGATATGGTTTCAGACACAACTACAAATGGCTGGCCCCTCAAACCGTGTACTTATCAGTGTTCCCACGCGTGCTGTAAAATCTGGAAAATTGATTACTATTTTTCCAGTCCTTAAACGCATTTAAAATTATTTTAATCATGTTCTTGTTTTTCTTTAGCTGAGAAAGGAGTTATCACACCCTGAAACAATATTGTTTGTAGCAGAAAGTGCTGTTCACAGATGCTGAGTTTTGACACGCGAGAGAAGGATTTTGGATAATGTTTAGTCATGTGTAGGTCCTTGCTGCAGTTAGCTTACAGCAGTGGCACTGGCTTTTTTTTCAGTTCTGATTGGTGGCAAAAGTAGCAGTACTTGGTACCAAGTCCATACTGAAGTTTAAAAAAAATGAATGCCAGCCTTTCTGAAGTATTGAATCTCAGCTTAAACAGCCTAAAATAACTATACTATCATATTTTTTTTGTAGCATATTTAAAAATGTATAAAAACAAAACATTCAAACGAATATAAATAAGCGAAACAACTATATTTCAAATATAGCCTGCGTTTAAAACCCCGCTCCGGCCTCTGTGGTGTGGGCAAATATGGAGCTAATGTTCTTATCCCTGGCATACGTGAAAAACAAAAAGCCAGCGCCTGTCAGTGGGGCACGATCTTTGAGCAGGCCCGGTTCTACGGGGGTGCTAGAGGGTGCTAAGCACCCTCAAACAAAAGTGAAAGCACCCTCAGATGAAATTATTAATAGCACACATGTAAACGAGATTTCGCCGACAATAGAATCACAGACGGATTTCACATACATACAAAATAAATCCATTTACACGATTTTTCAAATCAGAATTTATTTAATTATGCTTTCATGTTTAATGAATGTGATTGGTTGTGTCCTTTGCGATCGTGATACGCAAAGGTGAAGCTGTCTCTTAAATTGCCCACTTTGCTTGCGTGTGTGCGTCCCGCTCAGGAAATTAGTTCGCTGACTTTCTGAGACGGGGTAGACTTTAGGTAGCCTAAAAATATGAATTGTCCATTTTTCATCATGGACATAAGATATTGGCTCAAGAAAGCTCAAACCTCTAGTAAATCACAAGATGAAATGAAACCGCCTGCCGATGACAGCAGCGAACCCCGCCGTACAACCTCACTCTCACCGCTTGACACCCCTGCAAACACCGGCGACAAACCTAGCGTCGCGGCCGAGTGACCTTAATCTTTAAATCAGCTGTTTCGTTCAAAAGGACTGATACATTGTCGTCAGAAGCTACATGTTTAAAATGTAAGTTACTTATATTAACTTCATTATTCAACTGCTGAATAAAATTAATTTCAATTATTCACACATTTGCAATAGGCCTACTGCTGATATTTGGGAAAAACAGCACTCTTTGTGTAACATTTCTTAACTATATCATATGATATAAATGTAAAGGACAAAAACTCGTAGAGGGCGTTCCCCCCTATTTTGAACTTTGACCATTCTAACTGCATTTGAACCATGCAGTAAATCACTCTAAATGCATCCCGGTCTCCCTACTATTTTCAGACAGCCCGATCTCATCAAAGTGCGTATCAATACCACGAATGTTATTTCTCGCGCCATTTATACGGCAAAAATTCGTTTTTGCGTGTATATGATACGCAGTTTTCGCGTGCATATGATACGCACTTTATGGCGTGTAATACACATGCACTTTTGGCGTATAAATGGCACGAGAAATAACATTCGTGGTATTGATACGCACTTTCATGAGACTGCGTTGTTTCAGACTGATGACGATTGGGAGCCATTTCCTATGTTTATGTAAGCAGTAAGCACCCTCACTATTTTCAGAAGCACCCTCAGTGATTTGGTTCTAGAACCGGGCCTGTCTTTGAGTTGTATTATCCTCAATCTACCCCCGAATCAAGAGGCTGTGCTCGCAAAAGCAGGCACATGTAGCCTATTCTATTAAAATGCCCGCAACACAGTTCCATGCACAGATATTTTAGTTTCATTTTTAAAGGTGCTCTAAGCGATGTCACGCGTTTTTTAGGCCAAAACATTTTTTTGTCACATACAACAAAGATCTCCTCACTATCCGCTGGCTGCCTGTCCCGTGAACACTATAAAAAGACCCAGTCTCTGCAGACACCCCTTCTCCACAAACGGCAACAAAAACAAACTGAGCTAACCTGCACCTCGAAACATAAACTGTTCCAGCCAATAACAGACAAGAAGGATTTGGGGGTGGGGTTTGGGGGGTTAGTGCGTGGATGAGGAGGAGGGAGGGTCAAGCTATAGCCTCCGTTTTGTTTGACAATACTTTAAACGTCAACAAGAAGTGACGTCACCCGACATCGCTTATAGCCCCTTTAAATTATAAGGTCAGGTTTAAACAAAGCAATTGAGAAACTAAAGAAGACATTTAGCCTAATTGTAGTTGGTTATTAGCTATTTAAAGAGTTAAGTGTCAATCTTTAAATGTGTTCCAATGATTCCCACATAAAGTAATTGTCAAATCACTTACTGAAACAATTGTCATAAAATAGGCCTACACTTGTCTGTTATCAATGAGTTGACAGTTTGAACGTTCTTGTTCTTTTACTTATTTTGAAAATAATAAATTAACTGTTTTGAACTGTTGCGTTCAGTGAGGCTATAAAATACATCAAATTATATTGTACACACATGACGCTTTTAACGTTAAATAAAGCACATACAGAGTAGGCCTATCTGAGATTATCATACTTTCTGTTGTTGTTATAGCAGCGACGTCGCAGAAAAATAGAAAACGTTTCTGAAATAGAATCATTGCGGATAGCCATCGTGGCTGGTTAGGACAAAAACTCTTATTAACATGGAAAATATAGATTTTGTCGCATCGCGTCTGGTTAGGACACGGTGTTAGGCCTATCTGTTGTGATGCATTCATATAAATTCATGCTGCTGTTTATGCTTCATTTGTTAATTGCTCATCTAGATTTAATTGTATATAGGCCTATGGGTTAAAATCACTATAAAGTGCCTTTGGTGTCCTCATCAGAATCATTCAGTCGTCATGAACATTTGCCTAATGTAAAAAAAATGAAATTTTGAGGTTTTATGATAAATCAACAAACATTTACACATAGAAGTAGCCTAAAAGGATAAATCGGTAACACTTTATACGGTTCATTAGTTAACATTAGTTAATGTATTAACTAACCTTGAGCAATACATTTGTTATTGTATTTGTTCATCTTCGTTAACGTTAGTTATTAAGAATACGGTCATTCATTGTTTGTTCATGTTAGTTCACAGTGCATTAACTAATGTTAGCAAGATTTTAATAATGTATTGATAAATGTTGAAATTAACAAAGATTAACAAATGCTGTATTAGTGCAGTTCATTATTAGTTCATGCTAATTAATGTAGTTAACTAATGAACCTTATTGTAAAGTGTTACTGATAAATCTCTTGAAATGTGTTTTTCTCATTTTATAACATTTTCTTTGATTGGATATGTGACTTTGGCATGTCCCACACTGCTCAGCTAACTTCAGTGAGTGTAAAAAGTGGTTAAAATTCACAAAATTAAAATATATTTTTTAATGTTCTTATTTTTCTCAACAAGTTGTTTGATAAAACCAGTCAATTTGATCATTTATATGCTATTTTCATAATAATATTAAACATGTACACATGTACGTTTAGTTAAATTGGGTTGGGGTGCCATGCTTTCAAAAAGTTTGGGAACCACTGGATAGAGTACTGGGTCAATCTGGTATACCCACTGATAGGTGGCTGCTTTCAGACGCTCCCGTTCATATTTGTGTGAGAACTGAAAAGGTTCAAATTTTTCCGTATCAATGTTCTAAGCATTGTAGCCAGTGTTGAACACCTGAATGCAATGACCAATCAGAGGTGTTCAAGTGAAACATGTAAATAAGAGATTCATTGTGCAGTGTAGCCAGCTCCATTGATTGTAATGGGAGTTTTCATAAGAGTGCAGACCTCTGATCAGGTTATATAACCCATTCAAAATTTGAATGAAAGTTTTAATTTTCATTTGTCATAATGTATAAGTATGAACTCGTATAAAAAACAACAACAACAACAACTGATTTTAGAGTTGTCAAGGCCATGAACTGTACGTCTTTTAAAGACTTGTGGGAAGAGAAATATATTACTTTAGGGCATGATCCTTTTCTTTTATTACTGCTTGTGAAATTGAAAATGATCACTGAAAAAGAGTGGGAAGCCATACTATATAAGAGCATGGGGTGATTAATAGGATACAGCCTGGGTCTCCAGATTTCTCTGGTTAAAGGAACATTTATGGTCAAATATAGCTATGATATGGTTAAGTTCTATAGATGTCATCAGTTGGATGTTGATTACCACAGAAAATAATTTTGGCTTGTACCTCAAGTTTGTAAAGTCATCAGAAATGCATTTGTAAATGATGTCCATGGAGCAGCTGTTGTATGGAATCCTCATAGACCTCCATTGAAAGTGCAAGCAACAATCAGACAATCTGCGTAATGACTACTTGTCCTGCTGGTTGCTGTGATGAACATGTTCTGATACCAGTGAGGATAAATAAGACTACATGCTAAATCTGCAGTATGGCCCTCATGAATCATTAAAGACTCCCATTTAGTCTTGAATACTTTTAATACACAACGAGGATGTGCTTTCACAGGCCGGGCACTTAGAAAACTATGTTTGGACCAATCCATGATGTGAGCAGGGTCTGTTGAGTGATTGTGGTGTTTTAATGGAATGTGTGTTTAATGCAAGTGCGCTCAGGTATCTGATGCAACAGATGAGCATCAATGAGACATGCAGGGTGCTACGCAGCTTGAAGGGAAGTGGGCGCTAGTCTGCCCTTTGGCTGTGCTCAACAAGCATTAAGTTTTAGAGGAAGTATAATGTCTTCCTTGTGATAAACGCAGTGTTTTGCAGAAGAACTTTAGCATTGAATCTTCTATGTATTTATAGACGAGTAATTGCTTACATCCTTGTGTTTCAGTGCCTAGTCTGGCAAAGTTAAATGACTAAAAAGGAAACTGTTCTAATGTTGACCTACAACCCACGCCAATGGTACAAATCTTCCTGCTCTCATCCTTCCTCTTCACTGGTCTGCTGCCAATATGCTAGCTCGAAGTGAGACTGAAATGCCAGCAAAGCCTCAGGAGCATTTTCATGTGGAAAGTTTTTGCAGTTGATGTAGTTTATGCTTTTTATCGTTAGCGTTTCCAAGCAAATCCGCCTCCTCAAGCTAACCCCAGAATCACCTTTTAAAGATCGCTCCTTGTTTGGAATGTAGTTTAAACACAACGGTCTGTCACAGGTCACTGCTGTGGTCTGTTCTGACATGTCCGCGCATGCAGCTCCTCTTCTTGCCTGTTCACATGGAAACCCTGGGCCTCATTAGCTCACGCACTTGACTCTAGACCCCTGTCTGCGCTTCCACGGGAGCGAATCCCTCGGAAGCAATTTAGGGCTCGATATAAATCAATTTTTATGTTAAATAGTTGCCTTGAAAGGAGGTGTGGGGGTGGGAAAGTGTGCGCTTTACCGAGCCGTAGGCTTCCCACACATCCCTTGCGCTTTAGTCACAACTCTGACCACCGCAGGCTGTCTCTGCCTTCCTCGCTCTCGCTCTACTATACAGGTCTTAGTAATTCACATCGCCTGCTCATTCTCTCCTTCCAACCTGCAGTTTTCTTCCTCTTCCTCTCTCTGGTCTCATGTTTGACCCTCTGCGGTTGTTGTGTCTTGCCTTCGGCTCAGCTCTAATTTTAGTAGGATTGAAGAAAGTCTAGCAGGGGAAGGGCAAGGGGGTCTTTCTGCAAGACTCAGACTTCCAACCTAATTACCCATCCTGTTACCTCGGTATCAGCCTCCCTGCAGCAAACCCAGCCGGCAGACGCAGTGGTGACTCAGTCACCTCTCCATAGATCGGAGCTTTTCACTGAGAATAAAGGTCGGATATCCAGTGCAATTGCCATTGGTATCGGAGTGTGAATTGAACATATTATTGGATTAAATTGGAGGTGTGATGGATATTTTATCGCATACCCATTACAAATTGAAAGGGAGATTAATAGAAAGAAATAAGGTGAATAGAAGGAATTCCGATGCCTTTTTTAAGAGTACAGTGATGCATAATGATTGTCACATTGACAGCAATTTGTAGTGACTGAAATTACAATTCAAGTAGATATGTTCCAATAAAAGTTGGCAATTTCTAGAGATGTGTGATAATGTGGATGATGTAGCAAAGTTGCATACCTGTAGCTCAAATAAAGCATGGTGCCAGCAACACCAAGGCCATGGGTTCGATTCCCAGGGAATGCACCAACTGATAAAAAAAAATGCATCTTGAATGCAATTTAAATCGCTTTAGATGTCTGGCAAATGTATTAATGCAGCATTAGGGTTGACTTTATTTATACAGATATAAAGCAATGGGAGTGAAGAGTCTTGAAGTTGAATAGCAACCATCAGAACACCAACTACTAGCAATTTAACTGCTGTTCACTGAAAAAATGAAAATTCATCATTTACTTCCCTCAAGTTGTTCCATATAACTGTTTGAATTTCTTTCTTCTGCTGAACACAAAAGAAGATATTTTGAGGAATGTCGGTAACTAAACAGTTGATAGTAATTTTTTTTTTATTCTATGGAAGTCAATGGGGCCCATCAACTGTTTGGTTACCGACATTCTTCAAAATGCCATCTTTTGTGTTCAGCAGAAGAAAGAAATTCTTACAGGTTTGGAACAAGTGCGCTCTCTCTGGGCTGAAGTGTGTCATTCCCTTGGTCTGTCTTCTTGTCACCCACCAACACCCTGATGGCCCGTTTTCTGCCAGTCTATACCCGAGGCTGAGCTCCAGAGGAGGGGTGAACAGCCCTGGGCTGGAGGGGAGGGTGAGAGAGCATGGATGTTTGGCCCAATATGTCATTTTTGATATAGACATTTTTCTGAGGAGGACATTCCCCCGAGGAGGACATTCCCCCAGGGCCTCTGGTGAACTATCCATTTAATTATCAATATATCAGTAAGTCACTACACCTTATACCATATTATACCCAATTTGTAACCTGGGAGACTACTGACTTTGCTGTTTGAGTATTATTTTCCCTCTTGCTAAGGAGTACCATAATAATGAAATAAGCTTTTAATTACAAAATGTATCATTCCTGTTAATCTAGATGAGCAGAGCTAGTGGTTAAATGGTTTATGTCTTGGGGCTGTAGAGTTCAAAACTGATAAGAGAGCTGCTAATTTGAGTAATTTGCATTTATATAGTATGTTGTTGCAACTGAGATTAATTTTATTCTGCAATTTTCTATGATGTGCTTATTAATGGTGCTCTCTAAGGCAAGTATATTGATCATATTTTGGATTTGGGCTTCGAACCCAAAAGTATTACAACTAGGTATTAAACTTTGGTGCGTAACTCACTAAATCATGTGAATTGTGTGGAGAGATCTGCCTTTTCTAAAGCCGCTCACATGCTACATGCCACAGTTTTGAAAAAACAAAGTAGTTAGCTAAGTAATTAAATTTGTACTCAATATATATAAAAAGCACAATTTACATAATCAAGTTGAAACCAGTATACAGTACAGGCTCTGCATTTAATACTTTACTACTACATAATAGGCAAATAACAGTTTGTCAAACGAATAGTAAATTCATAGTATTCAAAAAGTAGCCGTAAAGTATACCTAGTGAGCAGTCAATGGATGCTTTACTATCCCATGAGGCCACGGTAGAGGAGTTGTGAATGGCATTGTTATTCCCTCAGAAGTTAAACATAGTAGCGTTGGAATCCAGAATACCACTTGATAAAGAAAAGCTACACTATTAAGAAAATAACTAAACTAGTCATGCTATACTGAAAAATAGTCAAGATAGCATTGCTAATTTTAGTTAGATACTCCCAAACAGTGCTACAATTGTAGCAGTGACTTTTTTATTTGGAGTCTGTCATTGAATGGACAAGATCTTTGAGGATTCTTCAGAATATCACATATTTTTTATTCCACTGAAGAACATAATTGATGGGAATTTTCTGTTTTCGTGAGCTGTCCCATTAAAGATGACATGACAGCTTTCAGAAAATAAAAAAAAAAACATTTAATTAAATATTCTTTATTATTCACATATGCATTGATTTCAATACTGTAGACATGACTAATATTTTTTTTTCATCTTAATAAATAACCAAATACATTCACCAGGTAGAATGTGCATGGAAACAGTGTCTTCCTTTCACCTGACTTGGCTGCAACAATCCTTTAATCAATGCTTGGAGAGCGCCAAGAGAAACCTCAATGTGTCGTAGTCCTCCACCATCAGGCCATTGAGAAAAGAGGTTTGAATAATGTTTTCTTGGAAATATTCCTACTTTAGGTAATAGAATGTGTCTACTGTTGCTGCCCGGCTTTCTCCCACCCTCTCGAGTTGTCAAACCGAATTGAGTCACATCTGCTCTATCCGTTCCTTTGAAGACGCAGAGATGAGTTTGGCAAATCAACCATCTGCCTGTAGGGAAAGCCAGCACCTGTCACGAGGGATGTCATTAGCCACCGACTAGACAATCCTGTCTGCGTCCCTCAACCGTCTAGCTCACCGGGGATACCTGACCCATCATTCTCGCCGTCTCACTCTTGGTTTTAAGCTCTTTTGCTGGCTCTGCTGTCTCTATCTGTTTTGTCTCCATTTAGCCCTCTCTATCTCTCTTTGTGCAGCGCTCTGTCTGACAGGCATCCTATTTCTGAGTCGCAGCATGGCCAGGCTCATTCTCCTGTGGGCCCGCTCATTTTATTGATCTCTCTCAAGTCTTTCTGTCCTCGTTAGTGAAAGAGCCGGTCGGGGCTTGATGTTGTACTACCACATGCTTCTCTTTTGCTGTTGGCTGGTTGAGAATCCAGTCCAAGTCGTGATTGATGATTGAGTGCTTGCTGGTTTTCATCGAGTTGGTTCCTCTGCCCAAGGGTTTCATTCAAGATTGTGGTGCAGGAACATTGTCGAATTAAAACTATTTTGCTGTTTCTCTTGCTTTGTGAAACAGCCGGTTTGTCAGTGGGCTATTGTGCAAGATAAAGTTCCTTTTGATGATAAAATAGCTGCCGGGCCTGAGAGCAGAAGGCCAGGCTTTTGCCTCTGTAGGGAGTCTGCCAAACGTTCCATGGGTCATGAGTCTGAATCGGGCTTGACCGGAGGGGTGTCCGCCATGATTGTGCAGTGACCTGAATGGAGGGTGCGATTCAAAAGGAGAAGAGCATCACTAGTTTGCGCAGGGCTAGACATTGAGTTCTCTCTTATTCCCCCATCTGAATTAGAATATTTTAAAGATGAATGTCTCAAAGAAATGTCACTCCAAAAACCTTTGCAGATTGTAAATAAAGCTTTTTTTAACATTGACATTATTTTAATGACAATGTTAAGTATATTACATTTACATTTAATCATTTAGATGCTTTTATCCAAAGTGACTTACAAATGAGGAGAAACAATAGAGGCTGTTAAACTTACAATCAGACAACAATATTTAAGTGCTGTGACCCTTCCCAGTTTAGTCTTGTCTTTTAAAAAAATGTTTTTATTAAATCGCTATAGAGTAGAAGTGAAAAGAAAGCATTAGCATTAATGGATCAAGTGTTGCCAAAAAATATGCGTCTTCAGCCGTTTCTAGAAAGTGGCTATGGACTCAGCAGCTTGGGTTGAGTTGGGCAGGACATTCCACCAGCATGAAACAGTCAAGGTAAAGGTTTACCTTGACTATAAACCTTTTTTTTAAATAATTTTTATTGTTTAGTATTCAATTATTAAAGGCACAATATGTAATTTTCACTGCCTGAGGTCGCTTATTCAAAACAACAATGGCGTAGGTTGATGACGCCGTGAGTGAGCGTGGATTAATGGGAGTTGTCGTCTTCACCTCTACAGTCAGTGGAATGGAATCCGACGGACTCTGGCAGAAATCATATTCATGGATGAGCTAATGTATTAAAGTTTTATTAACGTTACTGTGGTATGAACTAAGGCGGGCCGAGAGCCGTGGAAGCGGAACAAGGCAGCTGGAGCGAATGCTAATGAAAGACACCTGCAATACACACTGGTCTCGAGTCTAGCAGAGCTTTTATTATGCTTATACAGTCGGCCGCTTTTGCTCTTTTTGTTTCATATGTGGGGTGTTTTACATGATTAAAACAATCATACTCGATACATCTAAATGTGTTGAAAGTTATGTTATAACTTTACTCTGTGTGTTCGCTCGGTGGCTGGTACGAGACACTTGCTGCACTTTGCAAATCTAGATTGATATTAGCATATTATATTAATAAAAGCTGGATGATTTCTGTTGTTAAATGGCACATTTACATTTTAAAATATATTTTATAATGGAGAAAGCTCTCTCTAAATATACTATGTTAGCCACTTGACAAAATAGTGTTGTCTCTGAGATATGATAAAACATGGCACTCCTGGTAAATCAAGAACACAAACGATTCAAACAATAAGACTAACCGTGTTGAGCTATATAACAATGATTAGTTTTCTGTTGAAAAATGTATCTAAACAGTTAATCACATATCTAATAAAAATACACACAATAAATTAAAGTGTCTTTGGCGATTCCACACCAATATTGGATTTCACGTAGTGGAACTGCGCAAAGCTTCTGGGTTGTACATCACACGTAGGCTCACTATCGGCCAACGCTGGTCATGTGTGTGATGCGTGTGACGTACAACACAGAAGCTTTGCGCAGTTCCACTACGTGAAATCTCAAGGCCCACGGGGAAGAAAATGAGTAGTTGAATAAAGTCATTATTTTTGTTTGTTTTTTGTGCGCAAAAAGTATTCTCGTCACTTGATAAACTTAAGATTGAGCCACTGTAGTCACTCGGACTATTTTAACGATGTCTTTCATAACTTTTCGGCCGGCCAGTTTCGATCCCATAAGAAGCCTATGGAGGAGTGATCCAGCTCTCAGATTTAATCAAAAAATATCTTAATTTGTGTTCCGAAGATGAACGAAAGTCTTACGGGGTTGGAGCAACATGAGGGTAAGTAATTACTGACAGAATTTTCATTTTTGGGTGAACTAACCCTTTAATGGTTATAAAAAATATGATTTAATTTGACTGTGGGGTTTCATTTTAACCAGGATATTTCTTTGGCAGTGTTTGTGAGATTCAATCATAAATACTTGACTTATCTTTCTCCTTTCACTTTTTTCAATGCTTTTTTTTTTTGTTGCTCTTTTTGTCCCCTATTTACCCTTTCCACCATAAATAGTGCAGTAGGAAGCTTCTATCTGTGTGGGCCTTAGGCTGAGTCTGTTCTGTGGCCCTTAGTGGCATTAACATTCCCACTGAGCAGAACACACACACTCTGCATCAGGACTAGCACAGCTGGCACTTTACACTCAAACTCCTGACAAAACCAACCATAGACATAAACACCTACATTGTTCTCTGGGTGTCTGTGTTTTGTTTCTTCTCACTTTTCTCTCATTCAGACCGCCTGACAGGATGACAAGACGATGCGCGTCACTAAGGGTTGAGGTCTTCGCGTACTCGCCTACTAATGAGATGTTATTTTTTTCCCTATCTCTCTAGTGTCCTTCCCTTGCAAACCCCTCCAGGCTGGGTTTTAATCTTTTGTGAAGGAATCACTTATCTGCTATCTTGGTACCAGTCCTATCTTTTAGGGATTTTTGTCTGTAATGTATTCCACCGAGGCTGTTTGTGGAGTTTGGGATTGGGTGTTCAAAATATGTCACTGACTGTGTGATATATGACCAATTACATGTATCTATTTTATGTGTATATGGTTCCCATTTCCAATATATACTCCAATTGCCTATTTTAATTGTATATGTAAGGGGTGATGTACAGTTAGTCCCAATGTGAATGTGTTTTAATATAATGTAATGTCAATACACTTTCTACTGGTTTGCACACAGGTAAACAAAAATGTCCTAAAAGGAGACATAGGCTATTTATATATTAGATATATTATTAACTTATTTTTATAGGTTGATTTCTAAGTATTTCTTGAACTTTGTCCATAGTTCATTATTGTTCTGCCAGTGTAGTCTGAGGTTTGTTTAGAATTAAATTAATACTTTTATTCACCGAGGATGCAAATTGTGATATGATAAATTGCGAGTTTCATCAAAAAGTGACTGTAAAGACATGTTACAAAAATAACTTTTTAACTTTCTATTCATCAAAGAATCCTTTTTTTTCCTTTTCAAAGAAAGATTTGTTTTTTATTTTTTATCACGGTTAACATTGATAATAAGAAATGTTTCTTGAGCAGCAAATCAGTATAGAATGATTTCTGAAGGATCATGTGACACAGAAGACTGGAGTAATGATGCCAAAAATTCAGCTTTGACATCACAGGAAGAAATTACATAAAAAAAAACAGTTCCTTTTAAATTGTAGTAATATTTCAAGCAATTACTGTTTTTACTGTATTTTTTAATTAAATTAATAAAATAAAATAAAATCCATTGAAATTAAATTTTGCAGTTTAGCCAGAACGCTGTGACTGTAAAACTGGTTCAAGTATTCCTGAGACCCATGCATAATATATACTCAACTTTGAGCTAAACATTTTTTACCCTTTTTTTATATATATATTTTTTTAAATTTGGCATCTAGAAAGGTAACATTGAATTATCAAATACTACCAAGGAAATATTTGCACTATATGGTAATTATCACTTGTCACTTGTTGCCAGTACCAGTAATATTACAATCATCTTGTCAGTTTTCAATTTAGCTTGTGAAAGGGTCATATCTGAAGTGTCATCATAATAGTTCTTTAGAAATTCACAGTTTGTCATTTTACAAATGCACAAGCATAGCTTTCTCTCTCTCTCTCTCCTCTCTCCTCTCTCTCTCTCTCTCTCTCTCTCTCTCTCTCTCTCTCTCCCTCCCTCCCTCCCTCCCTCCCTCCACCTTTTAGCAGCTGCTTGCACAATCGATCAGTTTGAAATTGCTGCCCCTCAATTATGCAGCGCTTATGTTTTGAAAAGCAAACATCCAATTTGTGAGCGGTTTTGCTTGACCTCACAGCTGATGTGGCCGCTTTTGACCTTTGGACTCTAACATTTTCTATTGCTTTTTATTGGATGCTCTTGGCTATTTTTGTGAAGAACCAAAAGCTTGAATTCATTTGTGTGTATAGCCTTAATTCTGAGATGGCAGATGATGCAATCCTGCTGCTGTTCTGAAGTCTTTTACAGGCAGTCTGCTGTAATATAAAATGAAATGAAATGTATTTTTATTTTACAGCTAATTAGCACAGCTAACAACACTGTGGACTTTCTCACTTTGATGAGATCTTTGGTGATGCTGGTCTATATATACATCTGGAACCACATTCTTTTCCATTTTAACTTAAATACTAAAATGTTTTAGTATTTGAACAAGGTTAAAACAAAGAAACAATTAGTAAGATTAATTTCAGATTCTGCACTATTTACATCACAAATGTACATGAAATACACTGTAGTCATGCGACTTTGTACAGTCAGTCTGATGTTCTCTGCCAATGAAGCTCAAGATGCTCTTTTGGGTTGTTCTCACAAATCTGGAGTTCATGCAGCTCGAGTGCTGCTATCATTTAAGCATAAGAAAGACTAACGGATGGTTCACAATGAAAAACACGAGATGGAGGCCAGTGGAATGGAGAATAAAAACACAAGGTCTCGAGATGCAGCGTTGCTTTTTACAGTGCCATGTCATGAGCGAGATGCTGCAAAAGATGTGAGATGTGAGCGCAACGGTCAAACACAACAGTACATGACCCCTAACATTAAAAAATGTGAGACATTTCTTTTTCGTTGTTGCTGAGTTTCCTACAAAAAAGAACCCTAAATTCTGCCTGTCCTTATTAACTTGCTATTTCAAACAAAAGACCAAAATGCTCAGAACAGGATGGCAGTCATGAGTGGGGACTGTAGTGTCCAGTTCTTTCACATGGCCTGATTTTAGGGACAGATCCAGGATCTGGAGCTGAACATGTAGGCGTGCTGCAGGTCTGGAGACTGCCCTGTTTGAGTGTGAATCTCTGTGGATGCTTCATTTGTAATGAAGTATTGATGTAGAGATGCTGAGAAAAAGGCTGGTGATAATTGGATTTTGTTCTGGGCCCCGCTGCACACCCCAGCAACACGTGTTTTTAATGAGCCTTTCTCTCTTGTTCTCAGTGCACTCGCTCTTTAGGCCTCCCCCCTTTGTCTGTCTCTCATCAGTGGATGTGCTATAAGCACCACTGTTCTGTCTCTCCTTCCATCAGAAGTGAGCTGGATGTGGTGGTGCGTCACAGTGAGGCCTAATTTCACTTGCTTGTTCTCACTTGTCCGAAGCAGCTTTAGAATAGGCTGCACGTGCAGATGCTCTAATGACACCCTGATCTGTCCTTCCTGGATCATGTCCACATTTAATCAAAATTTACATTTTACATTTGATTTTTATGCATTTGGCAGACACTTTTATCCAAAGCGACTTACTTTGCATTTCACACATTTTTTACATTATTAGCAGTTCTTGCTTTCCCTGGGAATCGAGCCCATGACCTTGGCGTTGCAAGCGGCAATGCTCTACTGTTTGAGCTACAGGAAAGCAAAATTGACTTAAAGTCCACCTGTAGTCAATAATTGTATCCCTTAAAGCTCATCTTTGATCACCAAAATGACATTTATACGTATTTTTATGGAAAAATTCTTCATGCCTTAAAATAGCTTGATATCTAATTTCTTAAAAAACCTTTGATTGATAGAGTAAGTTACTCCATATTTAATTTAGTATTTATTATTTATTTATTTAATAATGCATAAATAATAATCAAGTCTATAATAATACAACTTTTTTTATTTTTTTATTTTATTTTTATTGCTTTTTATTTTAGCAACATCACACTTGCTCTCATGCTTTTGGACTGAATAGCTGCACGTCACACAGAACAACCACTTTTGCTCATGTCATGCTCATGCTCACTATTCTTTGACCAAGATTTAGATGGATTTAAATCATGTATTGTTTATGATTGAACATTTTGGTGCATTTGAATTTGAAAACAAGTAAAGTCATGTTCCTCCAGGCAGCTCTGTTAGAGTATGCCATTAGCAACACCAAGAAACACTGTAACTTTGCATTAAAGCATCTGCCATATATATGTAATGTAAAATCCTCTGCCCATAAATAGATCCAAAAATATTCTCACAGAAGTCTGAATAATTGGAATGGCATCATTCATGCTCTTCTACATACCTAGCCACCCCTTCCATTTAAAGCTAATTTAATGCTGAAAATCGGGGGAAAGGCACAGTACATATGCGCCTGCCTGTGGAGTTGTGCGACCTTCTGTGAACACGTACATTATCCAAAGACTGCCTTTATTCAAAGAGACTCAGAGTGCTAAGCAGTTTAAGCTAGAGTTAGAGCGTCTTTTCATCTCCTCTAGAGTGGTCTGCCACAGAGAGAATGCTTTTTCTTCAAGACTCATATTGTCTTAATCCCCAGGCCTAATCTGACTTGTGTCAAGACTCCGCGGCCGTCGTGAGTCCAGGCTTGACTGAACTGAAGGATTTAACACATTAGTATTAGACTTCTTATTCTCTGAACCACTCAATGCAACTGGGACCAAACCCAGCAGCAGGCCGATCCCTGCATGTAAAAGCCAGTGAAATTGAACACCAAGCAGCCTGTAATGGTTGTGAATTTTAATTTGAAAGCACTGGAATACGATTATACACTTCTAAATGGGCTTAAGACACATCTAGAACAAGGTTGTGAAAAGCATAATGCCATAAATGGGCATCTGGAGAAGCGTTTAAGGCTGAAGGGACAGTTAAACCAAGAACGTCTGCTTTCACTCTTGGGCAAGACTGTAAAGGATCCGCTTCACATATATTTTTTTCAGAATAGTCTTGTTATACAGGCATTTGGAAGTATTTGTTACACTTTGGAGGCCTGCTCTTTTTATTTCTCCAGTATTTGAGTGTATGATTGACGGAAGGTATCGGCTATTAAATTATTTATAGGCTCAGATAAACCAGTTCAGACTGCTTTTTTGTAGATTTATGTTCCAATTGTCTGCCATTAAGTTATTGTAAATGCACAGTAACCGAATATGGCACTTTTATTATACGGGATTGGAAAGTAATAAAGCATAAGTTACTTTCTACAGCCCCATAAACTGTAATGGACTTAATAAATGAATTAGATCCAGGATTCGTAAAGCACCCATTTTAGCCACTGTAATAAGACCACTTTGAGACTCTCTTCTCCTTGTTCTTAAAAGGACAATTCAGTTCACCCGAAAATAAAATTGTCATCATTTACTCACTCTCTTGTCATTCTTAACCTGTATAATGCCCCCCCCCCCTTTTGCCGAATCTTGACTGCTTTTTTTTATACAACAAGGTAATAATTTTTTGCATGTATAAAATATGACTCCCCAAAATCTGCAAGCAATCTCATCATTTACCGCATGACACAAGTTGATTTTTGCTTACTCAACATTACAACATTTAAATAGTTTGGTTTATTGTTTGCTGTAAGTCCTGCAGCACGTATTCCTTTGAAATCCTCCAGCTCCACCTGCCTAGATCTGCTAGCTACAGGATTAATGTATGTTTATGTATGCAGCAGTAGCATATCTTGCATGCTCACAGCAGCATGTCTGTGTGTCTATTAGCCATAGCAAAACCATACTCTTTGCAGCAGCGTAGCATATCTAGTCCGCCAAACAACACGAACAACAACAACAAACGTGTGTAGCCAATCAGCATTAGGGGGTGTATGACGGTGGAGGAGAAAGATTGAGCTAGAGGGATATTTGAAGAAAGACGGCAGCAATAGAGATGAGACACAATACAAAAGAGAAAAGCTCATAAGAAAATCACTGGAAAGGGTTATGATCAGGAAAGAGCTTTAGGACCCGTGTAAAGAGCTTTAGGGCGGTTAGGATTGGAGGCAGAGCATTGAAGAGGGGTGTGTTTGTTTGGGTTGATTTCAAATATCAATAATGTCCAACAGCGTTTTTGAAATACAGCTTACCTCACCTTTAACATTGCATATTCAATAACATGCTAAACTATTCAGAGAGTTGTCCTGATGGAAAAATACCTATATAATTCATATATATTTACGTTTTTGGGGAGTATGACATTAGAAAATCTGAACCTTGTCATAAAAAAATATTTTTCCAAATATGTTCCTTTTTTTTAATAATAATTTTAAATAATAATAAAAAATGAATGAAAGTTCTCTTTTTTTTCTAATGAATTTAATTCAGAATTTCTAAACATTCTTACCATTGTGTGTATGAATTGAAGCCTATATTTTTAATGTTTTATTTTTTTAATAAATGAATAGATCCAGAAAATGTGCATCACATCATTGACCTAGTGACCATTTTTGGGTGAATTATCGCTTTAAACTGAGCAACAACTGAGTGAGAGACCTTTCCAGGCAGGTGAAAATACCATTTCGCTAGAGATTACAATTGTGATAATTTTCCTGTTTATTTATTGCATCGTTAATAGAAACATGCTGCATCGTTTTCTTTGTTAACAGCTGAGAATCCTGTAAATGGCATTTGCTCTCTGCATTTTATTTAAGTAACCTAGTGCCTAGTTTATTTCATTTTTCTCTTCTACCTCTCAATATGCTAAGTCACACAAACACTTTGGAACACTCTTCCTTTTGTAAGTAGCCTGTTGCTATTCTCTACTTAAAATGAAGCATTGCTTACCCACTTCACCCCTCATGGTGTATTCACATAAATATGCATTAGGTGAAAACCTGCTATGCTTTTGTTACCGAATCATCAGTGACAGCGATAGGGTTAGTTTTAGCCCAATAATATCACGATATATTTGCTCTGCTGATTGAGCGTACAGTGCCTGTGAGGAGAACCATCGTATTTTAAAAACAAACCAAAGGGATCGTCATTGTGAAAGTTCTGACGAGAAGAGGCTGAAAGAATGTGCTATGTGCTGTTAACACCTGAAGGTTGTTTTAGCACTATATTGGTCTCCAGCTGAGAGTCATTTATGTTTCATCAAATGTTCAGGCTTGAAAATTTACTGTTATTACACATATAAGATGTGTAACAGGGATACTGTAACATAAAGTGTTACCAATGTGTTTTTTTTTTAAAGTGAATCCATTGAGTGAATGGTTCAATAAATCGTCTTAAGCACAATCGATTTGTTTAAAAAAAAAAACACTTATTCCTTCAGGACTGTCACTTGCTTTGCTACTGAATGAATCAGTGTTTTTTTTTTAATGAATCGGTTGAGAGAATGATTCAACAAATCACTCAAAATCTCAGAAAAGTACTTTCATCCTGATTGCAAAATGGCACGCTCTGGTAGGTTGGTAGGCAAGTTGTTTTATCAATAAGTACCATAGTGGGGAAAATAAAAACTATACCAAAATGTATTTAAACTACATTTATTTCATACTAAGTATACTACAAACCATTAACATATTTACTGACATATCACTTGAGACTTACTGATATGAATATTATAATTAAACTTTATTTGGAGTACTTCTTTATTGCACAATGCACATTTCTTAATATTAAGCCGAAAATGAGTTTAATATCACTATAAGTAAGGATAGTATGATCTCTGTATAATATCAGTCTTTAAATGCAATATATTTAAAGTGTACCAAAAGTATACTTGCAATAGTTCCACTTTAGCACAATCAAGTATACTTAAGTATATCTTTAGTTTGACGTCAGCACTATTTCTGGATAACTAAAGTACATTAAGTACACAATTAGTTGTTCCAGTCTAGCAGACTTAAGTATACCAATTTTGTATACTAAAATACAATTTCAAATACATTTTAGTATATTTATTTTTCACTAGGGTAATTACATTGCAAATGCTAAAAATTATGTTCTTTATAGTGTGAATGTACAATCTTATGAATGTAATCCGGATGTACATTCGTCATCATGTCAATGTCATATGTCTCTTTGACATTTGACTATAGCACTTTTCACATACATATCGTTTCAAAGCAGCTTTACAGAAAATGCATGTGTCTACTTTACAATTTGTGATCTATCAGAGGTGACTGTCTAAGGTATGCATTTCAGAAAGGTGCATTTACAAATCACGCTGTTAGCTAACAATGTATTAAAGGCAGAAATCAATGAGTTCATTCAAGTAATGAATACATTTAGCTAAAGTCCTTGCAGACTTCAAAGGCCATGGCTCAGAAATCCGTGAAAGTAAGAGCGAGCATTGTTAATTGGGACGGTCTAGTCCACGGAGGATTGTTCTTGTCACCAAGCAACTGTGACCATTGCCATTGACAAGCAGCAGTGTGTTTGTATGGACTTTTGAAAGTTACCATCTATAACTGTTTGAAAACAAAACAGGGTTCTCAACCTGTCTGTTTGCCCATTTTAAGTACAAAATAAAGAGTATAAACTTTCTATAAAATTGCATATTAAGACATGTCAACATTTGAACAGCTTTGTCTCATTAGATATTCAAGTAAGTTGAAACTCAGCAATACTTGCATTTGAAAGTGTAATCCAGCATTTTCTCTAAAAAAAAATCCAAACGTCATTGGCGCGCAATGAATCTTGATATAAGCTAGGCTGCGAAGGATCCACTCGTTCTTTCCTCCAGGGCCCAGAGAAAGGACACATTTGTAGGCCGCATTCGAATGCAGCCTCTGACTATTTAGGAACTAAAGTACTCCTGTACTAATGTTATTTTATGATTGTTATGCTTCCGTCTTCCATTAGCTCTCTTGCTGATTCATTCAACGTGACAATCGTGCGGCCCCAAAGTTCTTCCGAGCAGACTCAATCACTTTTAACACAATCACACTCACCAAGAAAATCTGATAATCTGTAGAACCATCAAGATATTTTGGACTTTGCCTAGGACTTGTCGAAAGGGGAAAATTGGGCCCAAAACCAGCCTGATTATCTTGTAGTGTGTGTTGCCTTTAGGGCCTTTACTGTGACTCCACTATATGCACATTTGAAATCAGTCTTTCAGCAGCCGCATTAAAGTCTCATGCAGACAATAATGGTAATTTTATCATTATGCAGATAGCCGTAACATTTCTAACCTTTTCTTTGAAAATCTCTTATGTGTGATCATCTGTGTTACAGAATCCATGTAGTGTGACTGTGCATGGTGAACAGTAAGTGGATGTTATAACAGATGAGATTAAGGGTCAGTGCACTTCTTTCAGGTGCTATTTGATTTTCAGAGCTTTTATCTAGCGTAATCCCTTTCGCACATAATCAGACAATGTATGTAGACTGATGAGACTTCATGAAGGTATACCGTGTTATATAAAAGCAATCCATACGTTCAAGGTACAGGAAACATGCAGCCCATGGACCCCTCTCATGTTCTACCTCTCCAGATGGATATTTATTTCCTGCCTACTTAAAGGAGCATCTTTTAACTCTCCACCTGAGCAGTTATCACACTTCTAGAGCACAGCGGTAACAAAAAACGGTATCAATTGGTCTGCAGTCCGCCGCTGAGCTGGCTCCATCATGAAGAGCTCTCCTTGTGAAGTGCTGACACAGTGCACCTCAGTATGTAGGCACTTGATTGAGTCCAGCCATTATGTTATACACTCTCAAAGAAAGACCTCCATCCCACTAAGGACACACCAGTAATGAGATAATTCACTGGCTGCTGTCATATTTGTTCAGCTGGACTGAATTGGGTATTAAAAGGAGTCTTTATATCATGTGAAATGAGAAGGCTGTTTATTTCTTAAGAAGACTTTAAAGGGACAGTATTATGACGGTATTTGGTCTTAAAAGATTTAAGTTCGGGCGCAGGGGTAAAAAAAAAAAACACCACAATTATTGAATTAATCCCTCATTAGGGATTAATCCCCCATTATCAATTGTAAAGTAAAAGAAAAAGGAACCACAAGGAAATTGATTTAGAAGATTTCTATTCAAAGTTCAATTCCAGTCATATTACATTCAATTCAGTACATCAATAGATTCATATAAAAAAAAATAAAAAAAAATAGAGCAGGGGAAAAAAATAATTAAACAAATCAACTATTAATTTCAGTCCCAGAAACATTTACCTTTTAGTTACCTCACAACAATAAAAATGACAGATAAATCAAAATAATTAAATAATTCAAATAATTAAATGCAATGCAATAAATCTTATGCAAGAACGAAAATCAATCAAAATATAATAAGGCAACCACATAAGAAGAAAACAGGCAAAAAGCAAAGAAAACGTTTGCTTACCATGTCACTCATAAACCTACTGGGACTGAAATGCAATTCATTACATCACACACAATATTTACAAAACAATAACTTGAGCGCCAAAATAAACACCAAAAGAAAACCCTTTCCAAAATAAACACCCAAAACCTCCTCAAAACATACTACCTATAATGCCCTGAATCAACGTCTAAACCACAACATAACGGATTGGAAATAGCTCTCTCTCTCAACCGCTCCATTTAAACGCCAATCATCAAATCGCTCTCGACACAACTTCCCAATGCTTTACGAAATTCAATGAGGGAAACATATTCCTCAAAATATGAATCGTAAGCATTAAAACAGAACAAGACCGCAGCATTAACACATCAATGCAACACGGGCTACAACAACAATACTCCAAGCCATCCGCTAGCGTGACCGACCGCACCTGACAACAAAGGCTAAAGAGCGAGAGAGAGAAAGAAAGAGAAACTTCCTTAAATAACTTCCCACCTGGTTCCCCGAATATACGCTCAACAGCGCCATCCCCAGTACGGAATAGGAAAACAAAGACCATTGACAACTGTCACATTCTTCTCCCCCATGGAGAAAGATCCCCTAACATTCTGTAACATTACACATATATATGCTCATCAACAGGGAAATGTCAATACATAAACCCTGCAATAACAACAGCATAAAGCATTAGTTCCTACTTTCAACCTCGAGATTTCCGTCATTTGTAAGTCAATTGGCCTTGCAAAACGGAGTACTAATTAATCCAGGACATAATTACTAAAACCCCAGAAAATCCTCATCATCTGACTCCTCAGTAAAAATTTTCAAGACTTCCTCCCTTTCCTTATAATCAAACTCGGCAGCAGCAGGGAAGGCAGGCTTCAAATTACACACATGGACAGTACGCAAGTCCTCTCCATTGTCCTCACGCACAACCCGAAAGTTTACTGGACCTAACTTTTCTACAATTCGATAAGGCCCAATCCATTTGGCTGCAAACTTGGCTGCAAATTCTTGAGAGACCTTGGAGAGGGGATGTGCCTTCATCCAAACTCTATCTTTCCTAGAGTAAGTCACGTTCCTACGACCGGCATCATAAAAACGTTTCTGCTTTTCCTTAGCTTGAGACAAGTTCTTTTCTACAATCTCCTGCAAATCTTTAAGAACCCTGAGACAAGTCTGATGGGGTTCTAAAACATGTTCAAAAGGTCCTTTCAACCTCCTTTGCAAGAGTAATTTTGCTTGGAGTATCCAGTACTCTCCTGAGTAGCAGAATTGATAGCATACCTCAGCTCTGGCAAATAATGATCCCAATGATTATGCTCACCAAACACGTAAGATGATATCATCCCCTTAACAGTCCGATTCACAAGTTCTGTAAAGTTGGTTTGGGGATGGTATGCTGTTAATTTTTGCACCACTCCCCACCTACTACACAGCTCTCGCAAAATTTCAGAGGTAAATTGAGGACCTCTGTCCGACAACAAAAATTTTGGAACACCCCACCGTGTCAAAATTTCCCTCCTTAACGTCTGTGCGATTGCCACAGCAGTAGCTTTTCGAAGTGGAAACAACTCTACCCAGTGGCTATAATAATCTACTACCACCATTAACTGGGTGTTACCGTGCGTACTACGAGGCAACGCTCCCATAAGATCCACGCCGAGCAATTCCCATGGTTCATTTACTTCAGTCTGCTGTAACAGGCCTGCTGGTTTACGACACTCAGGCTTACATTGTTGACAACTGACACAATTTTTAACAAACTTTGAAACATCCCCCCACATTTTCGGCCAAAAAGCAACTTCCATTAACCTTTTTTGTGTCTTATAACGACCAAAATACCCACTTAGCGGGTTGGAATGATATGCTTCCAACATAGTCTGGTGAAAGATACACTTGAAAATATGTTCCCTTGGAAGGATGAATCACCTTCCGGTAAACTTTGTACTCTAAAATAACAAATCCAGAACCGGACTCATCAGGACTCTACATATTATCAACTATACTCGGATATACTTTTTGGACCTCTATATCTTGCTGTTGTGCTGTCCAGATATCCTCGTCAGAGAGAGGAAACTGCAAGATCAGACTATCTGGGGTTTGCTTAGTATAAGCAGCAATTATTGGAGTAGAGTCATGGTTACGAACACGGAACAAAGCATCGGGAGCACTGTTAAACTTTCCCTTGCGATATTCCAGAGTTAATTCAAACTCTTTTGACCGCCCAAACAACAGCCAAACACTCCCTCTCTGTGGTGGAATAATTCCTTTCTGCACCAGTAAGTATACGGCTTGCATATGCTAGTACTTCTTCAGTCATACCAAATGTAGTTGGTCGTTGACCAAGAATAGCACCCAAACCTGTTGAACTAGCATCTGTATAGACTATAAATGTGCAAGCATGGTTAGGGTGTCCCAATATTGGTGAAGAATAAAGACGCATTTTTAAATTCTCAAAAGCAGCCTGACCGTCAGCTGACCACTGGAAACGGGTTCTTTTTCGTTTCAAGGCGTTTGAAGGTTCGGCAATAGCTGAAAAATTAGGAACATACCTATGATACCATCCACTCATCCCCAAGAACCGCTGAAGTTCTTTTAGATTTTTTGGTACAGGAAAGTTCTGGATTGCCTCGGTTTTAGCAGGATCCGTTTTCACCCCTTCAGTGGTCACCACGTGGCCAAGAAACGTAACTTCTATTAAACAGAAAGAAACGTAACTTCTATTAAACAGAAATGACATTTCTGAAGTTTCAGAGTTAATCCTGCCTTTTGTAAACACCTGAAAACCCTTTGGAGATCTTGTATATGCTGACTGAAATTTGATGAATAAATGACTATGTCATCTAAACACACCAAACAACACTGTCCTAAACATTCAGCCAACACCCTATTCATGAGCTGTTGAAATGTGGCTGGGGCATTCTTCAAACCAAAAGGTAAAACCTTGAATTCATACAAACCAAAATGGGACATAAAGGCAGTCTTAGCCCTACTGTCTGGGTCCATTGCCACTTGCCAGTACCCCTGTTAAGATCCAGAGTATTGAATACACTGGCTCCAGCAAGTGACTCCAGGATTTCACCCACAGTAGGGAGAGGGAATTAATCACTTTCACTCACAGCATTTAATCGTCGATAATCGACACAAAAGCGCTGGCCTCCATCTTTTTTAGGAACCAGTACAATAGGAAATGCCCAAGGAGAATGAGATGGCTGAATAATGTCTTGTGACAGCATATCATCCATTTGATCCTTAACCACTTACTTTTTATGTACTGGTAATCTATAGGGCTTTTGCGCTAGAACCACATCTGTACGGACAGCGATCTTATGCTGAACCAGATGAGTTCTACCAAGAGGAGGTACACACTTCAGGATGATCATACAAAAGCATAAAAAGAACATGAGACTCTTTGTCTGATAACTTACTCTCATTGACTTTGCTTTGTACTAGCTCGCCAAGTTCTGTAACAGTTTTTTCCTGCACATAGTTCTCCATATACTCACTCACTGACCACTCCAGCTGGACAGGAGGAACAGAGGGATAAAGAGAAGGAATAGGCTTACAATACACAGGTGGTTTACAAGACCTCCAAGAATCCCCCGAGGTAATTGGTGGTTGGAAGGGGAAAACACGATTTTCCCGGTCCCCTGAAAAACTGTATAACTGATCTTTAATATTAAGCTGCAAATCAGACAACGCTATAAAGACTAACCCCAGCACCATTGAACAGACAAGTTTCTGAACTGGAAGGACCACTGTAGTGACCTGAAAACGCCAATCATGGAAATAAAAATCAAGCATTTTCTGTCCAAGAGGAACAGTAGCATCCCCATTAGCCAGATAAAGTGGTCCTTCACGCCATGCATCAAGTTGCTCTTTAGGTCCTTTCATCTTGTTCCATAAATCAAAATGCAACAATGTGTAGGTAGCCCCTGTATCTACAAGTGCTTTCCCAGTGCGGTTTCTCACAGTAAAGGGAACAACTAACTGTTTAAGAGCTATAGGGCCAACTATCTTGTCCTGTCTGCTACTAGTTGAATCTTTCTTTTCAAGTCGTTGAACATCATAAGCAGAAACTACACCTTGTTGATGACTACGACCCTGAGGTTCTTTACCACCCTGTGCGTGCCCTCCAAAGTGCTTTCCACTCAAAGAAGCCTTGCAATTAGCACAAGAACCTGGAGAATGATTTTCATGACACCTCCAACACAACAAGCTTGGATTTCGTTGCTCTGAAGGGAAGATAGCTTTTGGTTCTACCTCTTTTATTTTCCTAGCCTGTGAATTCTGGTCAAATGTAGTGCTCTTAGACAACTGAAGCTGATTATACTTTGTCTGATGATCGTGATCCCTTTCCAAAGGTTGGAAATATCATCTTAATAGGTAGGACACGACCATAGGTCAAATTAGATGAAGCAGAAACCTGACTAACCAAATCACCAGTATTACATGGTACAGTTGAACCCAAACATACCTGAGGAGTAGAAACAACATCTTCCCGTTCAACTATTTCACTGTCAAGTTGCAGGCTTTTCTGCATAAAGGCATCCAGAGAAGTTTGCATAGTAAACACGTGCTGCTTCAGACTGCGTACTTCTTGCAACTCCTTTCCACCTACACTATGTTCTTTGATAGCTGTTTTAAAAGAAAGTAATGAATTACTAGCATCATCAACAAATTCCTTAAACTCGGTACATGACTGTTTTGCATTCCACTTAATGGCATCCATTGTTTGATTGGTAACAATTCTCATACGACCATTAAGAACCTCCAAAAAATCAGTTTGCGCCTTTTCAACTAGTTAACGTCTCTCTAGGAACGTCTTTAGTACAAAGTCTAGCATTTTCCTCAAACCATTTTTTTTGCCAGGCTACAGTGTCCTCAACTACACTCTTAAGTGAATCAATTGCTTTAGAAAATATAGTTAAATCATCTGCTTGGTTCCCTGAACAATCAGAGGGACACCAAGAAATGGTTGTTCTAAACCTGTGTCATCGTCTAATAAAGACCGCTCCACGCTCCGAGGAGTCGAAGGGCTATCATGAAATGGTCCCAGGGTGCTATCATCTCCAAATCCAGTCAAATTTATAAGAGGGGAACAAGGTTCCATAATTGCACAAATAATCACAATAGGCCAATAACCACAAAACATCTGAGGGTTCCGTCCCTGTTCGGAAGCCACTTATGTGACGGTATTTGGTCTTAAAAGATTAAGTTCGGGCGCCAGGGGTAAAAAAAACCCCACCACAATTATTGAATTAATCCCTCATTAGAAACATTATCAATTATAAAGTAACAGAACAAGGAAATTGATTTAAAAGATTTGTATTCAAAGTTCAATTCCAGTCATATTACATTCAATTCAGTACATCAATAGATTCAATAAATAAAAAAAAGAGAAATAGAGCAGGGAAAAAAATAATTAAACAAATCAACTATTAATTTCAGTCACAGAAACATTTACCTTTTAGTTACCTCACAACAATAAATGAATGACAGATAAATCAATATAATTAAATAATTCAAATCTTATGTAAGAAGGAAAATGAATCAAAATATAATAAGGCAACCTCATAAGAAGAAAACAGGCAAAAAGAAAAGAAAACGTTTGCTTACCATGTCACTCATAAACCTACTGGGACTGAAATGCAATTCATTACATCACACACACTATTTACAAAATAATTCGGCAACTCAAGCGCCAAAATAAACACCAAAAGAAAACCCTTCCCAAAATAAACACCCAAAACCTCCTCAAAACATACTAGGCCTACCTATAATGCCCCGAATCAACGTCTAAACCACAACATAACGGATTGTAAATAGCGCGCTCTCTCAACCGCTCCATTTAAACGCCAATCACCAAATCGCTCTCGACACAACTTCCCAATGCTTTACGAAATTCAATGAGGGAAACATATTCCTCAAAATAGGAATCGTAAGCATTAAAACAGAACAAGACCGCAGCATTAACACATCAATGCAACACGGGCTACAACAACAATACTCACAAGCCATCCGCTAGCGTGACCGAACGCACCTGACAACAAAGGCTAAAGAGCGAGAGAGAGAAAGAAAGAGAAACTTCCTTAAATAACTTCCCACCTGGTTCCACGAATACACGCTCAACAGCGCCATCCCCAGTACGGAATAGGAAAACACAGACCATTGACAACTGTCACAAGTTCATCCAAAAATGAATGTCATTTTCTTACCCTCTTTTATGTTCCAAATCGATGTGGTTTTATTTCTTTAAATTGTAGAAATGATTGGGTCTTTTGCATTCCATAGAGAACCATAATAGTGGTTCACACAACATATGCACTGCATCCAAGCCATCTGAAGCCACCTGAATCACTTTGTGTGGAGAAAAGACTGAAATTTAAAGGCATTGCTATACCCCCAAATTGAAAATGTTCATTTACTCACCCTCATGTCCTTTCAAACATGTATAACTGACTTTCTTGGAACACAAAAAATATATATTTTAAAGAATGAAGAATGTTGGTAAAAAAAAAAGTATCTCCTTTGTTTTCAACAGAACAAATAAAGTCATACAGGTCTGAAATGACATTCAGCCAAGGATAAAAAATGCTTTGGTAAATCATATTTGTGCCATAAAAAGTACAAAATTTGAAATACTGAGTGATAATTATGAGATTAATTCACATTTTAATCAATTGTGTATTTTTATTTAATTGAATGGGCAAGAGCCGTATGAAAATTCTACACAATTTAATGTTTTTTACAAGAAAGAAGAAATGTCATACTAATTTGGAACAACATGAGGTGAGAATTTTCTTTCTTTCTTTCTTTCTTTCTTTCTTTCTTTCTTTCTTTCTTTCTTTCTTCTTTCTTTCTTTCTTTCTTTCTTTCTTTCTTTCTTTCTTTCTTTTCTTTTCTTTCTTTTTTTCTTTCTTTTTCTTTCTTTCTTTCTTTCTTTCTTCTTTTTGCTGATCTATCATTTTAAATTTGACCAAAACTTATTTTCATTGTGTAATTTTCTCATTCATTTATAGCTTATAAGAGATTTTTTAGTGTATTTCACGCATTTCAAAACTGCTATCTAGTGGGAGTGTGAATTTTACAGCACTGTTGGCTCAAAGGACTGGAATGATCCGGGAGAAAATGGAACATGACATTATTTATAAAAAGCCAAATGATTGTGTTGGTAAATGTTTTACTCAGTGAGAGTCTTACTGGGCTGTGATCTTGAGAACATTTCTCTAGACATGTTTAGCACCTTGCACCAGAGAACCAGAGAGCAGGAGAGTGCATGTGATAATGGACTTCATGTGTTCCCTTTGCTGTTTCCACTTTGTTTGGGTGGTACTATGACAGGCGTACTGAAGTATTTAAACTGCCTTTCTCAAGTCCTTACTTTATCACTGCTGGCAACAACCCCCTGTTGCCACAGTGACAGATGTAGCGTAATGAAGTCAGCTTTGGTGTGGAGTTCTCATGTCTCCCTCCAGGCCTGATTCTGGTGACAGTGATGTCTCTAGCTGTATGCCAAAGCCTGCCTTGATGTTTACAGCCTACATAGGCATTCACAGCATCCCAACTGAAATTTAGAGCCTGCAGAAACTCATGCAACACAGTGCATCTTGAGCACTGGAGTCATGACTTACAATGTATTAAAATAGGGCTAGATGTTAGAATGTTGCTAAGATAAAAAATGTGATACTCTAATAGGCCTAAGCTTAAAAATACATAGCACACACTAGGCCTGTTTGAATTAGATTAAACTTCTTCCATAATTTTTCAGTAGCCTACTCAATATTAAGTATATACATTTTCTTTTGACTAGAAGAACGGCAGATTGGATTATCTCCTGTTTGGACAAAAGAAGGAATCAAGCCTTCTGAAATGAAGTAAAGACACCAAAGAATAAGATTTCAAACATAAAACAACTATATCTTTAACTTGCCATAGGATAGTGGTCCCCATCTCTGCTTTTCAGATCTATCTTCACTGTGGGACAATGTCCATTTGTGTTGAGACTGCTTTGCTTTGTGACAGATGGCATAATCCAGCTATTTAATTCAAAGACCTTCAATTCGCTTTTTGGTGGCTCTCTTTCTGTGCTTGCATAAATCCACACATAATCACCAGTTGACTCATAGTTGCTTGGGGATCAATGTTTCATATCCGCATCAATCCTCCAGCTATTTCCTCTTAAGTAACAATTTTAGAGGTCTTATGTAACAATTATGTCAAGATGTGGATTTCTAATCCACCATGGGGTCAGTTGCATTTGTACAATCTCTCTCTGTCTGTTTTGTTTTGTTGGTCTTTCACAGGGTCTGCTGCCTCTGTGTGCCCATCTGTTTTGGACAGTCAGAGAGACGCCCCCGGCATCCTCATATGAAAGCCCTCAACAAAAAGTTCCGGCGTTTGGTGCGGCCAGGCGGAAAGCTAACAAACATTGCTTCTAATGCATTGTTCATCATTTTTGTTTGCTTGACTGCTCACTCTGTCATGAGCAAGAGGGGTCAACCAAATGAAAATAAACACCACGTACAAAACAAACAAAGACAAAAGTTGGCCTTAAAGTGACTACATAGACAGTCAAGTACATTAACATTTTAATTTACATTTTATGCTTGACAAATGCCTACACACTACAACAAGTAAGTTTAGCAAAAAGTACTTCAGCAGATACAAGCAAAGGTATATATTAAGTACTAAACCAAACCAAATGACACTTTGACTTTTGACAGTACATTTATTACAGACAAATATAGTCCCCTGGAGTGACCAGAGGTTAAGTGCCTTGTTCAAGGGCACAACGGTGAGGCTCATAGATTACTCTGTGCGAGGGGGGCGTGGTTTCGCGAAGTCTGTAGCGAGAGGAATCAGCGAGTCGCGCGGTGAGTAAGTGGGTCAAGTGCAGATGACGAACACCTGTGTCTGATTGCAGTAATTGGCGTGGAGACTGCATAAAAGCTGCCGGCTGAGAGAGAGAAGTGAGAGAGACCTGGGACTCGCACGAGGCTCTGAAGCTGAACCGAGACTGCCTTCAAGTTTGTTTGTCTAGTAGTATATTTGTTGTTTTGTTTTTGCCGTGTCGAGCGACACGGCGGCCGCGCACGAGCGCACTGTAATTATTGTTGTGGGAAATAAAAGTGCGAGTCCCAATTTCGCCGACCTCGTCTTCTTCTTCCTTCCATTACACTGAACTTCACTACACTGGTGCCGAAACCCGGGAAGAAGAAGACTGCCGCCGCCATGCAGACCCCGCCGGGAACGCCGTTTGCGGAGCTTATACAGACGCTCGCGGGTCTTCACCGGGAGCAACATCACGCCCTGCTGGCCGTGAAAGAGGAGCAGGATCAACGCTTCCAGATGCTCCTCCAAGGCCAGCAAGAAGACCGCGAGCTGTTCCGGAGCTGGCTCGACCGGGAGGTTCGGGCCGTCCCCGTTCCAGCTACGGCCTCGGCCCCGCCCCTGCCTCTCAATAAAATGGGTCCCCAGGACGACCCGGAGGCGTTCCTGGACCTATTTGAGAGGTCCGCCGAGGCCCGGGGGTGGCCCCAATCGGACTGGCCCATGCGGCTCATCCCGTTGCTATCGGGTGAGTCGCAGATAGCCGCCAACCAACTGCCAGTCCAGAACCTCCTGGTCTACGAAGACCTGAGGCGCGCCATCTTGCAGCGGGTCGGCCGGACCCCCGAACAACATCGTCAGCGGTTCCGGTCCCTGAGCCTGGAGGAGTCTGGCCGACCCTTCGTGATGGCGCAACAGCTCCGGGACTCCTGCCGCAGATGGCTGATGGCCGACGGAGGCGACGTCGAGGATGTCATCAGCAAGGTGGTACTGGAGCAGTTTATCACTAAGCTGCCTAAGAAAACTGCGCAGTGGGTCCAGTGCCACCGCCCGACGTCGCTGGACCAGGCCATCCACCTGGCGGAAGATCACATGGTGGCGTGCTCAGGGGTCGGCGAAGCCCTTCCATCAGCTTCTCTCTCTCCTTCTCTCTCTCTCTCTACCCCTTCTCTCCCCAAACCTGTGCCCCTTCCCAGGTCTCGCGGCGGGCTGGTGCCCCGGCCGGCGCCAAGGTGGAGGACCTCGACTCCGGCGGAGCCCGTTCCTGTGACCCGGGTCCCACCTAGGGGGCCCGCCACGTCCGACCACCCCGTCCCGAGTCCGGCAGCCCTGCACTCTCCACGCCATTTCCTTGACCCGCTTCCTGCCACCGGAGCGGCGGGGAGGCCTGGGCCGGCCTGTTGGCGCTGCGGGGACCCGGGACATTTTATAGATCGGTGTCCGGCGATGGAGGTGGGGACCCTGATCCGGGTTCCCGACGCGCCGCAGGCTGCCCCCGACCAAACTGGCCTGTACCAGATACCAGTGAGTATAAAGGGGGGTACTTATCAGGCTTTGGTGGATTCAGGTTGTAACCAAACCTCTATACATCAAAGTCTGATTCAACCGGGGGCATTGGATAACAGCCGCATGGTTAAGGTGCGGTGTGTGCACGGGGTGGTGGTGAGGTATCCGATAATGCCGGTCGTAATTCAATTTAGGGGCCAAAAGCATAGTGTCGAGGTGGCCGTTAACCCCACCTCCGGCATCCGCTCATTTTGGGGACGAATTGGCCTGCCTTTAATGAATTATTGGGGTCGTTATCAGCGGGTGCCTCTTGGGGTAGAAAAAACAAGGGAAAGACAGCGGTCGTTCAGCTGGGGGATGCTGAGCCGGGACCTCTGGGTCCTGCTGCAGGGGAACAGAGGGCTCTGGCGAGAATGGTTCTCTCAGAGCGCGATGACTTTCCCCTGGAGCAGTCCCAGGACGAGTCTCTTAAAAACGCCTTTAATCAGGTCCGCTCCATCGACGGCCAGCTGCTTCAGCCAGACCAACCGCTCTCTTATCCCTATTTTACTGTAATAAAAGATAGGTTGTATCGGGTGACCCAAGACACCCAGACAAAGGAAGATACAACACAGTTGTTGGTTCCTAAAAGCCGCCGGAAAATGCTTTTTCAGGCGGCTCACTGTAATCCAATGGCCGGGCATTTAGGTCAGGCGGCAACACTAAACCGTCTCATGGCCCGGTTCTTCTGGCCGGGCATTCACGAGAACGTGCGCAGGTGGTGCGCGTCTTGTCGTGAATGTCAGTTGGTGAATCCACCGGCCAATCCAAAAGCACCATTGTGCCCCCTCCCGTTAATGCAGGTCCCCTTCGAGCGAATTGGTATGGACCTCATCGGGCCATTAGAACGGTCAGCACGAGGGCATCGCTTTGCCTTGGTTCTGGTGGACTACGCAACGCGATACCCGGAAGCAGTCCCGCTTCGTAACATTTCGGCTAAAAGTGTTGCGAGCGCTCTCTTCTCTTTAATCTCCCGAGTGGGAATCCCCAAAGAGATTCTCACTGATCAGGGCACGGCGTTTATGTCACGAACGATTCGCGAACTCTACGAATTGTTGGGCATTAAATCGATTCGCACTAGCGTCTACCACCCACAAACAGACGGTTTAGTGGAACGGTTTAATCGCACTTTGAAATCCATGATTCGTAAGTTCGTTCACGAAGACGCCAAAAATTGGGATAAATGGCTAGAACCCCTCTTGTTTGCTGTACGCGAGGTCCCCCAAGCCTCCACGGGGTTTTCCCCCTTCGAGCTTCTCTATGGACGTCAGCCCCGCGGGGTGCTTGACGTTCTTAGAGAGACTTGGGAGGATGGACCGTCCGCTGCTAAGAACGAAATTCAGTATGTCCTGGACCTGAGAACAAAGCTCCACACTTTGGGGCGGCTATCAATGGAGAATTTGTTACAGGCCCAGGGCAGACAGAGTCAGCTTTACAACAGGGGAACTAGACTCCGCCAATTTGCACCGGGAGATAAGGTACTTGTATTACTCCCTACTACCAGCTCGAAATTACTCGCAAAGTGGCAAGGGCCCTTTGAGGTCACACGGCGAGTTAATGATCTCAACTATGAGGTAGCCCGTACAGACAGGGGTGGAGCACATCAAATTTATCACCTCAACCTTCTCAAAAAGTGGGTTGAGGCAGAGTCAGTGATGTTGGCGACGGTGGTGAGCGGAGAGGAGGATCTCGGGCCTGAGGCGAGTTCAAAATCACAATCTCTCGCGCTGGCCCTTGGTGGAGACCACCTCTCGCCCTCCCAGCTCACTGACATTAAAAATGTACAAGCTGATTTTGCGGATGTGTTTTCTCCCCTGCCTGGCCGGACAAACCTCATTCAGCACCACGTTGAGACCGAACCTGGGGTCGTGGTACGCTGCCGCCCGTATCGTTTGCCTGAACATAAGAAAAAGGTGGTTCAGAGTGAATTAGACGCTATGCTGGATATGGGGGTAATAGAAGAGTCAAGCAGTGACTGGGCGAGCCCGATAGTTTTAGTTCCCAAACCTGACGGCTCGGTTCGCTTCTGTGTAGACTATAGGAAGGTGAACGCGGTGTCTAAGTTTGATGCTTATCCAATGCCAAGGGTTGACGAACTGCTTGATCGGCTGGGTACTGCTCGCTTTTATTCGACATTGGACTTAACGAAGGGTTATTGGCAGATCCCCTTGTCTCCAATGTCCAAAGAAAAGACAGCTTTCACAACGCCGTTTGGATTACACCAATTTGTCACCCTTCCTTTCGGGTTGTTCGGGGCTCCAGCGACCTTTCAGCGTCTGATGGACAGGATTCTCCGACCGCATGCTGCGTATGCCGCTGCCTACTTGGATGATATTATCATCTATAGTACCGATTGGCAGCGTCATATGCAGCATTTGCGGGCTGTCCTGAAGACGCTGAGAAGGGCGGGGCTCACGGCCAACCCGAAGAAATGTGCAATTGGGCGTGTGGAGGTAAGGTATCTGGGTTTCCACTTGGGTCACGGACAGGTGCGTCCCCAAATTGATAAGACGGCAGCAGTTGCGACCTGTCCGAGACCCAAGACCAAAAAGGAGGTTAGACAGTTCCTGGGGCTAGCGGGATATTATAGAAGGTTTGTGCCTAATTATTCGGACCTCGCTAGCCCGCTGACCGATCTAACTAAAAAGGAAGCGCCAGATACGGTTCAGTGGACGGAGCAGTGTCAGCGGGCCTTTACCCAGATAAAGGCTGCTCTATGTGGCGGGCCGCTTTTGCATGCTCCTGATTTCTCTCTCCCCTTTATCCTACAGACGGACGCATCGGACAGGGGGCTGGGCGCCGTCCTGTCCCAGGAGGTGGAGGGTGGAGAGCGGCCGGTGCTGTACATCAGTCGCAAGCTCTCTAAGAGAGAGACGATGTACAGCACCATTGAGAAAGAGTGTTTGGCCATCAGGTGGGCTGTTCTCACCCTCCGCTACTACCTCCTGGGGCGGGAGTTCACCCTCTGTTCGGACCACGCTCCCCTGCAGTGGCTCCACCGCATGAAGGATACCAATGCGCGGATCACCCGTTGGTATCTAGCTTTACAGCCTTTTAAGTTCCAGGTGATCCACAGGCCGGGTGCACAGATGGTTGTGGCTGACTTCCTCTCCAGGAGGGGGGGGGGGAGGCTGCAGGCCGGACGGCTCCCCGGCCTGAGACGGGCGGTGGGGGTATGTGGCGAGGGGGGCGTGGTTTCGCGAAGTCTGTAGCGGGAGAGGAATCAGCGAGTCGCGCGGTGAGTAAGTGGGTCAAGTGCAGATGACGAACACCTGTGTCTGATTGCAGTAATTGGCGTGGAGACTGCATAAAAGCTGCCGGCTGAGAGAGAGAAGTGAGAGAGACCTGGGACTCGCACGAGGCTCTGAAGCTGAACCGAGACTGCCTTCAAGTTTGTTTGTCTAGTGTATATGTTGTTTTGTTTTTGCCGTGTCGAGCGACACGGCGGCCGCGCACGAGCGCACTGTTAATTATTGTTGTGGAAATAAAAGTGCGAGTCCCAATTTCGCCGACCTCGTCTTCTTCTTCCTTCCATTACACTGAACTTCACTACATACTCCTTAAAGGGTCTAAACCTACAACCATTTGGTTAACAACCCAGATCTTTTCACCTGAAGTATATATCACCCAATACAAGGGCATTAGAAAGCATTTGAGTAGTAGGGCTCTGTTCTGTTATACTTTTCTTTACTTTTCTCCATCACAGCACTCTCACATCTGACTACAGCACCCCCCCCCCCCCCCCCAGTAATAATTGCTCTCAGTCCGTTGCAGTGAGCAGGTCCATCAGCAGTCTGTGACTTTTTATCTCATAATTCTGATTTTTTACTCCCATTTGCGAGTTTAAATCTCACAATTTGGACTTTTTTTCTTCCAAGTTAATTACTTGTAATTGCGATGTGGTATAAGTCCGAACTCGCAAATCTCAGAGAAAAAAAATCTGATTTTTGAAAACTCACAGTTACAAAAACAATCAGAATTGTGAGCTGTCTTACCCCAGAAACTGTGGACTGTATGAATTTCACCAAGTATGGATTTCACCAAGTACAACATGTTCCTGGATCAACATATTTGTTGATGTCAGTTTTGTTGAAATCCTTTTTTAACAATGTCATTCAATCTGCACAGTTATTATAGATTTTTTTTAGATTCATTGTTTTGGATCACAAATCATTTTTTTAGACTAATTTGCCTTTTGAAATGTTGTCGATGTTTAATGACATTTAAATAAACCAAGGTCATTTGCTCAGTGTTTATGTAACAGTGCAGCAGTCATGGAAACATGCAGTTTACTGACCCTGGAGGAGGAATGAACAACAGTGAACTGAGCATTTAAACCCATCTCTTGTCATCTGATTCAGAGAAATTTCCTAATGTCACTGCAAATATAAGCCACATTGCTAAATGTAAATGTAAGCTTTCAGTTTTCACAAGAAATTCTAAAGCATTGTCAAATGGACATATTGGCTGAATCTCTCCCTCATATGCAATTCTCCATCCCTTCCTTAATTTCACCCTTGAAGAAATGCTCTTATTCTCTGTCCAACAGAACTTATCTTTTCCTTTCAACTATACTGGCACTTTTCCTGCGCTTGTTTAAAATAGTGGCCTAGACAAAATCCTTCCTTGCTGAAAACATATTTAACTCCTGGTTAAACATCTGGTAACTTAACTTCTGGTCTTCCAGCCTGGCCCAGCTGGTCTACTGTAGTTTGGAGCTTTTCCAATGGTTTGCAGGCCTTTTCTGAAAGGGCTGTTACAGGTTTAAATCAATGTTGAATATAAACAGTGAAATGCAACTAACTAACGTCCCAAATACCAGTGTATTTTGATATCCTAATGCATGATTAAATGGTTAGGACCTAGTTGCAGTTTTACTGTTTATATTCAGCAGTGATTTAAGCAGCCAACTTTGTTTTATTGACTTGATCAAACAATTTTTATATTTTGGTATGTTTAATAGTCACTTAATAATAATAATATAATAATATGGATAATACGACAGAATGTGAGCGGGCGGAGTGGTAATGGGTTGGACTAGTAATGGTCCTCCTCATCTTTGTGCCTATAAAATAGGCACAAAGTGATGTGATTGGGAAAGTTTCTAAACAAATGTTATATTATGAATGATTATGAATTATAATGTGTTCTTAGTCTTACATTGCATTGTGAGCGTGATAGATTGCTCAAACAGAGAGAACTGCTCTGAATTGTCTCTCGAATCTGTTTGCATTGGTCCTTTTTTGCACGATTAATTGTTTTCTATGGAAATTGCTGAGCAGACGTTTTTTGCCGTTGTGCCGCGTCTCGTGTTTTTAAGACGCTGGTCTTCAACCCTGGCTAAGCTGGTTTATTTGGTTAACCGGCTTGGCTACAAATCTAACCATGGGCCGAAAAAGTTTTCTTTTTTTCAATATTTCCTCATACTATAGTGAATTTGTTTTGGTTTGATCCTTGAGAAACCCAATCAATTTAGTGCTATAGGAATTTCGAAATAAAATAAACATCCTTCATGTTTCAATGTCATTGATCATGTTGTTATTCTTTAAAACATTAAGTCACTCAATAACCCCATCAAGCATAGAGTTTCTCCTGTCTATGAATAGAGAGATGATTTAATGAAGAACTACAGGGTTGTTTCTGGGAGAAAATTGAGTTTGAGTTGGGAAAAACAATAATATATATATATATAATATATATAATATATATATATATATATATATATGTATAATATATAAAAGTGAATGAACTGCAGAATCCTGCAGCCAGATATCCATGGCCCATTTGCAGCCCGGAAATTTCACCCCATTTCCAACAGAGCTCACTTTGGTCTAAAAAGCTGTAGTTGATGGAGTGAGATAAAAGAAAATTCAATCCCTCTGAATATTCCCCATTTGTGTGTCGGCTTCACTTCCCAATCCATCCTAATGCAATAACACCCGAGTCAGAGAGGATGCAGGGTCTGTCTGCAGTCGGAGTGGAATAAGACTCCCACCACTATTCATCTTTGTTTATGATTCAGAATGTTTACTTGCTCTGGTTCCCCACCCCTTCCTGGTTATCGATGCCTTTTCACCAGAGCATGATGGGAAAGCTTTTGGCTGAGTGTGGCGTCAATAGAAGTCGGCAGATCAACTATATGACAACCGCTCTCTTACAGTGAGGGCATCCAGCTGTCCTTCTGACAATAGTGCGAAACAGTTTTCCAGGCGAAAAGCGGGAGATAGTAAGTAAGAGAGAGATAGGTGAAGTTGCAGTGAGAGGTCATGCTTTCTTCTTTTCTTCCTCTGTCTATCTTTAAATCTGGCTCGGCTCAGTGAGATTGGAGTGTGGTGTTGATTGACATCATTCTGTCAGATCGAGGTCTTCAAATGTCAGTGTGTTACCTTTCAGCTGTTTGGAGAAAAACTGTATGCATCATTGTAGACAAATAAGAACTTCCTCATTGATAAGACATCAGAAATGGATTGTATGGGCAGAATAGTTTGTTTCTGTCCAAAATGAATGCATTAATGCCCAGATTTGACTCTGAGATGTCTTAATAACCATCAGTTCTTTAGCTATTTTTAATTTATTTTTCATGAAAGATGTATTTCGTGGCAGTGTGTGGCAGATTTAGTTTTTATGTTTTACAGGGGGACATTCCATAGACATAATGATTTTTATGCTGGACAAACTGTATACTTATTCCCCTAATTCTAACCAAACCTAATAATCACAGAAAACTCTGCATTTTTACATTTTCAAAAAAAACACACTTGGTAGGATTTGTAAGCTGTTTTCCTCAAGACCAAAAATATATCCCCACAAGGAAAAGGATTCCAGAAATTGCCATCTTTGTAAGGACATGTTGTCCCCATTACGTAGGGTTTTCCTGAACCACCCATCAGTTCATATATGCCATTGAGAAGTGAGTCAAATCAATTTTTGACCCTGGTCAAGGCTGAAATTGATTTATTTGTTGTCTGGTTGATACATGACTTGTTTTAAGGCAGGTTTATTTAATTTAATTAAAATGGCTGATGCTGTTTCAGTTGACTTCATAATCAAGGGTTAAATTGTTTTTGTCAAGAGAGTAACAATGTTACTGTGTGCTGTTTAGAGAGAGTTTATAGAGCTTAGTCTTTCATATGTTTGAACCTGACTGTTGACAAAAAGCACTTGTGCTGTGATCTAAAAGCAGTTTGCAAAGTCATACACCCAGTGTTACTCAGCTGCTGAGCAATACAAGAATTTGGAAGTCTTTATCATTTGTTTTTATAAATGTTTTGCTGTAATTATTTTATGTATGGTGAATTTACCAGGTGAGACTGTATTTGAATAATTTTAATAAAAAATACATTTGTGTGTTTTTATGACACTGGAATAATAGAGCTGTTTTCCCATTATTTGCAGCAAAAATGGGAGGTCACTATAGTAACATACAAAATGTGCATTTAATATTTGGGTGAACTTTGCCATTACGTAATGTGGGGCCCATTGCAGTGCTAGTGCATGACGAGCATTTTTTTGTTTAATAAGTATACAAATGTTTTTTTTTTTTTTTTTTTTTTTTTTTTTAGAAAATGACCGATCGTTTAAGTCCCTTGTTCCTCGGTTGGGATCGTGTAGAGTCCTTTTAAGCTGCATTGAAACTGCAATTTGGACCTTCAAACTGTTGTCCCCCATTGAAGTCCATGGAGAAAAATCCTGGAATATTTCCTCAAAAACCTTCATTTCTTTTCAACAGAAGACAGAAAGACATGAACATCTTGGATGAGGTTGGGGTGAGTAAATGACAGGACATTTTAATTCTGAAGTGAACTAATCCTTTAATATTAAACAAAATCTTTTATTTAATTTGATTCACAACCCCTAACTCCACCTATGTATTCTGGTTAAATTATTCTAATGAAGATAACATTAGCAGGAAATCACTTTACATAATTATATATGCCTATACTTATAATTATATATGCCTATACCTATAAGCGAAAAAGACAGTGTGTGAGCTGCACATAGAATAGAAATAACAACCTGATTTTGATCAAATAATTGGACGGACAGCAGTAAAACAGTGCAGGGCTTTGTTTGGGTTGGTAGCGGGTTTTACGTTTTTTCGTGGGACTGGCTGTGCTTTCAGTGCTGTGTCGCTGCATTTACCCCTATATGACCATCTTTGCCAAGCCTAGCGCCGGATGAACAGACGATAATGCATGTAAAAAGCGAGAGGGGAGCGAGGGAGGCTGGATGCAGTCTGATTGACACCTCTATCTAACCCAGGGTGTTCAAAGGGAATGCATTAACCTGGCCCTTCTCAGTTAGGGGGCATTGCTACATCGATACAGATAACAGCTCTCTGATTCACTTACCAAATATAAAAAGCACTGCATAAAATGTTGTTCGAGCGATTTGGTGTTTACAGATGTGACTATATACAAATAACATGATATTAAAGAGAAACCGAGCGCTGTTTAATTCTCTATCTATGGACTCTGCCACATCAGACTGACCTCAATATGTCCCAAATCCTTTGATAAAAATATTCCTTTTCCAACACGCCGGTTATTCCTTTGAGGATATGCTATTTATAGCGGATGTTTTAAAACGTACTTTCTCTGACATGTTTTAGCATTGCGTCACGTTCTCATGAAATATTGGTAGGGCTATGAGCAATGTTTGTGTGAATGTTGTTGCAATGTTTGTGTGAATGTTGTTGCAATGTGGATGAAGTGTTTTGTGTGCACGTGATTTGATTGTCAAACACGCTTGGTGCTTGGTTCTGAAGCCTTTCAAACGATAAATAAAGAGCGTTTGGCACCAAAGTGCGATCCCACTTTCAGCTTTTTTGGGGCATCTGAATCTCTTTCACTGCCTTGTGAATGTCTGAAGAGACACTTTCTGTAGGCTATCTTTGAATATGTTATGCAAATAATGTTAATCGAATCCACAGCAGCACTTTCCTTCTCCCTTACACAAATAAAAACATTCTGTTGATTTAATGGCTTGCTGTTCCATTTCAAACTCTTCTGTGGAAAATATATGTAGAAATTAAATAAATGAATCGCGGCCGCTGATAGCACTGCTTATTTGCATACACTGTCTGCATTGTTGTAACTGATTCACTAAAGGAATTATGCAAATCAGAAACCAGCGCAAAAAAAAAAATCTGTAATTTGCATGCTGCGTTTACCCATCTTGCGGGTCGGTTGTGGTTAGGTTGTGGAGAATGCAGAAAACTTTGGCATAATCTTTTTTTGTAAATATTTGAACCAAAGTGCTACACTGCTTATTAATGTTTGAAAAACCTTTAAATCAGCAGTCATTCAGTCAGTGTGACCAAAATCATACAACAGGAAATAACATCAAAGAAAGGACCCATGCACTCATGAGTGTATATAAAGGTCAGTAGAACTTTTTTTTTAAATCAAAATTTGACATTTACTTTTTCTTGCTGACCCCACCACATCACATTTGTAGACTGGTTGAAAATAGAAGCCTATAGGTTTTCAAAACCATGAAACCAACATTAATAGAGAAGTATGCTGAAATAGTGTTGTAAATGTACCACCAAACATAGTTTTTTACGGTTCTGTGCAACATATCACATTCTGTAGATTTAGCCAGATCATGTTCTTTATAAAGTCCCATTCTGGTAGAGATGAAATAGCAAGGGCGCATTGATCAAACACGTTGTTTTCCTACTCCACCTTTGCACCTGTTTAGCATTTTAATGAAAGACATCAGGCCTTCCTCAACATGGGTCCTATCTCTCAACAGTACTTCAAATAAAAGAGAATAATTTCCCAATATCTATGCATGGATGCCTAACCTTTTCACTCTTTATTTCGTGTATTTGATCCTTTAGTGCCTCTGTTGTACTATACATATTATGTGCCACAATGTTTAGTATCACAAAATGTTTAGGTTCATGTCATATTTGCTAATGCTGCAAATTGCATATGAAATTTTGGGATCTTAAATACGTCTATGCAACAGTATTATTAAATGGTTCAGTATTCTGTGTTAGGGGAGTCTGGAGAGAGTAACACTATCCTTTTACCCATTTAGAAAGAACTACTGGATGAAATCTCTATCATACATGACCACCCTTCTGACGTGCTTGTTTTATGAGTGCTTAGTCTTTATAAATTTGCAGTCAATAATGGATTTTAAATCTGAATCAACAGCACTTATGGTATTTTAGTAATATTTAAATACCAGTGTAATATTTATTCATATTTTCAGTTGGCCTTTATTTTTATATTTTCAGTTTTCATTTGAATTTTAGTTTTTAGTTTTTATTTCAGTTTTATTTTTAGTAATTGTATTACTTCAACTTAAGCTTATATCAATTGGTCAAGTTTTTCATCTGATATTTCTATTTTATTTTATTTTATTTCAGCTTTTTTCAATTCACCACTTTAAAAACATTTTTTTGGTTTGAGTTTAAGTTAACAATACTGATATCAGCTTTGCATCGCAGAAACAAATTTTATTTTAAAGTAGCCTATGTAAAAATAGAAAATCATTATTTTAAATTGTAGTAATATTTTGGAATATTACTGTTTTTTCTGTATGGAAATAGTTTATGTTTGGAAATAGTAATGTGGTGTGTGTGTGTGTGTGTGTGTGTGTGTGTGTGTGTGGTGTGTGTGTGTGTGTGTGTGTGTGTGTGTGTGTGTGTTGTGTGTGTGTGTGTGTGTGTTGTGTGTGTGTGTGTGTGTTGTGTTTTGTGTTTGTGTGTGTGTGTGTGTGTGTGTGTGCGTCATGCTGATCAGAGTAAGAGGGTTGTAACACTGTACTTCTAAACTCATTAAGATTTATAAAGTGTATTATAGGACAGTATAGTGCAGTAATTTGCTTTATGTGTTTGTTCTGTATTTGTTACCAATATATTTTGAATTAAAATGTGTAGTTAAATTGATGGCATAATAAAAATTCTAAACAATACATTTGATTTACTGGTTAAACCAATTTACATAATTAAGACCATTAGTGTTGTGCCATTAGTGTTGACATTAATTCACACCATTTCAGGAGTTCACGCTTACATATAATTAGATAGAGTAAAGGTTATGCGTATTCGGCGTGAGGTCCGGGGCAGGGCTCTGAGCTCAGAATTTTGCCCGAACCCAGAGTACTCCCGCCGGATGTGATGGGAATAGTTTGAACTAAGAGGAGCTGGGGTGGTAAACTGTGAACGAACAGAAGTAAGTCTGCTGAATAGCTCTTATCGTTAATTGAGTTGATAAACTGAATGCGCTGCTCTCGTGTTAATTAGGTTAATTATCTGAACGTGCTCCTCCCGAACTTTGTTAATAAAACATCATTTAGGGTGAAAGCTGATTTCTAAACTAATTTGCAGCACAGAAATATGGGAATATAAGATTCCAAAGTGGACAAAAATAACAGCTACAGAGTTGAAACAAGATGTTTTACTATATTCCTCCCTGTCTCCCTTACCTACAACACTTTTTTTTTCTTTGCTTCTCAATTCAATTCTTTTAAAAATTCAAACAAAGGAAGTCATGACCCTGTGCAGGAAGCAAAAACAAATGACACCGTTTCAGATGACAGAGATTTATTACTTGCATATAGTGGCTAAAATCAACACAAGCTATAAAATAGTTTGAGGGCATATCGAATTTTGTTGAACTAAAGTTTGGAGTGCAATTCAGGTTGTCCATTATGATGGTCCTCCTCACCTATCTGCAAAGAACAGTTTTTTTGTCTGTACGGCTCATTTGCTCATTAGCTGTGGCTATATATGCAGAGAGCGAGACAGCTCCATCTGTCAGGCTTTCCGGTTTGCTTCAGGGGGTGAGTGTAATTTCAGAGTCTTGACAGTATTCAACATGTTGAATATACCTCCTCTCGTCTCTTTTAATTGTAGGGGAGACGTTTACTAAATGTGTGCATTTACGTGCGACAATGATCGTGAGGTGTAACGCAGAGGTGGGTGGTCGTGAGTCATCACATCATAGATGATGCACTGTCACTGAAGGTGTTCGATGTCCGAAGAAGCAAAAATACCAGGAGGTTGAAGTGTTGGTTGTCCAGGGTCTCTTGGGTTAATGGGAGAAAAGCAGGCCGGGGAGAATCCTGACGACTCTGCTACACTTCTCCCTTCATCTCGCTTCTGAAATGCAAAGAAAATCGGTGAGGTGGTGACCTCTGACCTCACCCGAGTGAGGATGCAATTTCAAGTTTAGCACGCTCGGTTGTGTTTTGGCACTGGGGAAATGTAACTTGAAGGGTAGGAATTAAAACCTGCTCAGTTGTACACTTTGATGTTTGTATGTGCATGGAAATATGGATTGGAAAGTTAATAGAATAGAATAGAATATGGGTAAGTGACATGTATAATTATAGTTATTCAAAAATGAACATAAAATGACTTGAATAGACTTCTATGATCATGTTTCTGATTTCTGATACAGTGACAATATGGAGCTCACACACGAGGAGGAGAAAACACCTCAATTGTACAATTGCTTAAACTGAATATGCAAAAAAGATGCAATTTATTGCAGATGTTGTTTAATGGCCAATTTTTTTAACATAACATTTTAATAACTTTTAAAGTAAATCAATTAGATTTGTACATCAGTAGCAGATTATTTATAAAATGCATATTAATATCAGTTGTCACTTTTTAATGATCAAAGCTCTGTCGTTTTTTATTGTGTGTGTGTGTGAGTGCACTACTTTGATAAATGAGAGATTTACAGTACAAATAATAACTTTCTTCAAAGGATCATGTGACCCTGAAGACTGGAGTAATGATGCTGAAAATTCAGCTTTGTAAACAGAAATTAATTCCATTTTAAAATATATTAAAATGGAAAACAGTCATTTTAAATTGCAATAATATTTCACAATATTACAGTTTTTACGTATTTTTTAATCAAATGAATGCAGCCTTGGTAAGCAGAAGATACTTAAATAATCTTACTATCCCAAACTTTTTGAAAGCCAGTGCACATTTTAAATGACAACTAATGTATGGATAATTAAGTAAACCAAGTTGCAATATAACAATATAAAAAATATACATGCGCGTTTATTTTATAAAAGTTGAAAAAGATTTCATAGCAAAAAAGACACATACTATGACAGGAAGTGGACGTTTTTCAACAGATTATCAACCAGATTAATAAATTTATCTGATTTATATCAATTTATACATTTATCATAATTGTATATTTTAAAAACTATCAATCAGACAACAGAAGGTATGTAGTAAATTGTGTACAGCAAGTTTTTCAGCAAAGATTGATAATGGAAACGAAGAGGTTACTCACCACATAAGTGGTCGAGCTGTCATATGCAAGACAAATGTAAGTGTACCGTATTTCTCAGAATTAGGTTTTGCCACCTAATTTCTCAATAGACACTGAAAACGTGTTGCAAGTTATATATTGTTGGTTAAATATATAGCTAAGATTGCGAGTTTGGAAGTGTTTGCAAGTCAACATTTTGCAGTAATTAGCAGTGTGGAGGAATTAATTTAAGTGGGTGCTTTGTAGAAAGAAGCATCTGTTTAGACTTAATCATATTTGATCTATTTTTAGAGACGCTTGAGCTTTGACGGATACACAGATTTCTGATGACAGATCAACAACCGTCCTTTTTTATATCATCTGTGTTTGTACCGAAGATTGATTACAATCCTGTGAAACTTATTTTTTGCTTATATTTAACATATGCCAGTGCTTCCAGTGCTAGACATAATGCAATAGCACACTTAAAAAGAGAGAAAAACTACAAATGTGCTTAAAAACACACATAATATATATATATATATATATATATATATATATATAGTTCAGACTTATAATTGGATGAGCCGCTGTGAAGTGGCCGACAGGATAGGTCAATGACCCACAAGAGTGTCGACGATTAAAAAAAAATGTTTAAAAAGTGTCCGTATGTAGTCTACTCTTGTATGCATTTTGGTTTCATATTTGGTTTCAATTCATACCGAATAACATTTAATGTCTCTAAAATGTCATGTAGTGTAACCATCTAATAAAAGTAACATTTTCTTATACGGGTGAATACATATGAGTGTAGGCCAGGGTTATTATCGTTAACTAAAACTAAAACCATAAAAAAACGTTTTTGTTAACCGTTTCATTTGCTATTTGGCTTTCATCACTATTTATGTTTGTCTTTCTTCAGAAAAATTATATGATTAAAATAAAAAGGACCTATGACCCTAGCCGTCTCACTTCCACAGAGATACAAAAGTCATCAAAGAAGAAGAAACTATAAGCAGATGTTTATTGATCATTAGTTTGGTTGTATGCAAGGAACTTGAACTCGGGTTGACTTGCCGTGAGCTAAATGACTGCAGCTTGACTGCTGGATTCAGATAAGCATCATTATTGCTGCTGCATACATTAACAACCTGCATGTGGGAGGACTCATTCCAACCTTTGTCTGGAAACGTATTGGCACTCAGCCTTACCTTTAGTGATGTGTTTTGTGTAATACATGATGAGAAACCAGAGCGATAGGAGCGAGGGACAAGGTCTTTATTTTTATGTCAGCACTGACCTTTTCAAGTTGCTGATGTTTTCTGTTTAGTTGCTGATTCTTCTCTGACAGAGGCAAGGTATGCGGTTGAAGCATTCTTTACCTTGGAAAACTAGACTGTAACATTGGAGAGAGGTAGACAGTATGACTAATTCTCTCTTCAGGGGGACACATAGATGAAGACTCCGGCGGAGCGGCTCAGACTGTGTTGTCGAGCCAACATTCAGAACTACTGTTGTTTTACTGGTAATTTAACAGTCTTTCACAGTTTTTTTTTTTAGGTGAGATAACTGGCCTATCTCTTACTCTTCAGAGTTTAAAGCGTCCTGAATTCAGAATCAAAGTTTTGTGGATTTTAGTCCATATCGATTGACTTTGGACCATTTAAATTAAAGGTGACATATTATGCCCCTTTTCACAGATGTATATAAATCTATGGTGTCCCCAGAATGTGTCTGAAATTTCAGCCAAAAATCCCCCCCCCCATATCATTTATTATAGCTTGTCAAATTTGCCTCTTTTTGGATGTGAGCAATAACGCGCTGTTTTTGTGTCCCTTTAAATGCAAATTAGCTGCTGCTCCCCTCCTCCTTTCAGAAGACGGTCGATCCTTTACACAAGCCTCAGATACTCCGGAAATAACAAAACATGTGAAATAGAAAAACTCACTCATCCAAAATTCCAGAAATAACCAGTTGCAGAGTGCAGCCTTATGGAGAGATTCAGGAAGAGGTTGCAACTTTTCTGAATGGTTAGTGGATACATTTATGAAGTTGTTCTGGAGTTACATTGATTCATCTCATCGACCGTCATGTTTAACTTTCACACAAGTTGACAGTTCCCTGAGGTCTTTATAAGACAGCTGTGACATTTTTTTTGGTCAAATCGTGTTCTGTGCTCGTCTGTGCAGCCAACGATAGAACAGTTTGCAAGCTTTGCTCGAACTTTTGTCATTGCATTAGAACTGGTTACACTGTTGTCGCTTACGAAAACAAATGGCAGTGTCATGGGTGGAAACGTGCAGATTAAGGGGGGGGGGGGGGGGTAATATTATAATAAGATCCCCTTCCTACGTCAGAAGGGGAGCGAAATCTCATCGGCTTTTTTTTTGACATGCTTGCAGGGAAAGGCTTACCTAAACAAAGTTACTGGATTCTCACTTTTCACGGTTTCTGGGTTGGTAGATGCACCGGGGATCCGATTATAGATGGAAAAACATGGAAAAGTCAGATTTCCATGATATGTCCCCTTTAAGGATTTCAAACTCAAATTACCTGGGGTTAAACAGTTATTTAGCGTAGCGTCAGTTCTGGCAGGTAACTTTAGTCAAGCTCGCATTTTATACGTGCGATATACGTCTACCTAGGAATACGACGCCTATCACCGTATATATATATATATATATATATATATATATATATATAAGCTCCTTCAGCTATTGCGTTTCTCTGGAGCTAATTACCATCCTCCATCCCCAGCTCCTTCTCTCGTCCAGTCAGTATGGAATTCTGATTCCCCTTGAATCAGAATAAGTTCTCGAATTATGTTGTACTTTAAAATCTGCAATACATTCATGTTGGTTCTGTTCTGTTTACCCTAAGGGGGGTTATTGCTGCTCTCCCTGCTCTTATCCATGCTAGGCTGCATGGATGCGCAGGGAGTTCTTGCCCAGAACAGAACCATACCGCCAATCCTAACTGTATGCTAATTGTCAATCGTATTGACAATAGTCCTGACAGAAAAACTGTTTTAAAGAATTTTAACTATATAAAGTTAAAGTATAAAGTTATATTTCAGAGTTTAGTGGCTCATCGTCTCACCCTCAAACCTGCGTACTCTGCATATTTAGTGGACTAATGATGTCTGAGATTGTGTGTGTGGGTTTTTTGTGTCTGTGTGTGTGCGTGTGTGTGGGTATCCTTCAAAATGCAGTGTTTCTCTTTCAGGAAAACAAACCAAAGTTCTCATGACTCATTTTGTCTGCAGGGGCGTGTGCATCTTTTTTGTATGTTCAATAAAATGCTCTTTGGAATAATGTCTCCTGCCAGTAAATTATAAATACCACCTGCCTCTAACTAGCAATAGCGGGTAGCAAATAATGGTTGTAACACAAACTAAAGGCTACTGACTATTTAAACAGTTCCTTTGGTAAGCATCACTCTTTTTGTCTTCTTCCTTATCCCATCTCCCTGTCCACATCACAGCATCCAGAGCTAATGGGAGTGAGACCACCGCAGAGTGACAGTCATGTCGAACTGTGTGTGATGAAGACAGATTGGGAGCATCAATCACTATGTCACACCAGTTTCGCTTTACACCCTCCCTGAAGGCAAACCATGTCTGCCGACAGCTCGAGACTGGTCCTTCCACCACAGCAGTGATTGATTATAAGATCACAGGACTCTTAAAAGTATTTTGTGTACAGGTACTTGCAAATGTGTACTTTGCCAAGTGCTGTAATTGTGGTTAAACGTGGAAGTAGAGGTCACAATAACAAAACACCAGTAGTACCAGTGAAGTCTCACGATTCTCGATACTCACATGATCACCCCCAAAATCACAAGGGTTAAAGCCCCGATATACTTCAAGCGAAATCGAAGAACAAACTGCAGTGACGTCAATTCGAACAAAATCAGGCCAAAACGAAGTTCGTTTTGGGAGTTCTAAAAGGTTTGCTATGGCTGGCAAACACATTTGTTCTCCCATTGGTCCATGGCGATTACATAATAGGTATTTGTGTGCGGAGGCTCTGCCTTCTTTCATGTGGAAATCTTTTCTGTCCGTCGAGGTCAGACGTCCACGGATGAAAACATGAAAACACTAGTGACTTGCTTTATAGTTGAAAATGATGATGTACTTCTGATGAAATGTGACACTGACAATGTTTTTTTTTTGTTTAATACGGTAAAGCTGCTTTTATTATATATTTTATATATATTATATATATATATATATATATTACATATATATCTACTATATTAATTGGAGACTCGTGCAAACTATCCATGTCGCTATGATCAGATGTTTTTCTTATGCTTTATTAAAAAAAATCTTGCTGTTTTCTCAATTTGTTGTTTGTTAGGAAAGCAAGCAGAACATATTTACAGACTAATCTAAACTTCACTCTGAGCAGTGTGGGCGGCATTTCGAACTTCGTTTTTACCCCTAAGAAGACGAAAATAACTTCTCTGTGAGTATTTTGGAGCCTTTAGGTTTAGGGGTGGAGCTTTATGATTACCTTTTTTAATACAAATCATGTTTCGTACAATTGAATCACAAAAATTTAGATGAAATCGGCAATCCGTAAAAAATAGTTGCGCTTTCCCATGACATTGGGTTGCATGTGGCTTTAAGTAGGGACGCTGTAGTGTGTCCCAGAGGAAATAATTTCCAAGAGGTTGTGAGTTTGAAAATCTGTATGTCAGTAATAGTGGTTATTTGGTTGTTTTTTATATATATTTCACTTAGGCCTATCTCACAGTTTTTGAAACTGGATTAAATAAATGCTTTATTTATAAAAGGACAAAAAAAAAACATCTTGCAGGATGTTTTAATGGTACAAAGACCTAATGTCAAAAGATTTAGATTTCCCATGTCATGAACCCTTTAACAGCACTCATATCATTAGACAAAAAGTGGAGTGAAACTGGCTTACTCTCTTTATAAGTAAAACTTTTAATGTTATCGCAACATACATGATTCACTAATTTTCTATTGTCAGCAAAGACATCACGGTAATATCGCTAATATTCAATGTATTGAAATACTATGTTATAATTTATCAATTTTTAAACGTTAAATACACAAGCTTTAATTTAGTCTAAATTTAATTTAGCTTTTCATTACCAATCTGGTGAAATGTGAGGCACATGTTGCATTCCCATGTGCATGTTATAAGCAACCCAAACACAGAGCAGATGAATATGTGTGGATTATTTACTGCAAACTGAGCCTTGCTGAGACACCGGTTATCCCTGTTATTGTGCGATTTATCATTTTATGATTTATTTATTTTTTGAGCATTACAGCCTCTGGTCATTGTTTGCTTTCATAGAAAAGAGCAGCTTGGATATTGTGCAGTATTTCTCCTGATGAGTTACTTGGAATAATTCGTACAGATTTGGAGCAATGTTAGGACAACCTATTCTTTTGACACTAAAAGGAGAGGACTTGTGAACTCTTTATGGCATAGTGTCAGTCATCTCCACTCAGGCTTTCCATGCCAGCAAAAGTCACAGTTTTATATATCAAAGAAATGCAGAAAATGAAGTGAAGCTAAAAGGGAACGGCTGCACTAAGGGGCTGGCTGAGATCCCACTCAATTATGCAGTCGAGTGAGCCCATCCTCACTCTCACATAAGCACAATACACGTCTGAGCTGTTTCATCATCCCCACAGGCCATATTAACTCACACATACGCCTGCATCGGCCGCTGTACTCTTATATCTCAACATCCCCACTACTACAGCCCCAGTCGAGTCACTGACTCGCATTGAATACGCTCTCTATCACTCGTGTCACATGACTCACTCTCACCCTTATAATATCACCCCTTGAGCTCCCCATCCTCTGCTTGGAATGGGTGACTGTTTGTGACACTAACAGCCCGTGGTCTGGTTTCCTTTCAGCAGGCCAGTGAGCGGAAACTAAATGAGAAGACCTGAATTTATCGTTCAGGTCACCCCTTAGGACTTGCGGGTCAATGACAATTTAACACACCCTTTGTGATGAAGTCATGCAGTCAAATGTGGTCACTGTCTCTAATCGTGATCAGTCTTGTTGGGATGGACTGTGACTAGAAACTAGGCTTATCTTAAGCAATGCATTTAATACTTTCACATACTTTGTATATTTTTTATATAGGTATTTTGACATTGAAAAGGCAGCACAATTAAATTAAGCAATAACAAATGTCTGGAATTATCCGGGGTATTCGACTAAAGTGACTACTGTGAAATATTAAAGGCACAGTATGTAAGTTTCGCCGTTTGAGGTCGCTTATTCAAAACAACAACAAAGGTGTAGCTTGATGATGCCGTGAGTGTGGAATCATAGGAGTCGTCAGATTCGCCACACAGCCGATGGAAAACAATCCGACGGGACTCATACAGAAATCATATTCATGGGTGAGCTAATATGAAGCAGGGCAAGGGCCTGGGACATTTTACATTGCTGTTTTTATTATGCTATTTTTTCCCAACATTTTTTTTTTGCCACAGTTGCCCACTGCATTTCTTTTAATTTTGTTGTGTATGTTTATTTTACAATTAAAGTTAACATCCGCCTCCTTCTTCTCTGAACTTGAACATGGTTACAGTTATGTTTGATCAATTTTATTTTATTTCCTTCTAATGAAATTTCCACAAGTGTTGAATTAGGCTAGCCTATACTCATACAGATCAGTTTATTTTATTTATTTTAATTAAAATTGTGGGGTAACACAGTGCTGTTTTACTTTGTCAACATAATAATACTTAAAATCATAAAAGCTGGATGACAGGTGTTGCTAAATGGCATGCTAATTTTAAAATAGGATATGTTGGAGAAAATGCTGTATTACTGTTAGCTACTACAAATAAAGCTCTTTCTGGTTATGCTATGTTAGCCACTTGACAAAATAGTGTTGTCTCAACTCTAAGGCATGGTACAAACATGTTATTCGCGGTAAATCAAGAAAACAAGCTATTCAAACAATAAGACTAACCCAAGGTATCCAAACAGTTGCTTAACCGATACACTGGTTAAAATAGCTGATTTCTCTGGATTTAAACATTATTGGAAACATTTGGGAAAATGTAAGTAGCATACCCAAGTCAACAAAATGTATTTGTTCTAGTGGTTTTTGGATATTTTAATTCAAAAGTCCTAGATATTCTGCCTTAATGCATTGCTGGATTTTAGTATTGTTTGTTAAATTGTAAATGAAAGCCATTATCAGGTTATACATGACTGTAGGTTGTTGTTAGCTAAATCTGCTGTAAAAGGGCAGCCTGTTTAAGCTAACCGTGTAAAATGCTTGAATATGTGTTTGTTTGTAAGAGCAGAATTGATTCAAATTGACCCAGACTACCTCAATTCCACACTTTCAGTTCGCCTAGAAGAGTAAGTAGCAGACAGTGAGGCAAATCAATAAATAAATGTGAACGTAAATGTGAGCCATTTTCCATCAATTTCCGATTGGCAGGTGTTTGGTATTGGCTTTATTCAATTTCTTGCACCCCCATACAGAAAAGGCAAGCTCCGTCTCTTTAGTCATCCTTTATTTCTGTAAACATTTCAATGGAGTATGATTTTAAACTTCTATGGAGCTGCACAATTTGTTTCTTTTAGACATGGTTTGGAGTGGACCCTTTGGGTGATTTTTTTTCTTCTTTTTTTTCTTCTTGTGGAGAGATGATTAAATTCGCCCTTTGAGGTTCTCAATCCAGTCTTCAAAAATCAATGTGGGTGTGATCTGTGAAATTATCCAAATCACATCTCCCAGAGACCATCAGCACATCGGGCAGAAAAGAGAATGAATGTTTCTGGCTGGGTCTCCTGGGTTTGGCCCCGGGCCAGACCATCTTTTTGCCGCGGTGTGAAAACTAAACCTTAACTGCAGGAATATGCTTACTCAGGTTTATTCTTTACTGATTGTCTCTCTCTCCTTCTCTTTCAATCTTTTCTTTTCCGCTCTGTACCCTGGCTAAGATATGGACAAGCGACTCCATTGATTTCTGTCAGTAAGTCCCACCTGTGGGGACAGAGCCCCAATCCCCTTGCAGGCGTTGTGCGTTTTGCGCACATTAATATGTGACAGATTTATGCAGGGGGGCTATGAATTTTTAATGTGCGCCCCTCCTCTGAGCTTGCCCTTTACTACAGCTCAGGGTTGACTGAACCACTGAGGGTCACTGGGTAAAGAAGATGGAGAGTGAGAGAGACTATATTTTGAAGGAAAGGAAAGAAAAATGATACTTGTTTTCTCTTCCTTTGTTCTTGAAAATAATGACACCCAGAGCAATTTAAACGTGTCCTCAGGTCCCGAAATGCTGTCTCTCTGGTTGGAAGTGAAAATATGTTATTGGTGTTCTCAGTCATGGTCAGTTGAACAGCTGTTCTTGTGTTTTGTTCAGTCAGGGCTTTGTTTTAAAATAAAAATTAATAAAAATTAATTTTGATTGAATTAATTACATCATATGCTGATTCAATCCAACCATAATTAATTGTGTATTATATTTCAGGGTTCAAAATATCATATCTGTTTTCTTTATAAATCAATATTTTTCAAACAATGTAAGTTCATAAGACAGTCTGTAAAACTATGTGAAAAAAAAAAATTAATCAAAGTAAACAAAACTACAAAACTAAAGTCAAGTAACTTCGAAAATGTAATTATATTCTTTAAGTATATCTCGATTAAAGACTTTTCAGTCAGAATAAGTCAAGTAAGTGCAGTTTTAAGTATATTTAAGTACACAAAACGTAGAATGAAAGTATACTTTCTTAATTTTAGTTTAAAAGTAATAATAGCACACATGAATAAACTTATTTTTTTATTATTAAAATTTTATTAAAACTTAATTATTTGAAAGTTACAGTACCAGTTTACACCTTGAACAACCCCTCACATTTGGTATTTGGTGTCATGCACATTTGGGAGGCACTTTGGGAGCTGGATGAGGTTCTTTTCCAGTTGGAAAGCTGCGTTTGAAGGAATCAAAAAATGTTCAACTTACAACTCAAGATGGTCTTCAGCATTTCTCTCTTGTTTGTAGATCCATTCCAGCAAGCTCATAAAACTCCATATGATGTCTCACTCTCTTTCATATGAACCCCCAGAAAGACTTCATATAGTTTTGCAAAGCCATAAATTGTATATAGAGTTTGTTCCTCGTTCACTTTCATTAGTTTGAGGGTTCATGTCTCTTCTCTGTTCCCCCATCACCACATAACTTTTTAATGTCCCCCTGTTCTCTTAATGAGTGTGTATATTTACACTAGAAGGGGTGAGCATGTGCAATTTGTTTTTTCACATACACCAGAAAAAGGCAGTCTCCAGCGCAGAGTGGGGAATATTTTTCCCCCACCATTTTAATTCCTTTCCTTGCTTGAGTGAGTTGTGGGAGAGGAACTTTTGCACAAATAATCAACCCACCAGAGAGCAAGTACAGCAGCAGCTCTCTGCTTTTTTGATAAACTTAATGATGAGGGTGCTGCTTTTTTTTGTCAGATCTTGTGCCATGATTTGGATGTGCGGAGGAAGAGAAGAAATAGAGATAGAGAGAGGGCGAGCAGGGGCATTTGAGGTTGAACAGAGAGAGTAAGTGTGATGGAAAACAATTAGTGAAAGGGGATGATGGAGGTGTGACTTTCCATAAATACGGTGCAAGATAAGCTGTAAAAGTAATTGAAAATAAAGTTTTTCCAACAACTGGTTTGTGAAAAGAGGTGCTTGTTGTTTGTCATTGCAATAAATAATATACAATACTTTATTTCCTATTCATTTCCTACGGTCTATTAAATTGATCTAAATTAACCTTCATTTGTGTATTTTTAAATTTGTCAAATATTTTAATAAAGCTGTCTTTTAGTAGGTGATGCTAGTTTAAGACTACATATCTTTTATATGTTTGGGAAAAGATTAAAGTTTTGTAATATATGAAAAAAAAACATTGCGTTTAGCCTATTAATTTAGCAAACTGTCAGGTGCAAAATAAACACTTTTAGGTCCGTTCTTCTGTCAGGTGTCGATAAATGCACGAAGACGAAGGAGCATCAATATAAATGTCTTTAATGACAAACTCAGGAGATCAGAGGTGTAAATCCAACACACACAGCGCAACATTAACGAGAACAGACCGGGATAAGGGAGAACACAGGGTAAAAATACACAGGGACCAACAAGTTAAGTTAGTAATGAGAGCATCCTTTCTGTAAAAATTAGTTCATGATTAAAACATTTATTTTTACAACAATGCATTGAGTATCAATTAAATGGATTTCTGGACTCAATAAAGAAGGTGAAGACTTTTGAGGTGGGTCTCAGGACAACCACCATTATAGTTCTCGCAACGAAAATAGGAATTGTGCCTCTAATGCTGTAGACAAAGACACTAGATATTAAAGTGTAGCGCATTTGTGAAATGTGACAGGTAGACAAATGCAGATGATGAAAGAGATTTATGATGAAATGGCAAAGATGAATGCAAAACACTCTGTCAGCTCTTGTTTTCTTTGTAGCTGCAAGTTGTCTCTGATGGTTTTCTCAGATTTGTGTGTAATTTCTAAAGCGTCTAGTTGAAAACATCAACACAAATTGGATAAGCAGTTTGTGAGTTCATGCTTCCAGATGCAACTAAGAGTTTAATAGAATAATGTTGTTTTAACAGTCAGCTTCATTAAAGCAGTCCTCCTGCTTTTATTTAGACTAGAGTACAATACAGAAACCGCTGTGAGAAAGATTTCAGATTAAAATTTCCTAGCAACACGTTAGAAGATTTTTCAGATCTTGAGATCTTGTACAATGTACAATGGCAATACCACGGTGATATGAATATACGACTCAACTATTACCATGCTATGAAAGTTCAATATTGATTTTAGGGTGGGTGACTACTATAGGCTATAGACTAGTCATTTTTCATAGTCCAGGTCAACTAGCAAATCAACTAGTGTTGGAGAAATTTTAATCTTACATTGATCAGTGGTTTTTCTTTGTGTAGAGGGGAAACGTTTCTGAAATGTATGTATGTTTGTATACCTGAGGAAGCAGGAAGGTGACACCCCAAAACCAGATGGGCAAAGACCTCTGACCTCCTGGTCAGAGGCCATCTAGGCAAGGGGGGCTAAAGGGGTTAGTTAGTAATAAATATGAACTAGCAATATGGGTCCATTGTCTGTGGAAATTGACTGAGAGGCAAGGCCTATAGCAAACAACCTTGGGAGAAACAGAATAAAGATTGCTCTGGTTTTGGGTTCTGGGTGTCACTCTCTTGCAACGTAATTTCTGTGAACTAGACTGAACCTTATTCTTGCAAGAATAAATACTTCTCTTTTTATTACTTTGACTCTGAGTGTCTCTTACGCAGTGATGATGTTTAACAGAATTTTTGCCACAACATTAGTCACAGCTGTTTCCCGATAACATATTGTCACAAATTGGTCGTTCAACCGCACTGGTTTAAGACTTCACGCACGTTTTGCTTTAAATCTCTTGACAAACTAAAATATGTAAATGGCATTTGTATGTATTCTAAATAAAAGATATAGATTGTACTGAATGTCAGCTTGCTTATTTTGCTCAAGTAAGGATTTGAGTCCACATGGCATGGAAACTAGAAACTATGCTTCTAACCACAGGTCGAGAGCTGTCGTTCCAACCACACAACTTTGCGATGCTGTTTGCAAATGTTCGTTGGAACGATGGTTTCGGGAAACACAGACTCGTTGAACTATGCTGATAACGACGGAACTTGCGACCATAGTTGGCTTAACGATGCTTTCAGGAAACACACCCCTGATTGTGAACTCTGATTGATGTACATTTACATATAAAAATGAGCAATGTGGATAGAAATACTAATTATTTTATTTCTATTATCTTGGCCTAATTAACCAGTTCTGTCAAAATGACTGGTCATGATTTTACATTGTACCTGAGAAATGTGAAAAAAAGGTTACCAATTATCGAGATCTCTTGAGCATCCTCCTAGTATTAATTAATGTTTATGTGGGACTGCTTCCAAGTACACATATCCAGTTATGCAGTGACACATTTTACATAATAGAGCAGTTTTTGGAGTTAATAAGGAGAAAGTTTACTTATTTGTTTGGATGTTGTTATATGAGAGCCTTAACTGTTGTAAACAGTGTGTTTATAGTGTTTCAACTCTATCATTATTATAATAACTGCAGTCTTATGAGCTTATACTAATTAAGAAACTGTTCTTATAGCTTTAAAAATACATTTTCCACACCACGGGAACCATTCAGTTTTTTTCCGATGTGCAAAACACAAAGATGTTTTCCAACATTGCAGAAGTGTCTGCTGTGGTACCAGGGCCATTTTTGCCCTCTCAATCATGCATTTTCATTTGTCCAGGAACACATGCCTCATTTACCATGTTCTCTGGTCCTGGGCCTTTCTTGTTAAATTATGCAGGTAATGGCAGTCCATTGGTGTCCAGACCTGCTGTGGGGGCATATGGCCTCCTCCGAGAGCTACAGACAGGAACTGCGACACCCTTCACCATATGTGCTCTCAACTACACTCACTCAAGAACTCTCCTCTATCACTTGCTTTTGGACCTCTCTCTCATGTCTGACTGTCAAAGCCAGTCACTGTCATCGTCTGTACACCTTTCCGAGCCGCTCTCTATTCTCTGAACTCTGGGTGGCTGACCTTCTGGCTGCAAGCTGTTCACTTCCCCTCATACTCTCCCTGCTTCGCTTCGGCTGCCATTTTGGAGTTGTTTTCTTTCAGCCCCCCTTTCTATCTGGTGGCATGAAGTATTTCGGCCCACTCAGACAGCTTGGACGCATGCCCAATATCGTACGGACATCTGGGCACTTTTGGCTGCCAAGACTATGTCGAGTCTCCATGGTCCTTGGTATTGGGGTCACATTTCTAAAGACTGATGGCAACCTGGGTTGGAGAAGCTATTTCGAGTCTTGTGGGGTTGGGTTGTGCACCTTGGCGCAGCTGAACAAAAGGATGAAAGATCTCATGTATTTGTCTTTGCAAGCTGAAAGCTCAGTTGAGTCTTTCTTTTGTTTGCAGACGATATTCTCAGTGTACCCCAATTCACCTCGACTCCCTGTCATCATGGCCGGTTGAAGCAAATAATGAAAATAGATGATGTAATGTGTGTAAGTCAGCAAAGCGTGATCATTTGAATCGTGCACTTGCTCATTATATTATTAGAACCATCAACCACCTCTTTGATCACATCACAAATAATCTGATCTCAATTAATGACCTGAGAGAGATGCTTTGATATTTGAATGTTAAAAAACATTCTCCTTCTGAGCTTAAAGTCAGTGTGAAATGGAAGTTCACCTTGTCTTTTTTTCTAAATGCATCTTATTGTGAATCATTCCTCTGTTCATATGTTTTATCTTTTAAAAATAAAAAACTTGTAATTGTAATTAAAATATCATAACTCAATCTCCTGGTGAAACAACAGACCCCCCCCCCCCCCCCCCCCCCCCCTCTCTTCTCAAATCATTAGTCCACTTAAACCCACTTCATTTTTACAATTAACTGCAATCTTTCGTTCAGATCTGCCTTAGTCCAAGCCTTAAACCCTGTGGCAGGCAAAAACATTATTTATCATTTTTTAAATATTAATTATCATTATTTTTGCTATTCTGTTTAGTTTAGCTAAAAGGTCAATAGGAGAGTCCATGATAAAGAAAAGGAAATTTATTAGTGATGGGAAAAATATAAATGATTCAAACAAAGCAACAAAAATAAATACATTTTGCTTGTTGACTATTTGATAATGTAAGACAAGTGTGTGTTTGCTATGTCATGGTCAACAGGTGTGTGTGAGACGTAAAGAGATTGTTATAGACAGACAAAATAATTTAAAGTGAGCGATATGCATTGAATGAATATGGAGCAAGGCACTCGGGGGATGCAGATTTAATGTCCCGACTTAAATTGAGCTGCTCCCGGCAGTAAGGCAGCGATTTGGTATTCTTATCATGTGAGTGTTTTTCTGTGGCCTGGTATTATAATGACAGATCAGAGCAAAGGGGCTGAAAAGGTCAGAGTCAGTACAAGCTCAATCTGGAGTACTGTCTTCATTCTACTCCTAATTAAATGTCAGCATCACGACCAGGAGGAGACAAAGCAGAGGAGAAAACCTGGATCTAAATGTCACTTCTTGCACAGGCCTGTTTTCTCCACTGACGGCCTGAGCAACAGTGACGAGAGTAATCCTGAACGCTGAGGTCCGTCCGTCTGTCTGTTCGTCTGTCTGTCTGAGAGATTAGCCACAGATCAAAAAGTCTTATTGTAGTCTGATATATATTTTCCTGCTCCCCTTATTTAGCCTAATGAGGCAAGCTGCTTATTTTGGGCTTGTTTTGTCAGATCAGGTTGCTTGTTTTTCTTAAGGGGGTTTTGGCAGCCAGTTCTGCAACGTCTGCATTCTTCAATCTGTGGACAGAATGTGATTTAAAAAATGAAATGCGATATGCATCAGAGCGGCCTTGCATTCTGATGCTGATGATCAGCATAGGCCTATTATTTCAACACACTCTCATGAAACAAATGTGTAACTATTTTACTTTTTGGAGAATTGGTGGCTTATTCGTTTGAATTTGTACAATTTTAGCTCAATTTGCTTACACCCCACTGATGATTACATTCAGGGATGGGTTTAAGGGGTGTTTATTTTTGTATGAATCACATTGTGTGAAAATTGCCACCTTGAAAATTTGTTTTATTATGATATAAGAACTTTTCAATTGGAACTATCAACTTTCAGAGTGTCTGAGTCATTGTTTACCATGATAGAAGAGTCTGTGTAGATTCATGCAATGGATGGAAAGATATTTGTAACAAGACTTGTGAGAGATATAGTTACTAGTTAAAGGAACACTCCACTTTTCTAAAAGTAAATAGGCTCATTTTCCAACTCCCCTAGACTTAAACAGTTGAGTTTTACCGTTTTTAAAATCCCTTTTGCCGATCTCCGGGTCTGGCAGTAGCACTTTTAGCATAGCTTAGCATAGATCAATGAATCTGATTAGACCGTTAGCATCTCTCTCAAAAAATGACCAAAAGTTTTGATATTTTTCCTAAAACTTGCTTCTTCTGTAGAGGCATGAATAGTTTGAACTTTTTTTCTCAGAAGTCTTTACAGATTACCTATACTATTATAGAAACGTAATATATAGCCTATGGCACACTTCAGATATTGGAAGAATTGAAAGAAAAATCTTTTGATGGCAGACTTTGTTATTTTGGCAAATATGTGCACAGTTTAAAGGGATATTTAGTGTAGTAGCACTACAGCTTGCGTTAGCATCGAGTTTAACGTAAATTACACTGATACTACACATTTTTGAGAGTGGTCTACACAATAGTTCCCTTTAACAAAGAGACAATTTGGGCATCACTACTAAGGATTTTTATGTCATCAAATTTTTTCACCTTGTGTAGACTATGCCATACCAAAGTTTACAATTGCTTCTTGTCTTTGCCAGTCATTCTGTCTTTTGTCTTCTTCGTTTCATACAGATACTAATTCTTCCATTGTCTCTGCTGGTAAGGCACGATAATAAGTGATGCATTTTCTAATTTTTGCTCTTTGCATCATCAAACAACACACTACGCTACTAGCACCGGCAGCCAATGAGTGTGAGGATCCTCTCAGATGCTTAGTGAGTGAAACACCGTGGGTCACGTCATTTCAACATGGTGAAATAAATTGAGACAAAAACACAATTTTTTCTTAATGTGTAGAACTTCTAAAAATACCACCGACTACTGAATGCACCTTTCCAGGTCACTTCTGAAATTATGCAAGATTAGTCTTTTCTCAGAGTATAATTATAAAACTTAAAGTCTCCAGTGCGCTCCATTTAATCCCATTACTGTCTTTAGGCCATATTGCATACTAAAGAATTCATTCCTGTGGGTCGTAACTGAAGCGGCTGAATTTTAGTTATTGAATAGCCAGTATTTGTTATTAATCCTCCCCATTCTGTTGCATACAAATCTTTTCTTGCAAGGATGTGCGAGAGCTAACACTGAATAAACATGCATTGAATTATGAATAGTTTGATCTTTGAACGGCACTATAGCTTATCGATCGTACACATCAGTTGTAGTAGCAGGTTAAACTAATGACTTGTGTGATTTATAATTCAGTTATCTATCTTATCCACCGTGTTGTCTGAGACTTTTTCTATTTTTCTCTGAGCAGTGTCTGCTTTTAAATGGAGGATCCTCATGAATAAGTCATGTTGACCCACTTTTCCCCCCATTAGCTTGATATAGTGCTGGAGCTCAATAGCAGACAGTGCTTGACAGGTCCTCCAGGTGTGGGAGTTTGCTTTTGAAATAGACTTCACCTCTTTATTTCTTCTTTTTATTTTAAGGGAATGTGCTGGTTTAAAATGCCACGGTACTGGTAAGAGAGTGTGGGGATGTCTCTCTCTCTCTCTCTCTCTCTCTCTCTCTCTCTCTCTTTCTCTCTCTGTGCAGTGTGTTTTGGGAATTATCATCACGCCTCCGTCTCAGGGGTCATATGGATGGATGTGTTTGCTGTCCACAGCCGGGCCATTACTGCAGCACAGCAGTCAGGAGAGAAGGAGTAAGGTGGACCTGCAGTAAGAAGTAGGTTACATTTACATGAATTACAGACATGTTCCCACCTCTCGCACTGCCCCTCTACCCCCCAGAGACTTCAGAAGAGACATTGGAAACACAGTAAAACAACAATGTTCGTGTGGTTTCAAGTTTGCTTTCTTAATGACACAACTTAAAGGATCCACACATGTGTAGCATTTTATAATTTTCCCTGATGTTCACTTTTATAATCTTACTTAAAGGGATAGTTGAAAATGAACCCATGATTTACTCACCCTGAAGCCATCCTAGGTGTATATGACATTATTCTTTCATTCTAATACATTTTATATATTAAAAAACGTCCAGCCGTTTCAAGCAATTTTATCATGGATAGATGTGCTTTGATGGACTTCCAAGACGGAGATATATAACTCCGATTGTAGCCTATTCGTCTGAAAGAAGAATGTCATATACACTTAGGATGGCTTCAGGGTGAGTAAATCATGGGCTAATTTTCATTTTTGGGTGAACTATCCCTTTAAGGGTTCTTGTTCTAAAAACAAACGTTTAGTCTTATGGTTTGCGTGACAATTTTTTACACCCTCAAAAGTTAATAGGCATTTTGTGTATTCTAGGGATCATGCCATGAGGAATAGTTTCCTTTCTTTTCTTTTTAAAAGTTACACTGTAACTTTTTTTGTTCAAAATTAACACAATTTTCAATTCTTCTTCCAAAATGTGTTTTTGTCTAACCCTGATCCACTATAGTATGCCTACTATAAGTGTTTATATTTTGGTTTTAGTGGGACATTGCATTCATACGTCACTCACCCGTGCATGTCTTATCCGTAAATAGAGAAAAGCTGCTCCGGCCACAAAATTGATACTAATACTTTAGCTGAAATAATATGATTTAATAATGTCTAATACTTACTAAAAACAATCACTTTTGCAAAGTTTGTACTATTTTCTGTTTATTTTGATAAATAAAAGAGTTTGTTCAATAAATATACTCTCATTAAAAATGTTAATAAACATAAATTTTAAAAATACAGAAACAACATTTTTTAATATTTTAAAAATATAAAATTCTGAAAGCATTGAAGGAGATCCTATAATAATTTAATATAGATTTACAGCATAGTAACAATAAACTATATTTTATTATATGTTATGATTAATATCATATTTTTAAATACACCCAACTTAATATATGATATTTACCATCTGAATCTAACCTTTTCATGTCAACAAATGGGAAATATATATATGTGTGTGTGTGTGTGTGTGTGTGTGTGTGTGTATCCTATACAGTCCCCATGGGGACATTATAAGTGGATACAATTTTAAGTGAAAATAACAAAATAAAATTATAATTTTAACCCCTTTAATAATTCTTTGTCTTAAATTACCACTATTATGATGCTTCTGCAAATGTGAAATGACACCCCTAGTGAACTGAGGAGGTAACTTTGCATTGTGAACATCAGTCTCTTATTTCAGAAGAGCAAGAAAATCCTGTTTTCTATAATCTGACCCCTTTATAATGAACAACACTGCTATTCAGGAAATTAGTTTTACTCTTGAACTTCAGCAGAATTGAGTGCATCTAAATGTGACAGGCTCAGGAAGCTAACTGTTGATCAGTGAAACCATTTGCATAATGGTTTGAATGTTTTATTATTATGGCTTTGGGTTTTGAGCTGTTCCAGTCGCCCTATTTTATGAATATATCCTTTCATTGTTCTGTTCAGAGTAAACTGTCAACAGTGAAGGTATTTTGCTGAAAATATTAGCCCAAACATTCCGACTAATTCATCGTCTATGTCATTTAAATGATTAAAACTCGTGTTAAATATTCACACACACAGAATGTGTTGTAATCTCAGATATTCGTTCCATATCTAAATTTCCGTCATGAATATTTCAGCTGTGGAGAACAGCGGAAATTAATGTCGGATCTATTATTAGAGTAACCAGACTGCTTTGGTATGCAATGAAATCAATCAAATTGCTAAGATTTTAAAATCCTTGAATACCACAGTATGTTATACACCTGCATATGTAATAACTGCAAAAGATGAACATTTTCTCAGAGTGTCAAAGGGTTTAAATAGCACACGGTGTGTGTGTGTGTGTGTGCGCATGTTTGTGCGTGCGTGTGTGTGTTATTTAAAGCCATTTGATGTTATGTTAATTTGTAAATTGTGTTCAGAGTAGAAGACAATCTCCAAAAAAATTATATGTAGTTACATGTTCAATGAAGGTTAAAATAAATGAGAGGAAACATTGTGAAAATAAAACAGAATACCAGAATAACAAACATTCATATCTGGACAAGATTATATTTCTCAGAGGACCCTCGAGTTAGCTGAAAAACATTTGGTAATTTGTTTGATAATTCCAAGTTGTGGGAAGAAAACACAAATTTACCATACTTCCTCAGGGAAAACTAGTCCTATCTGAATAGGGATGTGGAATTATATCATCCAGGTTTTGCTTGACTTTGAAAAATACCAGTTCCATGAGTTGTTGTTTATAGGATTCTGTCTTTTATGTTGTAATGAGAACTGCGGTAGATGTATGTTACCATAAAGCTGTGCACCAGTGTCACTTGTCAACTGCATAACACTGCCTTGCTTGACTGTCTCGGTTGTGAGTCATATGCTCTCTGTGGTGCGTGAATGTGGAGCCCTGTTCATTGCTTAAATCACAGGATTTCTCACCACGCTGCTGGTGAGATAATTGTGCTTTTCCCCCTTTTCTTTGCATTTCACTCTCTCCGTTCAGACCGGTGACATTTGCTCCCAGCTACCCCCGCTATTCTCTTTTTCTCTAATGATGGGCCGTGTAAATGTGTGTTTCTGTGGGTATGGTAAGAGATGCACTGTCAAAGAGAGCTGTCCACCCACTAGCCAGTTGTTACAGGAAATGTGATAAAGAAATGCTTTACACGTTGTCCTTCTCTTTCGCGGTCTCTCGCCATCGCTCTGTCAAATCGACACACAGACACACAAGCATGATCCACACCTACTCTGGAACAACTGTTTCTGCCTAGGCATTGCTGTTGGTATGTTTGTGTATGATTTCTTGAGTGGAAGTCGGACAGTATTTTTCTCTCTCTCTCTTGGTCTAGCTGAACACACACACTTTGTGATTAATGAGGAAGCCGGCCAATGTGGCTGTGACAGTGCTCCCCGACATTGAGTGGCGGTCTTGGTGAGCTCTTTCGGAAACCAAGGAGCACCCTATTAGGCTGATTGATTACCAAGAACTTTTTCCAGGTTATTGTGGCCTCTCTTAAAGTTCAGCTACAATATAGCATTAAATATGTAACTGGGGTCCAGCCATGTCAATGAGGCTTGGTCATGTTCCAGGTTTAGTGTAATCAATTATCAATGACAATTATTATTTGAATTAGTACTTCTGTTTAATCAGAATTTAGCGGAAGGAAATTACTCTGCATCCAGTCTTTCTTTAATGCAATCCACTATTTGGAAAACTGTCAAATAAAATTTGGTTTTGAGGGGATATATTGTACACATAACATTAAAATGTGTCCTAGTGATATCACCTGAAGAAAGCATGTCCAAGATGAAAAATAAGGGACCTAAAACCGAGCCTTGTGGCACATCATACTTTACCTTTGTTGGACAGATCTTAATTTCCACAAACTAAGTGGTAGTGAACTGACTGATAGGATATAAGCCAGATTAGTGCCTATTGACCATACTGATTGCAGAAAACGCATGAAGAGCTAGACTTTGCAGATAAAATGCAAATGCATCTGTTAGACACTGACCTAGTGGTTAGCCTACATATATTTATTTATAAGTACATGGATAAAAGTGGCAAAATGCCAACAATTAAATAAATGCTGAAGTTTGTGGTCGGTGGCTTGAAATGCATTTAAGTGGAAAGAAACCATATAGAACAATACCAATGTGACACAGACAAGATGAAGTAGAAAGAGGAGCCACACAGTTCTTCATGCAAAGATCCTCATTTTCATTAATCCAATCATTTGCACATGCATTCAAACTAATCAAAGAGCCTACACATTTCCAACAGTGGCCTACATACAGAAGCCAGTTTCCACTACCTATTTATTTAAATCTATAAAATCTTCATAATACAAATGCACTCATAACAACAAGCCAAGAGTGAGAGGATGTTGCCAGCCTTCATCCTCATTAGGAGAAATGTGGTGAAACAGAAGATGAGAAGCGCTTTTCGCTCCTAACGAGGCCTCAGGAAAAGAGACCTGAGCTCCGTTGCATGAAACCTGACTCTCCGCCCTGCTCCCCATCATTGTTTGCTAATAAGCACAGAACTTTGTCTCTGCCGACTGTTTTCGTTCGCGATCCACAACATCATTATTACGGCTGTTTGAAGTTTTGCTCTCCTTTCGTGCACATCTGCTCGCCTGGCAAGCTCTGGGAGCACAGACACCGGGATGAGCGGCGGAATCGCAAGAATGAGGGAGAGAGAGAACGCAGAGGCGAAATTTGCATATCACATAAGGAGAGAGGTTGGAGACAGAGTCCTGGAGCAGATGTCGATTTGCATATTCAACAGTGGGCTGGCTGAGAGGGGGTTAGGAGATGTTATCTGGACACTGGCCTGTTGTGTTGCTAACCTCTCTAAATGCGTGGTGAGCCTGTGTGCTCGGAGGGGCGCAGGTAATGAGGACAATAGGGAACCTGTTTCGTTCTTGTATGTTGGTGTTGGTTCTCCTGACAGATCGCTGCGAAGTCCTACTTATGACAGGTGCAATAGGACTGAGCCTCCCCACAAAATAGAGGAATGTTTATTTTATTTCTGCTTGATACAAAAAATGATGGTTCAGTGGCCCAGAACATTACCTATAGAGAAAAACACTGGGGTTATGTTCCTGCTTGATTGGTTCTTTCTTTCTTTCTTTCTTTCTTTCTTTCTTTGCTTTCTTTTTCTTTCTTGCTTTCTTTCTTCTTTCTTTTCTTTCTTTCTGCTTTCTTTCTTGCTTTCTTTCTTAGGACAAGCCTCTATAGCTTTGAACAAACTGAATTTGAGAATTTGACTGATGAAATAATGCAAGTGAGAAAACAAGGAATATTATACTTTCTATAAGGAAAGATAGAAAGAAAAAAAATCTGTTCATTGTGAAGTAGTGTGAGTCACACTGAGAGACTGAGTTTGGACTTGGGAAAGGTATGGTAAATGGTAAAGATGGAAATTGAAATGATTGGGACTATTTCAGTTCCTTCTCCAAACCCATAGCTTTATGCAACCTCTCAACTTAGAGGGTTCACCCACTCTTGTTTTCATCTATTCCTGAGGGAAGGGAACTTCCTCGGTTATTTGAAGTATGCCAAGCTCGGAGCTGAGCTCTCGTTAGAGTTGGAACGGATGATTTGTGTTGTTTGGAGGCATATTTTTGGCACATTAATATCATCAAACCGAATGCACTCATCTGACCTGGCAGATGTTAATTAGAATGAAAATACACTATGTAAATCTAATCTAAAAACGCACACCACACAAATCAAGACCGCCTTCATCATGTTTTATTTTAAGTCCCCCAAAACTCTGTTTTTTCTTCTTTCTCTTACTTCATACATATCTCCATGGACTCATATTAAGATTCAGTCTTGCGTCAACAGTTTAAAAGTTGGACTCCCACACAAAGATGTTCTGCTAAGAAATACTGTACATATGAATCATAACCCTCAGAGCCTGAACAGAATAAAAGAGGAAGGCTGAGTTATGTGTGAAAAGTGCAGGGAAATGGGCCTGACCCATAACCCAATGAACTGTGAATCCCTGAGCCCTGCTGATACATGAGCACGCCAAGAAGAAAGATGGCAAGCCAAATAAACACACAAACGCTGTGTATATCTCTATCACATGATCTAATCCCATAGCAAATTTCACACCCAAGGCAACACAACGTTATCCAATTGCTGAGACTGGAGGCCAGATGTGGATGCACACAGCACATAAACAGATGTTTACACACAACATTGCTTGGTATCGTGGGCCATGTTGAAGAGATAGACAGCCACCGTGGAAAAACAACACACACACAACGTATCAAACTGCTGTAACACTCCACTGAACATCCTATAATGTCTTTTATGGTAATACAATACATACATATGCAAATGCTTTGCGATTTCTCTCGTTTCTTTTATTGTGTCTCTGGCGTTTCTTTAGATCCCACTAATCTTTACTTTAGGGCTACAACAACTAATCCATGAATCCGAAAAAAATTCATTATTAGTTAGCTGGACATGTGTGCCGAGGCACTGAGAACATCAGTTAGTTACTCCCCTTTACAGTACAAATGCATTTCTATAGATAATGCATGACTGAAAAATGTCATAGGTTGCTGAGGGAGCTGGAGCGGAAATAGTGCACGACTCAATTTGACTAAAACATGGAACAGTATATGTTCAATGAATGCTTCAAATAAGCTCATAAGCAATGTGGTTGACATGTTTTTTTCTCTCTAAGAAAAAATGCAATTAGTATACCTGTAAATGAAAGTTTTATAATGCTGTAAATTGAGAATGCCTTTAACATTTCAAATCAATTCCTGAATTTGAATTAAAGGAATAGTTTACCCAAAAATTAAGAAGTACAGAAGTTCAAGAGAAATAAACTCATACGGGGTTGGAACAACATGAGGGTGAGTAATGATGACAGAATTAAAATTTTGGGTGAACTATACATTTAAGATATACAGAATGCAGAATTTGAATATCAGAAAGTAGACTCAAAATGAATGGAAATTTATTGAAATTCTGTTAAACTGACTTTTTACTGTGCGGCAAACTTTATTAAGATAAACAAAGACTTATTTTCAAGTTTTTATATATATTTTAAAGGCCATACACAGACACAGAGAATGATAAATGGGTGAATTGATGGTGGCTGTTTTTTGTATTTCGTTTATATTTCATCATATTTAATAAATAATCTTTTGAGGATTAAGATGGAAAAACACTTAAAGAGCAACATGCAGGTTGGACACCCCTATATAGCATAGTGTAGGTTGATGATAAAACAACTCGATTTTCTGAACTGGAGTAATATATATTTAGCCATTAATGATATTTTGAGATAAATTGTGATAAAATAACTTCCGCGTTTATAAAGCACTAACCGGAAGTGACGATGGGCGAGGCATTATGGTTACAATGGATGCGAATGAAGAAACCGAGTTCTCCGATGTTGACGAGCATGCCTATGATAGTCCACAGGTAGGAATGGGGCCGATCCGATCCAGTATTGGTATCGGGACAGATATGAGTGTAATTCACGTAACGGATTTTCCCGATCCAACCTGCAGAGATATCCGATATCCTGCTGAAATGACTCCAAAAGTGATTCCCGCCGGCCAGTCTGCTAGCTGGCTGCAAATTGTGGAAAGGATTTCCTTAACGGAGGCGCGGCTCAATGAGACACAGAGACGCCCCTCAGGAAATCCATTCCGTAGTTTGCAGCCAGCAATCAGGATAGTATTGAGCAGCCAACGAGTTCGCTTGTGTTTAAATACTTCACACTGGAAACACCGCAGAGCAAGACAGCATAATGCAATGTTTTCAAAGCCGTATTAATTAAACCACCTGTCTGTGATGCAAAAAATCTCCAGGTCTATAATTCTCCGGAGTGAATTGTGCGTTACAAACGACCGAGTGTGTGGTGACAGACGCGGCAGTGAAGTCTGCTCTCTTCACCTGCACAAAACGCACCCAAAAACGAAAAGCCTTGTTTTTCATAGAAGGAAAATGATGGACACGGTGTCCTGACAGGCTGGAATTCGTGCAACAAGCACAAAAACAACAATTTACCATTATGGCATCACTAAAACTTTCTCTCTCTCACTACGCTCTAACTACAGCTGAACGCGAGCTCTTGTTTACCTCGGCCTACGTCATATGACGCGTTGCTAGCGGGAAAGGCGTATTCCAGTGCCCGTTGCATAAAGCACCTTAAGTTTTTCCCTTAAGTATGATACTTAAGGGCGATTTACCCTTACCTAAGAGAATAACTTAAGGTGTTGCATATCATCTCTTAAACTGTTCTCTTAGGTAAGGGAAACATTTAAGTGTTTCACGACAGCGATCCTGGATTCACGTTATAAAAGTCTGTTGTTGCCATAGATACGGAAAACACTAACATCTCGGAATATCACGTGTCAGTTCTCTGACGCTATCACGCAACACCACGCGTTAGCTCCGAAAGTGGGGCGCAGTTTGTGTTGTTCACCGTCTCATGCTTTGGCATTTGTTTAGGTTTTGTGAATGCACTTCTGGCTCTGTGTCTCGAAATACAGCTGAGTATATTTCCATAGCATACCCGTTTTCTTCTGTCATGATTCCTTTTAAAACACAGAATCAGCTCGTTCTCCTGTGAATCTTTTTCTGCACGGGTCGGCCACACACTCTCTTAACGTCGTGATAGTTTACATGCGAGTCGCGTATAATGACAGACAGCCGTCTAGTTTGATAGCGATGTCAAATATTGTGCGTCGATCAAATCGGTATTCTTGCAACAATTTTTCATCGCTAAATTGGTCCAGAGGGTTCTCCCTATTCCCTATAATCTTCAGCCGGTTCCATAAATTCAGCCATGTCGTCTTATTTTTGTCCGCGTTACTCTTAAGGTTACGATTTCCAAACCTTAAGTTATACTTAGGGAAATTACCGTTAAGGGGTTTTATGCAACACTTAACGATTACTTAAGTGAAAAAAAAACAGCATTTAAGGTAAATTCTAAGTGTTTATGACGTTTCACTTAAAAAAACCGTTAAGTAACACTTAAGGGTATTTTTCTGCAACAGCCTTAGGTTTAAGGGAAACATGACGGTGACCTTAAGGGAAAATTACACTTAAGGTGCTTCATGCAATTGGGCACAGAGCCTAGCACATTTTCATCAAAATCTCTACATCAAATGAGATTTCATTAGTAATTTCTACATATGTGTTTTTAAAAGACCTCTTTAGACAATATCAAGTATTAATTCAGTTATAAATTCAACCTGCACGTTGCTCTTTAATTTTCATAATGCATAAAGTGTTGAATTTCCTAGAACACAATGCAGAATTCCTGTAACTACGAGATTCAGACTTATAAAAAGCGTTCACATCCTTGGTGGAACTCATACTTACAATATTGTAAACTCACAATTTAGAAAAAGAGAAAAAGAGGCTTCAGCAGTAAAATGTAGTTAAGCAGTTACTTCATTATATTTCTATAAAACTGCTAATGTAAGACTAATCAAATGTCCCGCTAAATAAATGAAAAAACATGGCTTTCTTTACATGGCTTGACTAAAAGCACCTAGTATTTAAAAATTTCTAGCTTTGCTTTCTTTTACCAATGTTCTATTAATTTATACAGTAACACTTTACATTAAGGTTAATTAGTTAACATTAGTTCATGCATTAACTAACATGATCTAACAATGAGCAATACATTTGTTACAGTACTTATTAATCTTTGGTAATGTTATTAATAAAATATACAGCTGTTCATTGTTTGTTTATACTAGCTAAAGTTGCCGTCGGCAACATTTTTGATCATATCCAGTGAAATTGACACTATAATCTGACAGAACAACATAAATAAAGTGGTTTTGAAAAAAAAAAAAAAACAAGCTTCTAACTCCACTTGGAGCGTGTTATTTGTTTTGCAAAAATCCACCTCCCCGTTCATCGGGTCCAATCAGCGCAGGGGGGTGTGAGATCTGACTGTCAATCACAGGTCCTGCACACGCCACCCCTCGGCACGTTACAATCACATGCACGCGCCTGAAGTTCGCGCAGTAACAAAGAGTGATGGCGGAAAAGATTCAAATTCCTCGTTAACCTCAAGAGCTAGGAGGTCAAAACAACAAAGGAAAAGAGAACACCTGCTGAAAAGAAAAAAAATTAAGAAAGAAATGACCGTTCCCATAATAAAACCTGGATCAACATCGGATCGGCATTTGAAAGGTGGAGATTTATGTGATTTAATTGGGTTCAAGCTGGATGCAGAGCTTGCAACATTTCTTCTCGACAGGTAATTGTGCTTTATCAACCCGTTACGCTTGCCCAAATGTGTTGGTATGGATAGCTAACGTTATCACTTGTTGGGCAGGTTCGTGGTGCACACGCACTGACGAGCACGAACTCGGTGGGAGGGTATTCGTTGATAGTGGGGGAGGGGCATGAGAGTTGTAAACATTCAATTTTGCCTAAGTCCACTCAATCTGCCAGACTTGCCGACTGCAGCTTTAACTAATGTTAACAAATACAGCTTTCAATTTTAATAACGTAGTAAATGTTGAAATTAATATTAACTGAGATTAATAAATGCAAAGAAGCATTGTTCATTCATGGTTCAACTAAGGTAGTTAACTATGTTAACTAATGAACCTTATTGTAAAGTGTTACTATTTATTTTTATTTTAGTCCCAAACATCCTCGTGTCTATTTGGCCCTCTGTCCTCTTCAGTTCAAACTTGTAGCTGCTGCACATCCAAAATAAAATGGATTGGTGTCCTTTGCAGCCTGATAACCTTCTGGTAATAGTGTTTCAGGGGTTGCCATGCATTTTTTCCAAACAAAAAAAATTCATTTTCTATGATTTATTGTTCAGATAAGCATCAATTAAAGCTGCACCGCACTGACTACGGTGAGCATCATGGGTAGCTGTGGCTGCCTGATTCATTCATGTTCTGGTTGCCTGTGTCTATTTCTAATCATGTCTATTAATCAAAACGGACAGACAGAGGGCGTAAAAAAAAAATTAGTTTCATCCTCCAGGCATCAAAAAGTGTGGCTATTTTCCAACTCTTCAGTGGGTGATTTGCACCTCTTCTCTTTCCTTTGTCATCCAGAAGTTATAGCTGAATAATAGAATGGCTCTCATCTGCATGAACGTTTCGGTGTCCCCGAAAGAAAGGCGAACAGCTCCATCAGATGGAAGGAGCGACAGGGGGATGGAGAAAGAGTGTGAGAGAGCATGAAAGCAAGAAGCGGAGTGTGGAGCTCCATACATAGTGACACCTTCATAAAAATGTTAACGTTCTGTAATTGCAGACGTCTTTTTCTTTGATTTTTTCAAGAAAACAGAGCAAAACCGGGACAGAGGTGAGATTCCCTGTGTACTATTGTAAAAAAAAAAGTGCTAAAGGAAGTGACCGCATGAATTGTTCATTCAAGGTGAGCCACCAGTATCCATATCCTTGCGAAAGATAATATCATCATCTATTATACATCTTTACAGTGAGTGTCCATTAGCCTTCCTATATATATGGAGAACTGTCTGGCTGATATTCATACATGAGGAACTTTTGCTGAATCAACTGATTCGTTTGGACAAGTCAATTTATCAATCCCAACGGCTGTATAAATATAACATGTTATCAACTTGATGGAAAAACAGGATAACAGCATTTCCCTCACATCTCTTTTGGAAAGTTTCTTAAAAGTTTGTTTAGTGAAAAATCTTCAAAGAGCATGTGTTGATCTAACAAAGTGATTTTAAAGGGTACTTTGTCAAAGATTTGACAAACATCCCAGATTAATTATGGATTCAGCCCAACTCGTAAGATCTTTTTTCCTCCCTGGACCGTCTCTGATAAAATGCTGTCCTACAAAATCTCTTTTTTTTTTTCAGAGCTGTCTTATGTAACTGCGGTGTGTGTGTGTGTGTGTGTGTGTGTGTACATGCACTCTAAAAATTAATAAGCTCCATTCAGTTGTGGACAGTGGTTCCACAAAATGGAAATGGGATTGAGTAAAACAGTAAAATTAACAGTAAAACTATCATTTTGCTTTTTTTCAACCATGTCTGGATCCAGATGATGTAGGAGGCACCAAACATGCCCAAATCCAATGTCTGAAGCATATATATGTAAAAAAAAAAAAAAATATATATATATTCTTCATTGACTTTGTTACGAACCCCTAATTAAAGTGGTATTCATAGCCTCAACACGGACCATGACGGACCATGTGCAAATTCATGTCAACACCATTTCTGTGTATTCTTTCCTTAAAATTGCAGTGAACCAAAGACAGTCTCAAAAAAGCAGTTTGTAATCGCTGGTGTTTCTGACGTCTCAAACTATCTTGAGTGGATCTCTGAGCTGGCGTGAGGGAGTGGAGGCGGGGCTAATTTGCATATTCATAGAACCCATATACTAAATAAGGCAAGGGTGTAGAGTTACATTTTAAGTCATGTAAAAAAAATTCAAGTAGAAACGTTTAAAAATGTCATTTTGGTGATCAATGGTGAGTTTTAAGGGATACAATTGACTACATTGAAAATTAATTTCATGCAGGTACATTTTTGTTACAAAATATATGTACAATTTTTTGCATTTTAATTAAATTGATGTATATAGCAATACGTTATTTATACAGAAGTCCAGTGATGGCATGCTTTACATCACTTCATTCGACGCTTGGCATTGTACTTGGTGATGTGAGACTTGCATGCAGCTGCTCATCCATGAAAATAATTCCATAAGCTCCCGCCACATAGTTTTTGTGCTTATATTAATGCCAATGGAAGTTTGGAACTCTTCAGCTATAGAATCAGCAGAGTATTGACACACCATGTGCCTCAGCACTCGTTGACCTTGCTCTGACTGTGCATGGTCTTCAACTTCGTGGCAGAGTTGCTGCTGTTCCTAAACGCTTCTACTTTCCAACAACACCACTTACACATGACAGTGGTATATCTAGCATGGATGAAATTTCACAAACTGACTTATTGCGAAGGTGGCATCCTATCACAGTTCCATGCTTAAATTCACTGAGCCCATTTTTTCTCCAGAGATTTCACATAAATGCAGACTACATGTGATTGATTTATACATCTGTGGCAATGGGTTTCTGACTGAAAAAACTAAATTTGTGTATTATATCTAGATGTAAGCAGGGAGTCCTTGCTTTGGTGTATTTGCATTTGCAAGAGGTTTGAGAGTCTGAATGAGAAATGGAAGAGAGTGGAGTAGCTCTTTTATTAATTCAGTCTTCTGCCCTCACACCCAGTCCTTTAAAAAAAAAGAGTTAAATCTGGTAACAGCCACTAGGGACCCACATGCATCATCCCAATGAGGAACATCTGAGATAGTCGCTCTGAGATGTTGAGTGGGATGGAGTGGGGAGAGGGTGAGACACGTGTGTGGGTGTGTGTATGGTAAGATTGGAGAGTTGAACTTGAACATGGTCAGTTGTCTTAACCCTGTCTTGATATTAGCTTTTCAGTACCGTTTTTTTTTTTTCTTTTTTATTATATGCTGAGAGAGACAGAAGCCCAGTGATATTTAATTACATCGCTTGGAGGGAATGAAAATATTATTTTTTTGCTCAGCAGCCACAATGGGCTGTGAATGCTCATTTAGAACCACTCTTTATTTTTCCTGTTCAAATATATACAATTATTTATTGTAAATATGAAAAAATATGTCAACATACTATAACAAATATGTGGACAACATATGGAAACAATTATTTTTGCAGTCACACTTTCCATTCAGTTTAATTTTAATTTTAGTATTTTAGAACCCAGATTAAGTTCTAGATATTACTTCAATATGTGGAATTAGAAAATGCTAACATGCAGAGCTTTCTGTTTACAATGAGCAAAAAAAAAAAAAAAAAAACGCTGTTGATTTTTGTCACATTGATATTAAAAAATTGACAATTCTTATTTTTTCTTTGTAATACTGCAGTATTTATTATAAATGATTTACACACACACACACACACACACACACACACGCACGCACACACACACACACACACACACACATACTGAATTATTTCCTTGCAAATCTAGTTTAGTTTATTTTCTGCTACTTTTTGACACAGTGAGAATGAGTGGAATGACACATGCCAAACTCAAACCCACGTCTCTACAAGTATCATGACTCTACATTTCTAGAGCATATTTTGTACAACTATTGGGTGACAGAGCTACGATACACATCCCTGGACAAAGCTCGCCTGTCTTCATTTAATTACTTAGGGTAAGATTAAAATCTACCCAAAAAAATGGGCACACATCTGGATGATCCATCATTCAAAATAACTTTCTTAAACCCAATGGACAGTTTCATTTTTCCAGTGTTTACACTAATTACTTTTCCAACACATTTCCAGGAGGCTTTGATTAGCTAATCCTGCTGTGATTGATGGACTGGTTAAGGAAAGGAAAGTTATTTGCCAGTGGAGTGTTAAATGGATGGTTTTGTATTACCAGCTTAATCTTCTGTCTGAGTCACTAATTATCCCTCTGTCAGCAGAAGCAGCGTCACTGACCTGCACGGTGCCATCTCTAGGGTCTTGTTAGCTTGTTGCTGGCAGCAAATTGTGGCCTAATCGTGAACGATTGGATGGCCCTAAGTCTTTCAGCCCAACCTCATCCTTGCTCTGTCACATCATCACACATTTCCCCGGAGAATGTCGTTCAGAGGCCCAGAGTGTTGAAAAAAAAAAAAAAAAAAAACCTGTTGAAAATGCTATCTGTGTAGTGGAAGAGGGCCGTTGAGCGATGTCAAGGTCGATGTCTGGGAGGGGAATTTGGAGATTTGAGCCGACTGGCTGTGGAACCTGTGGTGATGACTGCAGATACCCGCGAGGAGTCCATGGCGAACATTCAGTCAAGGACAGCAGCATTCTTAGGCTATCCTTTTGAACTGATTTGTGGTGATTTTATGGACGTCTGCTTTTATTGAGGTGTCATGTTATTGACCCATCGGTAACACTTGATAATAACTGCACGCTATTAATCATTAGTTAAGCATTAGTAAACAGTTCATTCATCATTTATAAAGCATTAATAGACATTAATAAGTAGTTTATAAATACAGCTAAATGCCTTATTTTGGATTCAAATGGATTATAATGTGAAAAAAGCATTGCAGTAAATCGCGCTGATTAAATCCACTGATCGCTTATCATATCAGCGTCAAACCGTGCAATTTGTTCTCAAAATGTTAATGTTAACATCAGCATTGCGGGACTACATTTAAATGTGTATGAGGGTTACCTGTAGTTCAGTACTCCGTAACTTTATGAATAAAGCGAACAAGTGCGCTACAACCATTGAAGTGTCTGACCTGTCCAGCAGAAAAATAGAGCCGTCTCTGCGTTCGTTTTGAACACTTCAAAACACGGAGTTCACGCCACCTTTCAAAAGCCCTTACAATCCTTGTTTTCACATGGCCCGGTTGCAGTTTCTTTTTTTCTGTAGCCACTCCGAAGTCTTTTGCATTTTACAATCGGTGAATCTCCAGTTGTCACTGTGATTGTAGTTTGAACCTTCTGGATCCGCCATCAAATTGAAAAGTTCAATTATATCAAGTGCTGTGAGAAAAGGCTATAAATCTCCACCTCCAACATCCTCACACGCAATATAGCCTACTAGTCGAGACACCTTCTTTATTTGTGCAGATGTGACGTAATGACGCAAAGACATGCTCGAATTTCCCCTGGAAATCCACCAGTACCACTGGAATTAAAAATATTATTACAAGCTTGAATCGAGCTACGGCAAGCAGATAGTTTTGAACACTGGCTAGTTTATGTACTTGCTCAAAACATTATTTTGGATAATTTTTTACCCAAAAAAGTTACGGACTGCAGCTTTTAAGGCTGTTCATATTTCTATGTTCTGTATCACTGTCTTGTGTTTGTTTCTTTTTTCTGTTTAGAAGATAAATGAGCCTTTAAACCTCATTTGTAAATGCTTTACAAGGCATAAACAGTCCTCACTTTAGATGAGCTCACAAAAATAGTTAACTGACCACTACTAAATGCTTTATAACTACCTGAATTTACTACATTTACTTACAATTTCTAGTGATCTTATGAATCACTGACAACTCCTAAATAACTGGTTTGTAAATAATGCTATACTTAATTATAAATTATAAATTGATCATCAAAAAAGTATGACAATATAATTATTAAACACGTTATAGTTATGCTTATAAATCAAGAATACAGAAAAATTCTTATTAATGTCTATTAATGCTTTATAAATTATGAATTAACTGTTTACTAATGCTAAATTAATGATTAACAGCGTGCAGTTATTATAAAGTGTTACCGACCCATCTATTAAAAAATACAATTAATAAGTACAGGGACTTCAATACATCTGTATGATGTGTTTATATATGTCACAGATACAGAAAGAGACACCACGCGTAAGTAGCAAAACACTGGTGTTTTATTTGCAGGAACCGGAAGCTGCAGGAGAGAGTCAATGGTGAGTATTACTACAGTCAGATAGTTTGAGGATGACTTAGCTGGATGATAACTGTTATCTTTGTGTGTTGCATCGGTAGATGGCAGAACGAATCTCAGATGAGCTATATGGAGACGGATGACAGAAGACGGAAGGCTGGTAACAGAAGACAGTAACAGGACGACGGTGATAGCAAGTATCAGGTTGGTAGTCAGGTAAGTGTCCATTAATAAAGAGAAGACCAGACAACACTGAGGCAAAGATGGTGACTGCAGATATAATCCGAAATCGCCCCCTAAACCCTCAATCACATTCCCTACGTTAGTCCACTAATACTGTTCACTTGAAGGAGTGAATGAAAACGAGTGAGTGAATTCGGAAAGCTGTTGAGCATACATCGGTTGTACACTCGTTATTTGCGGTGCAATGTGGGTTGAATGAGTGCACTCAATAATGTTCACTATGGTTTTGGACACCACTACAAATGGCTGTCCCTTCAAATAGTCCCTGTTTATGTGTGTATGGGGCGAATTCGGATTCAGCCATAGTGAGTGAGATAATGAGGGTAATAGCTTGCAGATGCAGGTGATTGAGGAGTGTGAGCAGGTGTGAGCCAGAGAGGATGATGGGAAGTGTTGTGCTGAGAAGACAGGCATGGTGAATGGAGCTGGTGACAGTATATATATATATATATATATATATATATATATATATATATATATATATATATATATAATCATTAAGTAGTTTGGCATAATCTTGTATTTTTTTTGTCATTCAGAAGTTTGGAGTCGTTTTTATGTTTTAGAAAGAAGTATCATATGCTTACTAAAGCTGCATTTATTTGATTACAAATACAGTAATTATTATAATTTAAAAGAACTAATTTCTATTTGAATATTTTTTTAATGTAATTTATTCCTTTTTTATATAAAGCTGAATTTTCAGCAGCCATTACTCCAATATTCTTCTTCCAAGATTCTTTGATGAATGGGAAGTTCAAAAGCATTTATTTGAAAATATTTATTGCAGTATTTATTTCAAATCGTTAGTAACATTAAAAAAGTCTTTTCTGTCACTTTTGGTCAATTTCATGCATCCTTGGTTAATAAAACTATACATTTCTTAGAAATATGTGCCCCAAATTTTTAAATGGTAGTGTGTATGGACATTTTTTTTTTACCATATCTATATATTTTTTTATTTTAATACAATTCTTTTTTACTTGATTGTTACACACCATGCACATTACTTTTTTTCATCTCTAAATTTAAACTTTTCTTGAAAATAGTAAAGTTTTCAAATGCATATGAAACCAACATGATGAGTGCATTTATAAGACCTTGACATTTTTTAAATAATTTCCCTTTTCTATATTGTCGATGATCTTATTTGTCATTGACCCACCAGCCTTACGTGTTTTAAATAATTAAAAAAAAAAAACATTTTCACAGTCTACAAGTTGTACTTTTGAATATTTGTCAGTTCATCTTTAGAATATCTTTACTATTGGCACTTGTATTTGCCTCACATTTTTGTGCAGCACCACTAGACTTATGCAGAAATGATCAGTTGCTGTAAAGGTAATGGGATTGTTTTCAAGCCACATTTCATGTTTCGGTAATGGCCTGCCAATTGCAGCTATTGCTGCTCTTTGTTATTTTCTGTAGTAATGACAGCTTTATGCCTGTCGAACTCCTGACTTGATGGTCTATCGGAAAGAGAGAAACAAAATAATGATGGTGATCACCTTTCATCCTGGGGTGCGTTTCCCAAAAGCCTCGTTGGCCAACTATGATCGTAATTTCCATTGAACTCTATTGGTAACGATGGAACTTGCAACCATAGTTGGCTTCGGGAAACGCACCCCTGATGTAGATTCCATTAATTCGGGTAAGAAAACAGTTGCAACTGTTGGATATAATTTTGGTTGTGGTATGTGCCTTTGAGACGCTCTCATTCGTTTCTCGGTTAGCCTCATTGCATGCAAACTTCATTGTAAGTTTTTTCTCTAGGGCTCTATGGGATTTGAATATTTCATTATAAAGAATAATGCAACTAGAGACTCACATCTTTATTTGCCTCAAACAGAATAGTGCAAGTAGGAGTATAATGTTCATGCCGGCACCATTTCTCACAAACCATTCACAACCAAACTTCATTGAAAACAAGACATATTAGACAGTGGGTTCTAAGTATATCTACAATATAATGCTATGAAATGTTTTGTGAGCTGCAACTAGGTTTTATATAGCAAGACACCTGTATTTAATAATATAATGAAGCATGCATATATCTTAAATAAGCTGTCATTATAAGCAAGGGTAACACATATATTAGTTTTATGCTAATGTTGTGTATAACTGAATACATGCAACATAGAGGTATAAAATATAGTTGATAAAATACAGAATAAAGAATAGATTACGTTTATGTTGTATATTATAGGTAAGACCGTAGCATGTTGTCACACAGGAAAGTCACTATTAGGTTATCTTAGACTGTAAGTTATCTCAGCCACTGTAAGGTTTTAAACAAAAGGCATGCAGTCAGAAAAGGTCAAAGCCATGATGAGCATGAGAGACTTCTTTCAAAAGCATTAAAAAAGTCGGTAACACTTATTTTGATGGTCCCTTTTGAACATTCTGGTGACTATAAGTAACTTTGCAACTACATGTCAACTAACTCTCATTAGAGTATTAGTGTACTGTCTGCTTAATATCTGATAACTCTTTATTGTGATGGTCCTCCAACAGTCTACTGACTATAAGTAACTATGCAACTACATGTCAACTTATTCTAACCCTAACCCTACCAGTCTACTAATACTCTACTAACACTCTAATGAGAGTTAGTAGACATGTAGGTGCAACGTTACTTATAGTCAACAGAATGAGTTAAAGGGACCATCCAAATGAAGTGAAACCAAAAAATCTTACAGACCCTGAACTTGTGTATGGTAATGTACTGTATATATTTTGTCATTCCATGCACAGGGGAAAGTCATGCAGGTTAGCCTGACGTCGTCATACTCAGATTCTAGTCAGAATGTGAGTCTGATACTGCTCCATTGGGGCGTTTCAACCGAACCAGGAAAGAAAATGCCTCTGCACTCAATTGGAAAGACCTACAACCAATCAGAGCAACGTAGTAAATTACGTATGTTGAGCGACGCATATGACTTGATCGCGATTCTCTGTTCCTCTTTTAATATGAATGCGCTGTCTACATCTTCTATAACAGACGTGATGGCTGAATCTATCCAAATTCTCCAGCGGCAGCCATTCTTTGTTGTAAACGAATTCAACCCAAGCGCTCTTTGGTGACGTGGATGATTACGTTACTGTCGATCATCTGTCCATCACTGTATAAAGCCCGCCCTGACAATTTGATTGGTCCGAACAGCTTTGGTTCGGGCAAACTTGCTTCACAACGGATCAAGTCCAGACCGAACTTCCCACCTTCAAATGTTGTGGGCGGGGCTACGGTCAGCTGCCATCTAGGCTACATGCAGGTTAAAATGAAAAAAAAAAGTAAATTCTTGTCATTTTACTATTCCTTTAAGGAGCCAATTTGCTGAAATTCCTGGTCAGTGGCATCTCGAGTCTCAGTGTGATCTTCATTGGGAAACTTTATCTGGAGTGCAGGTTCTGTCTGAGGTGAGCCTGATCAATTACACTGACGATATTTTCACCCTTGCGTGCGATTTAGATCTTGTGCCGCGTGATAAGAGGGTTTCATTGCAGTCGCTCCTCTCCTGTTTCTGCAAGAAAGACTGTGAAAAACGAGATTGTGTTGTGCTGTCATCTGCTCTGTTCTCTCCGCGACATCTGTCCCCAGCAGCCTCTCCTGGTTGGATGAGATCTAAACCTCGCCAAAGCTCGCAGGTGCTGGGATGAATATTCATCAGGCTAAGTTGCGTTGTTGTGGGAGGATGGAGGTACAACGCCTTGAGAGAAATCAGAAAATCGATGCTCTCCCTCCCCACCTTATTCACCCCTGGTTAGCCGCGGCGGATTAATCCAGTGCAATACAATCTACTGGTCCTGTATCAGATTACACAGGCCTAAATCTCAGACAAGACCTTACTAATGGATAATGCATGCAGGCCTGAGAGATGAAAGAAAACCACAGCAGAGTTAAATATTGCCGTTTCAAAGGGGTGAGCAAGGTTGGAAGTTTAGACATGGGTATCGATCGATATTTGCCTTGAGACATATAGAGAGAGTCAGTAAATGCAGGCAGTTAAAGCTGCCCTTTATTTGTTTGTGAATTGTACTGCTGTTTTTTCTTAGCCTCCTTCATGCATCTGCTAGAAGGGAATCGATAAGGTTCACAACAGAAGTAAGGTGATCTACAGTCCAGCTGTGAAAAAAAACGATAATTTTGCTGTATCATGCCGTATCTATCCTGATATTGACATCTGAAAAGAAGAAGGGCATTACATTTCGCCTAGGAACATCTAACAATAAATCTTGTAATTCATGTAGCTCTGCTAGAATATGGAACTAGCAACAACAAGGTCATGGGTTCAATTCCCAGGGAGCACACAAACTGATAAAATTATATTTGAATGCACAGTTGCTTTGGATAAACACAGTTTTTTATATTACACCCTGATCTGCTGTGCAAACTGATAGTGTTCCTAATCAATAAAATACAAGCAATATTATTAATTAAATAAAAATACTGTAAAATCAAGTGAGCTCCTTAAAAATAAATAATTCGAAATGAATTAAAGCAAATAGATTGTATGCAAAATTTAACAAGCATATTGAGTTAATTGAAATTTATTTCTTGTATTGTGTGCATCATCTAATGGTTTCCATAAGAGATGGTAAAAACACCAAAAACAAAATTCTGTTAAATATCATTTATTTGCTGCATTTATTTGGAATATTTTTTTTAAATAATATTATAAAATATTGAATATCACACTTATAAATATGATAAAATATTACATATATATGTTATTTAATATTGTATAATAGTTATAATTATAGTATTTCATGTTTTTGTTACTTTTCAATGAATGTTTGTTCTTTTGATTAAACTGACTATATATATATATATATATATATATATTACATTTGCTATTTTATAATAATAATAATTATACGTGTAATATTTAATATTATTACCCTATAAATTTGATCATTTTTTTGCACAGAATTAAAATACTTCTGTAAACCGCTAACTATAATTCATGTGATGTTAGTGGCCAGTTACTTTGCTTTATTTCTAAATCTCAACGCTACTCTCTGGTTTTTCTAAAGTCCTTCTGTTTTTGCACTGGAGTTATTCTGCTCCAAATGATTAATTTCATTCATTACTTCCATAGACCTTAGGGTCAACACAAGCCATGGCTTAACAGATTTCATTAACCAAGAGCAAGGCAGGCTGGAAAAAAGAAGCAGTGCTAGTTGACCTTGGCCGTAAGGTTACACGTTTATTGATTGTTATCCCCCTCGCCTCCATCCCTGACTTTCTTTTGTGGGCTAGCAGGTCAGCTGGAAAACGTTTCACCCTTTGTGTACAGTGTGTGGACCGTATCTTGTTATGTCTATGGGTAGAGTGGTGTGGAGATAAGAAATGCTTGTGCTTTTGTGGTACTGCGGATTTCAGGCTATAGATTTTTGGATATTGTGGCGTAGAGTGTTTCACACTTAGTACTGCTGATATGGCTACACGTGTATGTTACAAATTACTGCACCCAATTACTTGACTGGAATTGGCTGAGGGTTTCCATACACTGTTGCCTTGAAAGACTGTAAATTTGGCCATATACACACTTCAGTTAAATACGGTTGTCAGTCGTCTTCTGAGGGCTTGATGCTGTTATGTGCTTAGGCTTTGGGTTAATTATGGGATTGACAACCGTAACTACAACATTCAGGTAGTGACTACCAAAATTTCATCATGTACAGAACCGATCAGAACAAAAAGTTATTAATGCAGATTTGATTAGAAGAAGCTTATTAGCAGCTTAAAGTCAACTTGAAATCAAAATTGAGCCCAATTATTAAATATTATTATTATCTTAAAACACATTCCTGGTTTTATTGTGCACAGTTCATTGGTGCACATTATTCCAACGAGAAACAGTAATCTTTCATCAAAATATAATCACTTCTCCATTCTCACTTCTCTTGAAAAAGAAGTAGCATACTTTTAAAAAGAGTAACTATTATGGAAATAATATATGGAAATAATATACTTAAAGTCCTGTTTAACTTCAATGTTGCTTATGTCTATGTGGTGTATAATATCAAACCATGTGCAAATTCATTAGTCAATACCATCACTGAGTATTTTCTCCTTAAAACTAGCAGTGAAAAAAAAAGATAGTCTCAAAAATGTGGTTTGAAATCGTTAATGTTTCTGACGTCACAAACTACCTTGTAACCAATCAGTTACCTTTAGCATATCATTATCAGCGAAACAGCATGAGAGTCTCAAGAGAAAGTTATCCCAGTATATGTTTTTGTTGATATGAAAAATCGGGTTCAGTAGATATAGCGTGTATGATATATACTATGATGTTATGATATGCCTTTCTCCACTGATGTTCTGAGTTGTTCAAAGCGTTTCTGAAGCCAGACTGAGATGGCGAACTGAACATGGTTTGTGTAACATTAGCAACCCATTAGTTTGATAACATTGTCAAATAAAAGGTTGATCATATTAATTATCGTTATGCATCCGACGTTGTTAAAAGCAATACCATTGTGCAGCGTTACCTCAGTAAGTTGGCCGAGTGAATCTGTGAGCTTGCATGAGTGGAGGTGGGGCTAATTAGCATATTAATGATCCACATATACCAAAAGCAAGGGTGTTGAGTTTCATTCAAGCTATTTTAAGGTATGAACCATTTTTTTCACAGGAAAAACAGTTGTCATTTTGGTGAACAAAGATGAGCTTTAAAGGATAAAATTATTGACTTTAAGTGCAAACTGAATGTAATGTTTTCAGACATCGCAATTAAATGAAAATGGTTTAAATTTACGTTAAATGCAATTAGCTTAAATTTAGAGTTATTTTTTTTTGACCAGCTAAGAAGGACTTAAGTACATGTTTATATATAATTGCATAATTACTTATTTGTGAAAAATTTAGTTGGAAAATTTTGAAAGTTTATTTGGCAATACATCATAATAAGTGTATTTTTTTAAGCCACACAATACAAAATAAACACAATATGATTTAAAATGTACTTTAGAGTAAAACCTTTCATTTGACATTATTACATTTTTTTTTAGTGTGTGGAAACGTCTCGGTTACGTATGGTACCTTCCAGCGCCCAGCTTAGCTCCCGGCATAGCAGTTTCTTACTTATATGAGGGGAGCTAGCTAGGAAGAATCACACTGCTGTTCCGCAAGACCCGCTCAGTGGATTGGATAACACTGGGAAAGCGTGCCCACCCCGTAGGAGGGAACGCTGCGGAAACCCCGCCTGCCCGAAGGGAGGCACTGGAATACACGTATGTACTAACCCGTAGGGTAGTAAAACATACGGCAGTCCTTGAGGTAGTCCCAGCCCGGGGGGTGGGAGCGTACTCAGCAAGGACGACAGAACGGGTCTGTCGAGGGGAAGACACGGAGCTAACCCGGAGGGTAGCTGGAACGTGGAAGAAATGGGTCGCCGAAGGGACCACTGTTAAGGCCACCCAGTCTAATAACAACTCCTACGAGAGGTAATAGACCTGGCGCCGGGCGATCCGCATCGCCTGGTGCCGGAGGGGTGATGGAGGAACTCACGAGGTTAGCCGTTTGTTGGGGAACCAATGGAGCAAAAAGACGCACGTATCTGGCCCATGGGGCGGGAATGGCGTAGCAAGCCGACACAACCTAATTCCTCGCGCTACTGGCCGTAGCGAGTACACTGGAGGAAACAGGTTCAACACGGAGGCTATAAAACCTAGCGAACGTGTTAGGTGTTGCCCAGCCCGCAGCTCTACAGATGTCTGTTAGCGAGGCGCCTTGAGCCAAAGCCCAGGAAGAGGCAACACTCCTAGTAGAGTGTGCCGTCAACCTGGGTGGGCAAGGCACGTCCTGGGATTCATAAGCCCGGACAATAGCATGCACTAACCAGTGGGCTAACCTCTGCTTGGAGACAGCCTTCCCCTTCTGCTGGCCTCCGTAACAAACAAAGAGCTGATCTGAGGTCCTGAAGCTTTGCGTTCTGTCCACATAAACCCGCAAGGAGCGGACGGGACAGAGAAAAGCTAGGGCTGGGTCTGCCTCCTCCAAGGGCAGCGCTTGCAGGTTCACTACCTGGTCCACGAAGGGAGTGGTAGGAACCCTGGGCACATATCCGAGCCGGGGTCTCAGGGTAACGTGAGAAAGGCCCGGACCGAACTCTAGGCACGATTCGTCGACCGAAAAAGCCTGCAGATCCCCTACCCTCTTAAAAGAAGCCAAAGCCAACAGGAGAGCTGTCTTCATAGACAAGATATTCAATTCCACTGAAGGCAAGGGCTCAAAAGGGGGACTCTGGAGTGCTCTGAGCACCAGAGATAAGTCCCAAGAGGGTATGGGGTGCAAATTACGAGGAGGATTTAGTCTCCTAGCACCCTTAAGGAATCTGATGACCAGGTCGTGCTTCCCCAACGACTTACCAACTGTGTCGTGATAAGCTGCTATTGCGGCAACATACACCTTGAGGGTGGAGGGAGACAGCCTTCGCTCCAACCCATCTTGCAGGAAGGAAAGCACGACTCTGATCGGGCAAGTTCGGGGGTCTTCCCGGCGGGAGGAACACCAATCGACGAACAGGTTCCACTTCAACGCATAGAGGCGCCTCGTAGAGGGGGCTCTAGCGGAAGTGATGGTGTCTACCACAGCCTGTGGTAAGCCACCTAGAACCTCCGCGTCCCATCCAGGGACCAAACATGGAGTCTCCAGAGGTCTGGACGCGGGTGCCACAGGGTGCCCCGTCTCTGAGAAAGGAGGTCCTTCCTCAGAGGAATCGGCCAAGGAGGGGCTGTCGCGAGGAGCATGGGTTCCGCGAACCAAGTCCGGTTGGGCCAATACGGCGCAACGAGTAGGACCTGCTCCTCGTCCTCCCTGACCTTGCACAAAGTCTGTGCAAGAAGGCTCACTGGGGGAAACGCATACTTGCGAAGGCCCCGGGGCCAACTGTGTGCCAGTGCATCTGTGCCGAGAGATCCCTCGGTCAGAGAATAAAACCACTGGCAATGGGTCGTGTCCGGAGAGGCAAACAGATCTATCTGAGCGGCTCCGAAGACTCCCCAAATCAGTTGGACCACCTGGGGATGGAGTCGCCATTCTCCCGGAAGAGGCGGCAGCCGTGAGAGCTCGTCGGCCACACGGTTGAGCACACCCGGGACGTGAATGGCCCGAAGCGACCTCAGATGCTTCTGACTCCATAGGAGGAGATGGCGGGCGAGTCGCGACATACGACGGGAGCGTAGACCACCTTGAAGGTTGATGTACGCAACGGTCGCAGTGCTGTCCGTACGGACCAGTACATGTCTGTGCAGAAGCAGCCCCCTGAAGCGGCACAGAGCTAGACGTACTGTTTGCAACTCTAGGCAGTTGATGTGCCAATGCAGTTGAGGCCCCGTCCACAGACCTGAAACTGCATGCCCGTTGTACGTGGTCCCCCACCCGCTGGCAGAGGCATCTGTGAACACAACAGCATGCCTGGACACCTGGACTAGGGGAACTCCGGCCCGTAGAAACGCAGGGTCCGACCAGGGACTGAAGGTTTGGCAACAGTGCGGGGTAATGTTGACCTGGAACGTGCCGCTCTGCCACGCCCATCTCGGGACTCGATCGTGAAGCCAGCGCTGAAGCGGTCTCATATGAAGCAAGCCGAGCAGCGTCACTGCGGCTGCCATATGCCCCAGGAGCCTCTGAAACTGTTTCAGTGGAACCGCTGACCTGCCTTGAAAGGACTTGAGGCAGTTGAGCACTGACTGGACGCGCTCCTCCGAGAGGCGCGCAGTCTGACCGACCGAGTCCAACTCCATACCGAGATAAGAGATCCTCTGCGTGGGGCAGAGTTTGCTCTTGTCCCAGTTGACCTGAAGACCGAAACGGCTGAGGTGTTGGAGCACCAAGTCCCTGTGTTCGCACAACAGATCTCGTCAGATTAAGTAATATAAATTAACTACATGTAGAGTTATGGTTAGGGTTTGGTTACTTGTAATTATGCATAATTTACTGCTATTACTATAGTGAGTAAATGTAGCAATGTGTATGCCACCTTAAAATAAAGTGTTACCTGAAAGTGTACTCACTTTAAGTACACTTAAGTGGCCTTTTATTTCATTAATTGTATATTATCTGCAAGTAGGTTTATATCATTTTAAGATTTGAAGCACACTTCAAGTGCACAATCGATGCACTTCAAGTCACTCATAGGCCCAATTCGCAAGTGCACTTCTTTTTGACAAGCATTTTGTTTATGGTTGATTTCACCAAGCAGTCTATTTGCCTGGTTCCATTCTTGTATGCAATATTGGTTTGTTTGGCCATAGGAGGACTGTCACTGATGGAGTTTGGGTTCCTTTCCAACTGTCGCCTTTTGGCTTTCTTAGTTGGGGACTCTGAATATTCTGCAATATTATCAATCTGACTGTGCAACGCATTCTCACCCCAAGGCGTCATTTAATTTACACTTTTGACCATGCGTCAACTAACTGACGCTAAAGGGTGCCTTTAGCGTCAGTTAGATGACGCTTCCGTTATGGGTAGGTTTAGGTATGGGGTAGGGTAGGCCCGTCTCATGTTGACGCTAAAGGGTGCCATGTGCGTCGGATGAAGCCGCATGGTCAGAAGCGTCAGTTACATGACGCCAGAGGATGAGCGTCATCTAACTGACGCTAAAGGCACCCTTTAGCGTCAGTTAGTTGACGCATGGTCAAAAGTCTCAATTAAATGACGCCTTGGGATGAGAACGGGCTGGACTGTACTGAGACTGTTGGAATAAGAAATGAATTGAGCTGGACAATGACACCACTGTATTCTACAGATCTGCTTTACAACAGAATTAAACTCATTTAACTTTTGATGATCTCTTTACACTGTTATTGAAAATGAAAATGAATCAACACTTAACTGACCTCAGCTGAACAATGACACTATTTTCTTTTTAGAGCTGATTTACGGCAGAATTTAACTCTGTTTGCATCATTGAATCATTATTTTACTGTTTATCCCTGTAAAGCTGCTTTGAAAAAAAATCTATGAAGTACTAAACTGTATTAATAAATGTGACTTGACTTTACTAGTGTACGTTTACATGAAAACAATATGCTTAAAACGGAGAAGTTTTCCGTTTGAGTTTTCCGCATATAGACGACACCATTGTCAAAACGATCCCCATTCACACGGACCCACGAAAATGAATAAAAACCCCTGTATTCTGCTTTAGATGGCGATGAAACCCTATAGACTGAACATGTAATGCGCATGTGCTTGACGTCATCATCTTTAGAGATTCACATTTTTGTTGTTTATACAGAGACCGTTTTCAAAAACTTGCACTTTGAAACCCGTTTTCAAAACAACAGCGATTTGGGTGCCTGAAAACGCAAAGTTGTGTAAACAAACGGCCAAAACGCATAAAAAGTGCATACGAAAACAGTGTCGTGTAAACAGCCCCTTAATGCCCACTTTGTACAATTCAGTCACTTCTAATACATACAATCAAGCCCTGCCCTACTTTTTTATCATTTGGAAAAACATCGTGTTACAGAATTATAATGGATTGCAGAGGCAGGATGTCACATCTGGAAATTAGAAATTAAATAATTGAATAAATGGGATATAATTCTGTCCAACAAACAAACATGCCTGAAACTGCAAAATTTGCTTTTTGTGAAGGTGCCATTAAGTGGTTTACATACTTGTTGCCATACTGTGCAGTGAGAATGCTAATCTTGTTGGTGGTTGGTAGGTCTTATAAGTTGTGCCTAGCAGTGTTTTCAAAGACGTATTGAATGCTGTACGGCATTGAAACTCTCTCAGACCTCATAAGGGGTCTCAGTTTTCACAACCAAATTCAAAGAGCTGAATAATTTGTAGGTATGCAAAGTTCATTGCCCAGCATATGCAAGTTCAACGTGATGCATTATCTATGAAATCTTATAAGATAGATGGACGCATATGGTCCACATTTATGGAACCCAGTCAGAGCCACATCACAAATGTGTTCTGTGAAGAAAATGCAGATGCATCATGCGTGAAATCCGTTTTCTGCAGTGTGTGACCTCAGTAATGCACATTTATAATGGAACGAATTCAGGCAATTGTTATGATGAGATTGCAGCGTCCAGACTAAGTTCATTCTTGGGATTTAAGGGAGCACATTAGCCACGGATTATCCGGATTTGTATTTTGCTCTCATTTTTACAAACACCCGTATTTTGTCATGCGGTTTTCAAAATTCCTGCTCGCAAATGACCCGTAGACCCAAATTGCATTTAATTAGCGTCAAATGCCAATCACTGATCTGACTGACTGTGACTAATTAGGATCAAATACTAAGCACAGGTGTGAGTGATGGCACAGAGCTTTTCCCCACATTTAATCTGTAGTTTTCCTCAGCTGCTGTTGGGTGAACCTAACAGTGCTGTGGGGACGTGTAGCATTAGGGGGATTTGTTCTGCTGGAGTCTTCTCCGTGCGTTGGAATACTGGCCTTTGATGCAGGATTATCCCTCTGATTGTGACTCATGCCCTCGATTAGTGTCTGTTTTTGGGCTGGAAAAAAGAAACAGGGATGTTCACAGCGTGGCAAAGACTCATAGGCCCAGTCATCACTCTGTATTAGTATCCTTATCAGTCAGAGGGGAAAATTAGAGCCTATTAGATACCCAAGCAAATGCTGATGAATCAGAGGAGAGTAGCTATAAATAGAACATCATATCCAAGGTTGATGAAAAAAATCATTCTCTAGGAAAGTGATTTTTGCCTTCAATGTAAGAAGGAAAAGATACTGGGTCTCATTCAATTGTGTCCTTGTTCTCGTTGTAATATTTATGAATCTGTATTATCTGATATTAAGAGCGCCCAATTTGTCAAAACAAATGTCATTTTATGTTCTCTAAAGATTAAATCTCTAATGCTTCCAAAGGCTGCATTTGATAACAAATACAGTAAAAACAGTAATATTGTGAATTATTATTACAATTTAGCAATTTAAAATTTAAATGCAATCATTATTACATATCCGGGTCTTTAGAGAAGACAGACACAAGTGTGTTTCTGTATCTTTTCTTTGAAAACAAAACCGAATGTTAAAACAAATTCTATCCATTTTGACGCCTTTTCATTCATAGCGGTTACCAAGCAACAAGATTACGTGCCAGCTGCTGCTTGATGACGCAAGGGTACCGCAGTTCGGATACAAATAATATAATGTGAACACAGTCCATCGGGGGCAGGGGGCAGGTGGAGCAATCGAACTCGGGTTCGGAACAGGCAATCAAACCAAGTGTGAAAGCGCCCTTAATTACCTTTTTTTGTTTAACTTGGAAAGGATACATTTGAGCAGATGCTTTTACAATCATCACTGTCATCATCGGAGCTTATTTCTCCAGTACATTTAACATCTGGCTCATATTCGCAGTCTCAGTCATATTCTCAAAACCATCATTTTCAATGTCTTCAAAATCAATATTTTGATCACTGACAGCTTCTTCACCAGATCCACCATCAAGTGACAGTGAAACTAATATTTGACTGCATAAAGTACTTGTTCTGTATTAAGTGGCTGAACCATTTCAAGTTTTGCTGATGATACTTGTGTATTCCTTTGTTCAATGCCTGCAGTAGTTATGATTGAAAAATCAGACATTGCCACCTTGAGGAATAAAGTTGAACTACACAAAGAATATGCTTACACTATTACATAACTTGGGTCACTAGCTACCCTGTCACGGGGTGGTTCAGGGAAGACAGGAGAAGATGGTATAATCCACAAAAGGTACTTTACTGATGAGACACGGCAGACAGGTACGACAGCGTGTGAACACATAACAAAGTGTATCACACAAACAATACCGGACACTGAACAGAAGACAGGCAGGAACTAAATACACAGAAATGATTAACACAAACGACAGGCAGCTGTGAGGAAGGTGATCAGTGTCCATGATAACAGATTGTGGCGGGAAACTCAGACAGGGGAACACATGGGAAAAATTTAAACTGACTGAAAAACAAACTGAAAGTCAAACTGTGAACTAGTTAAACGCAAATAAGTGGATATGCACAGTTTGTACATGAGACCTGAGCCCATGCATTGTAAGCTATTCCAAGATGCTGATTCACATAAGCATCTTTCTGTAGGAAATACTTTTAAGGCCAGAACTGTAATTTCTTTGTGATCAATACGTTTTATGTTATCTGTCAAGCAGACCGTGCAAGAGCAGTGTGCAAAAATCTAATTAAATTCAACCTCACAATACACCTCATGAAAGCACACAAACACCACTCATTCAGAGTGTTTTTTTTCCTTCACATTTTGTTCCTGTTATTGATTCATCAGACTACAAACATTTCTTCTTAGAGATTTCAGATGTTATATATCTTCCAGTTAACCCCAGGCATGACGTAACATTGGTCTTCTTCCGAAGTATTTTCCTTCTAGCCACTCAACCACAAAAACAGGCTGTTCTACCAGAAAGACTCGGGAGATAAAATGATGTAACAAAGCATCCATTTATTGGCAACCCAGCAAGCAATTATTTATAAAGTTCTTTGACGTAGGACCCGTCCATAGTGCGTAATCCGAGGGTAGCGGATCAGCATCTCCTGCCTGAAGACGAAGGCAGGGGCGCAGCCGACCCCCTGGGAAGTATAGACAGGACCATCCTGGTGGTGGTGGGGAGGGTGGAGGTTGTTGTCACGTCGGCATCTGCGAACTCAAACATGTGTAAGTACCAATCTTTTATACGGTAAGAATAAGGACGTGATTGGATAGATGTGAAGGTATTTAAGTGACGCAGTAATTAAGTCTTCCTGGCAGAACTTATGCTAAAGCTTTCATTTCTTTGCAGTTTTTCTATTGTTATACTTAGCTGCAATTCACAAATAAATTAATTGGTAACACTTTATTTTGATAGTCCACTTTAGACATTCTACTACCTATAAGTAACTTTGCAGCTACATGTCATCTAACTCTCATAAGAGTATTAGTAGGCTGTCTGCTTAATATCTCTTTATTTTGTTGGTTCCCAACAGATATTCTACTGACTATCAACTGACTGGCAACTACAAGTCAACTTGTTGTCCTAACCCGAACCCTAACACCTACCATAACCATAAGAGTCTACTACAGTCTACTAATACTCTAATGAAAGTTAGTTGACATGTAGTTGAAAAGTTACTTACAGTTAGTAGAATGTCTCAAGTGGACCATCGAAATAAAGTGTAGGCTAACCAATTAATTGTTTTCAATGAATTGGTAAATCCAGTTTGGGGCGAGACCTTGTTCAGCATTACACTTACAACTTACATCCTCATTCAAACATGTTACTAATGACAAGAATCATTAGCGATTTGCTACTGGTCCACAATATCTCAAGAAAACAAAATCAATGGATGAGAGACAGCCAGTAAGACAAAGCAGAGGCATGTAGAAATATGGTGATGGTTCACCTATAGCTGAATCCATCTTTCTACAATGTCGTTTAGGCCATTTAACAATGCCTATTGAAATCTTATTCTATCCACATCACCTGCACTGAGAAAGAAGCCATTTTTCTTCTCTGTATAGCATGTGGGTGTATGTGGACATGTGGGGAAAATTGAGCTGTTACCAGGCATTATAGACAGTTTAATGATTCATTAAGACGAATGTGATGTGTTTATGAAAAGCACAGAAACATTCCCAAACCTTCTCCATGCAGACTGATTTATGGAATTGTTCATATTGTGTCTGCATTCTTTAGGATACAGACAGTAAGTGGAGTGGGATGTTAAGGATGAAAGCGTTCCAGCCCACGCCCCATAGCTTTCATTAATGAGTCTAATTAGAGTGCTGTTAATTTGCCATTTGCGCCCCTGGCCATGATCTAGAGCCTTCATTTGCATCCTGAAGGATATTTTTCTCCTCTCAGCCAGCTGACCGGAATACCAAGAGGAAAAGACGGAGAGATGAGAGGACAGTTCAAAATAGATGGGAACAAAAGGCAGTGAAATGAACAGAATGGAATGGAATAAAATATTTTCCCAGAGGAGAATTTGATCGTTCGGTGGTTGCTCATTTAAGTAGCAACTTTGTTTCCTGACATTTCACTTAAAATTCCTTTAAGAAACGAAAAAAAAAGAGGAGCCGAGACACATGGCTATTCAGAAGCAATATGTTTTAAATGACATCTATCTCAAAATAAGAAAATTTGCGATTTCATGTACTAATTCAGATGAAGGTTTTTTAGTATTTATTAGTTATGTGGAAGTGTATGTTCTGTCTGTCTGTCATTCGTCCGCTCTACCTGTCATTCTTTCTATTTGTTTGTCTTGTCTGTTGTTCTATCAATCATTCTATCTCTCTGACTAACATTCTTGTATGGATTTCTGTCTGTCATTCTATCTACCTGTCTGTCTATTGTTAATTTTTTTTGTTCTATCTGTTGTTCATCTATCTATCGATCTCTATCGATCGATCTATCGATCTATCTATCTGTCTGTGGTTCGGATGGATGACAGTTTTAGTATGTCTGTAGTTCTTTATTTCTGTCTATCTATTGTTCTGTCTATAGTTCAAATATGCATGTTTGTCCTTTGTTCTATTATGGATGTCTGTCCATCGTTCAATCAATCTATGTATAGTTCTATCTGTCTGTCTGTCATTCTAGTAGGGATTTGATGACTATCTGTCTGTCTATCTGTTTTTCTAGTTTCAATATCTGTCTGTCTGTCTATCTGTCGTTCTAGTATGTATGACTCACTGACTGACTGACTGCATATATTTTCCTGGTGTACCTTTCTGACATGAATGTATTTGGTGTGTAAACCGCAAACACGAGTCCACCTTTAGCAAATTTTGATTTGTGGTTTGTTTTGGCAGCAGTTTTGTTAAATGTCAGAGCTGTGTGTGGTGAATTTGATCAGCTGTCAACTAGAAGGGTCTAAATATAAAGCTGTATTATTCGCCTGAGATTGGGGGGGTTGTTCCTTTGCTCTCGTCTAAGGGCTCTTTTTGAACCTCCATTTACTCCCGTCACCACTGGGAATAGAGGGACACATGCCACTCTGAAACTCGCTGTCCATTATTAACAAAGAAATCTCAAGTAGACACAGAAAGAACATATTTTGTAAAGGTTTGAATTTAAGTGTATGTGCCACTGGAGACAGGAACTCTGTGTGTGTGTGGAAACAGTGGTGTGACCTATTTTGGCCACAAAAGACTCAGCCAGGGGTCGGTGTGGATCTTTCTCCTGTGCCTGCAAGGTTGGTGTGTGAATTCAGGGCAGTGGTCATCTCTCAGCGGGACATCATGTCCTCTGTCTCAGCCTGAGCTGCGCTCCAGAGCTGCGCTGGCCTTTCAAGCCCAATCTCTTTATCTGACGCTTTGTGGGGAGGAAAGCATTTGCTCACAGAAACACATTTCTGCCAAACAATAGAGGATAGGCCATGGAGAAGAGTGGGCGGAGGTACGGTACTCTCCTGCCGAGTGAATCTGCGTGAGGCTGACACACGTGTGTTCATTATCTGTGTGCAGATGAAAAGAAAACATGACCACTTATTCCACTTCGAGAGTATATTCAGAGGACAAATGTATTGCTCAGTGGTTGCTTTTCCTAAGCTCAGAAACGTAGTTGTGCTTCTCACATACCTCTCATTTTAATTTCAACAGCATTTCAGGGGTCTCATTTAAAAAACTGTACGTAGGATCCTTACTAAAAGTGTACGTGCGCCCGAAAGCCAAAAATGGCGTACGCAAAAAAATATTCAAAACCGTGCGTTGGCCAGAACCTGCACAGAATTCACTTTATAAATCCCAGTCAGCGGAAGATTGTGCGCACATGTGTCTCCTCCCCGAAATAACCATATATGGAGCTTACAACGCCTAATTTTACTATGCATATCCTCATCTGCATACCATTTGCATATGATTATTCATCCATGTGATAACATGTTTAACGAGACATTAGGAAAATATGAAATACGGATGTGCTGTCACATTACATTAATAAAAATCATTTAGTAGCCTATCCTTACCTTGTTTTTGAATAAATAAATCAAATAGTGTAAAATCCATTTCAGAGAAAGTTTTTCTCAATCTTTTCCACCGGCCAAATTGTTTTATATTTTGAATGGAAACAGATAGACCTTATGGTGCATTATTTGCACGAAACTATTTTCTCAGACAATCTGCTATTATCCTGATAAACAATTATCTTTGTAGTTAAAACATTAAATCACAGCATGGAAAAGTGTTCAAAAGCATTGAATTATATTTGTATTATCTTTCTGTATATGTATAATTTTCTTTAGATTTTCTGTCTAAAAGTGACCAAAAAGACATTTAACTCCAGCTCACCATCGGTGTCGCCAAACTTCTCCATCTTCAAACCGTTCGTATGTACTGGTCAGAGTTTGCGTGCAGGTGCACAAATTTTCCTGTCAAGTTTGTTTTTATAAATCACAACGGTTATAAATGAGGCCCCAGATGTTTCTCCCAAATTTTTGTAGACATAAATGAGACATGAGAAATGTTTGAGAGAAAAAGAGAAAAAACTGAGAATATGGTGGAAGAAACAAAACATCTCTTTATTTTCTTGCTGCCATCTCTTTCAAGACTTTGCTCAGAGGTTGCTCTTTTTAAGCTCCGGAGACTTAGTTGTGATTCTCAAATATCTCTCATTTTTCCTTAAATTACAAAAATCCTTAGGAGAAATAAAAGACTCAACTGAGACATGAGAAAGTACTGAGAGAAAGGAGTCCAAATTGAGAATGGGTTGTGAGAAACATGGGAGATCTCTTTGTCTCGCAGAGGTTGCTCTTTTTATCATTATTATTTTATGCCATTAGGTGTTTTTCACCTATAATGGACAGGACAGAAGAAGTACCGGAAACAATGTGAGAGGCGAGAAGAGAACACGATCTTGTGCTGCCTGAGGTGCTGCTGTTCCTAGATGTCGATGTGCTGCCCACACGGCTTTAGCTCTGACAGAGGTTTCTCTAAGCTCAGGAACCTAGGTGGTGATTCTCTTACATGTCTCATTGTTTCGTCTTCAGCTGTCTTACATTTTATTTCTGGTGCTTCATGGTTGTTGCACAACCATTTTTTTTTTTTTTTTTGCATTGAAAATTTTGTCTTGTACAACCCATTTTGCATGTATACAGGTCATGATTTCCACTGTTAAATCATTGTGCAACAAAACACTGTCTACACTAAACGACTTAAAATATGACAATGCATGTATTGTGTTTGATTGAAATGGTGTGGATAAATGAGATTGAAGCTAGCCAGAGTGAAGAAAAACGAAAAAAAAGATATTTCACCTCTCAAATGTTTCTGCTAGATATAAATGAGGTTAAATTAACAACAAATGGAGACTTGCTTGAGTCTCCTGCTTCTCACTCTTGTCTCCTGACTAAAAAATTCTAATACTCTAACATTCGTCTCCTCTAAAGTTTCACACAAGATCTCAACAACATCACACACTGTGCTCAGATTTTTTTCCTCAGCTAGAGACACTGGCGCTCTTACATTTGTCTCCTCTAAAGGTTTGAAGAGATCTCAACAACATCACTCTGCTGCGCTCATATTTTTCTCCTTACCGAGACACTGGATCTCTCACATTCGTCTCCTCTAAAGTTTAGAAGAAATTTCAAATGTCTCGGTATGAACTCAAACATTTCTACCATATAATATGTATTAATAATCAAATTGGTCAATGATTGACATAAGATTGACAAAGGATCTTTCAGCAATGACAGCTCCAGGAGGACAGTCCCTTTAGCAAGACTTCTGTAAGTCAGTTTTGATAAAGGCATCGGGGACATTACTATTTCTAGAAACAAATGATGTGCCCTATGCACAAAAACTGTACAGTTCTATATACTTTTGTGTGTCAGCAATTAAGAGTAACGTTAACCTAATTTGTGCATAACTTCACTCTTAATATAGGCTTAAACTGAAATTATGGATTATCTTTTACTTTAGTACCTTTCAAACTTGATTTGGAGCACAATTGGTTGTTGAGGTCTCTGTTTAAAAGAGACAAATGTGAGAGCTCCTCTAGCTGAGAAATATCTGAGCCTATGATGTTGCTGAGATCTTGTCTGAAATTTTGGAGGAGACACATATTTTAGTTTTTAGTTTAGGAAAAAAAAATGTTTATGAATCTGAGCATATTGTGTGATTTTGTTGAAGTCTCTTCTAAACTTTAAATTAGACAAATGTGAGAGCGCTAATGTCTCTAGCTGTGGAGAAAAATCTGAGCACAGTGTATGATGTTGTTGAGATCTTGTCTGAAACTTTGGAGGAGACAAATGTGAGAGATCCAGTTTCTCTAGCTGAGGAGAAAAATCTGAGCACAGTCTGTAATGTTGTTGACATCTTGTCTGAAACTTTGGAGGAGACACAGTTTAGGGGAAGAAATCTGAGCAGTGTGTGATGTTGGTGAAATATTTTCTGAATCTTTAGAGGAGACTCATGTGAGACCACCAGATCAACAAATCATGAATATCATTTTTGACAGTGTACAAAGAGAAAATTATTAGGTAGAATGTGCTATGAATCTCTGATTTCGGTTAGTTTCGGTCAGGGTTTGCTTCTAATTTTAAGAATGTACAGAATCAGTTACCACAGTCTAGTTACTGAAAAAGAAACAAATCTGTGATCTCTGGGCAGCGGGAACTCTCTTCTGGAACACATACAGTACAACTTTTCTCAGAATCAAAGTTCCTCGCTTTCTCCACTGAGTGAAAGTGACACACTGGCTCTGCTCCAAAACCAGAGTCTCTTTGCCCTACATGTAGGCAGCATTCTAAGCCAGCATCCTAACTGAAAAACAACCTGATGAGTGACTGATCTGGAACACTCATAAGCAGTAACTCTATCCATGAAGTTGAAGGGAGATATACAATTTGGCATTAGCAAGTTGCTAATCTAACAATGTGATACTCCAATAAGCATATAAACACACAGCAAAATCAAATATTTGGTTGTACATTTTTAATTAGGCTGAACCTTTTTCTATTCATACTTTTTTGTTATTGAATGCATTACATTCAAAATTAACATTTCTCTTGCCTTTCCGCTTGTCAAAATTCACAATGGGGTTGCTGTCTTTGTAAAGGATGCATGCATATGCTGCCTTAAAGAATGATTCCTGCAAGACCATAGTTGCTCACCGACCAGGACAAGCCAGCAAAGTCCTGGCTTGGCCAGCATGGACATCCATGCAAGTCTAAGCAAGTCTTTTCAGCAGGGATGCTTTATCATTATCAAAAACATAACTTTTAGAGTGTGCCTATTTTACATGCTGTCTGCATGTAGCTCAGCGATTTGGAACAGAGCAACTGTTCTCATTGGGACAATGGCACAGCACCTGAGTATATTTTCTACATCTACACATTATAAGTACTATATTACATGCTTTGGCAGTATTGCAAATCTTTACAGCCATGCCAATAAAGATTTTTTTGACTCAGGGACAGAGTGAGAGAGAAATGCTTTGTGATGGGTTTGCTATGTGTTCTGGGGGTTGTGTGTTTCTCTTGGCAGCAGGGCTCGTTATCCGTGTGGCTGCATTGATCTTTCCCCGCTGGCTGGCCTTACCGCAGCACCTTCACGGCTCATGGCCAAACCCATTAGCACAAACATAAAGCCCACAGACACACATTCTCCCTACACAGTCATTGTCACACACACAAACCCCTATAGACTGACATACCGTATACTGTATCAGCATGAATTGTTTCGCAGCTTATTCTGGTCAAGTTCCCCTTATTTGGTAGAAAGGAAAGGTCCGCCTGATCAACATGTTAAGTAATTTTTACTAATTAGAATTTTAACTTTCATAGTTACTCTGATGATATTCAAATTTATTTTAGTTAAACCCAACTCAGTTTGCCCACCCTTCAGGAACTCATGCCTCATGCATTCAGGAACTTAAAACATGGATGTCTGATATCTTCTTACAGCTTAATGCTGGGAAAAGTGAAATCCTGTTGATTGGCCCTAAATCACAGAGTGTACCCGGGCATGACATTTTAATTGATATTGATGGTGTCCAGATTAGGCCTTCAAAAACTGTGTGGAATCTGGGAATTTTGTTCGATTCCTTGTTATTTTTTCACTCACACATCAGTCAGACTGTTAAATCGTGCTTCTTTCACTTGCGGAATATTGTTAGTATACTCACCTCTCTTAACTTTGGAGGTGCGGAAACTGTTATCCACGCTTTTATGACCTCCAGATTGGACAACTGTAACTCCTTATATAGCGGCCAACCCACCAAAGCTATACGTCGCCTTCAAATGTTACAAAACTCTTCTGCTCGAGCCCTTACATTTAACAAAAAATCTGCACATATCACTCCTATCCTTTACCAACTTCACTGGCTTCCTGTGGTAAATTGCATCAAGTTTAAACTGTTAGTCTTAGTTTATAAAGCCTGTCATGGCACCTAAACACCTCGCTGAATTAGTGGAACCATATGTTCCTGCTTGGACCCTTAGATCTAGCAATCACAATTTGCTTGTTGTACTCAGGTATAATCTCTCTACTGTGGGTGGTAGGGCTTTTAGTGTTATAGGCCCTAAGCTATGGAATAAGCTGCCCTCTGATCTTCGTGCCACCCCTAACCTCCAGACCTTCTCTCAACTTAAAACTCATATATTCACCATGCTCAGTAAATAATTATCTTCCATTCTATTTCTTTTGCCTATATAGTTTTCTTTGATTATATAACTTCTCATGTTAATTATTTGTATTGGTTGTCTCCATCTGCTTTTCTGCTTGTTTAATTGTGGTATGAGGCAGATTGCTTGTCTCTTTGTCTGTCAACTGTTTGTATTATTTTGTGAAGCGACCTTGGGTTCTTGAAAGGCGCTATAAAAAAATGCTTATTTTCTTAAATGGCATGACAAATATCTCTTAAACAAATAATTGATTCTGAACTGCCAAAAGGAGTCTTCAGCAATTCCTGTCTCACTACCTGTACCTACGTAATGTAACATTTGCATAATACCAGCCTGATCTTAATTGGCTGTCTGCGATAAACATCTACTTTGACAAACACTGTAGTTGTATCTGAGGCCTTGAATAGGTTGGTGTTGTTCATGTCAAGAAGACGCTGTTTTCTGCTTCCAAAGCAAATCCACTTTGATGCACTTCCAAAGGATGAGACTGATGCGGTAAAATCGATGCCATTGTTACTGTTCGTATGAACTTTGGTCAACCAATCACAACAGATTGGGCCGTCTGAACAATCAGAACAGAGGAGTCTCGCAGAAAGGAGGGGTTTAGAGAGACTGAATCTCAGCCAACTACTGTTGCTTATTTTGTGCTATATAAATAAAAGTTGATTTATTGATTGATTATGAGAAAATAAAAGTGCTTTTTTTGTCCTTAGATGCATGTAAATGTAATAGGAGACCCCCAAAACAAAATTAGGAACCTTTAAAATGGCATAATAGGAGCACTTTAAAGGTGAGAAAAAAGGTGTAAATGCCTTAAAGTTTTTGGTTTTGTTTTGTTCACATACAGGTCATAAACCCGTGTTGATTTTGTTGTTGGTTTTGTTTTGCTTTATTGTTTTGTTTAATCACAGAAGTTATAAACTCATGTTGAGTTTGGTTTTATTATGGAATGGATTACATTCATAATTAACATTTTCTTTGTTGCAATTTTGTTGTTTTGTTGATATAGCTATTACCCAGATCTAACTTTTCAGGTAAACACATTGACTGGTACTCTGGTGATTTTATTAAATGTATGCATTTTTTGCATTTCTTCATATCTGTTTACATTTTGATATCAAAATTAAATAAAACCCTTACAATGTCAAAATCTCTTATAGATGCATTCTTTCTTGCATTGTCTGTTTAAGTGGATTTTGATGGTTATCAGTACATGTTATGTGCAAGTTTTATTGGGCTTTGGGTGATTTGGATAGACACTTAAATTTGACAAAAGCTCCTTATGGCGACAAAAGGAACATCCAGAACATAATCGAAATTTAGAAGTGAAGGAGCTGGAAAAGCTCATGTGCCATTTATGTGGCTTGGGAAACAAATCCCAGCAAAAGAGCCTGCCTGTGTAGATTAGGGATGGGAATTGGCAACAATGTGACGATTCGATAGTATCGCGATATTTGGGCAACGATTCAATATTATTGCTATTCTCAATATATTGCAATACATGTTCCCCATTTTATTCAAAGACATCACAGAAAATGAGCAAAATAAGACTGCTCAACTCACTTTAATTAAATGTCACATTTAATTCTGTAAACTTTATCTTCTACACATTAACTGAAGTGCAAAAACTTGTTCTTGAACATTCAGGACACAGGACAGGACGTATTTATTCTCTGATTAGGAGACCTCTCACATGAATGTTGAGCTCCAGGCTTGCTACGATAGTCGATGTTACCGGTGTTACGTGTTCAGTCGCAACACGACTGTTCGGTTTCATCACTTGCCCACTGCGGCAACGCAAGAACAAACTTTTTTTTTTTTAACCCAATTACGCAGTATCTGTTCAATCCTGCCTGTATTACACACACACACACACACAGACATACAGAACAGACGTGCATCAGTATCGAGTTATCTTTCGGGCTTGAACAAATCATTACACACACAAATTATGCCAAAATGTCCGTTTTGTCAAATATCCTCATAAGAGCTGTCTAAAATGATATAAATAAAGTCTTAAATGAAGATTTGTGAGAAAATGGGACTCATGTCAGATCGCGTCTCTCTCCCACATTGCACTGCATTAACGTGAAACCTACAGCTTACGCTCAACGGCTGTCCGAATTCACTCACTCGTTTTCATCCACTCCTTCAAGTGAACAGTATTAGTGGACTTAGGGGATAAGCCTAACTTAGTGAATGATTGTTTATGGGGCGATTTCGGATTCAACCTATGTTCTCAAGCAGTGAAAAATAGAGAAACCAATGAAGAAAACCGGAAAGTAAAACAGATAATTTTATAATTAAATATGCAAAAAAGATTGATACTTGGCGCCCGTGTATCGATACAGTATTGCCACAGAAAATATCGCGATACTGTGCTGTATCGATTTTTCCCCCCACCCCTAGTGTAGATTAGATGAAACGGGAATGAGGACTTGAATGATGATAGGGAGAGTGAGACAGAGAAAGAGTGAAGAACAGGCCCGCTGTGTGTTCATAAAGCTCCTTGTAATCCTTACAGATGGATTGGTCTGTTCTGCTCAGGAGGACGGATAAAAGGAATTCGGATCTAGCATCTTCCCTCTGGTCCATTACCCTTACATTTCAGGTCAAATGTCATGCCATGAGTGTCACATGTTGGCTCATGCCGATATCAGTCGCACACCGAACATCTTTTCCTTGACCAGTCAAGAGCCAGTCTTGGGTTCACAAGTGAAGAAAGGCTCGACAGCATTTGGGATTACTTTTAAAGGAGCAATTGAAAGATAGAAGGAAAAAGAGTGAGTGGAATAAGGAGAAGGCTGAGTGAGGGAGGGGAGGAACAGATACATGTGATAAAGGAGCATTGTTGATGAGTTTCACGTCTGTGTTTGTCAGCAGTAAGGGAGTTTAGTGGACCTGCCCTTGGATGGGCTTATCTGGTATTAGCAGGTCTACTGTTGTCCCATTGTCCCTGCTCAGAGACTCATGGGATGTTCGAGTCAGCCAGCCAAGACAGGACATATAGCCTCTGTGGCATTCTGCTAGAAAAATGTGTGAGAAGAGTTTAACGTAATTTCGCTGGATTATAAAAGTAAAATATGTTAGTATTTATTAAATGTGGCTAGTATGTAATGTTCTACTTACTATGTGAAACAAACCATAACATTCAGAATTCTTTTCTTGGGATTTCAGAGTGAAGCTATCCTCCTAACCATAAGAGTTTGTCTGCTTGTTTGTTTGTTTATTTATTTATTTATTTATTTTCTTTAAAAAATAATAATAATTCTTTGGATTTTTCTGAAGAAAAGATAAGAACATTCTTTGGAAGTACATTATGAGAAGAAATGTTTGTGAATCTGGCCTCAGGTTTCTTTTAGAAATGGCACAATTGTAGAAATGGAGGGAAGAAAAAACACAAAAGGCACTATTTCTTGGAGCAAAAGGGGGAGAAGGGAATGAAATAATCATCCAGTGAGGACACTTTTTCTTTTGAGTTTGGAGGTCTGGCACTTCTGTCAACTTTTTCAGAACTGTCATGTTTCCTGATTCAGTGCCTCCAAGATGACAATTACAAAATGACACCTTTTATGACATCCATGGCACTTCTCTCAGACAATTAATAAACCAGTCTCTTTCATACAGACTTAATATAGACAACTATAAGCCATTTTGATTTGTGGCACTGTCCAAAATGGAATTGTCAGTTACTTCATGGACTGTTGGGTAATAGTCATCACAAGTGAGACATCCACAAATGGGGGCATTTAGGGGATATAGAGACTGCAAAATGGTCATTTGGGATAGGGCCTGTTCAGCATTACTTTTCTGAGGATCCTATCCAGCCTAAAACATCGGCTCAAACAATACCATGCGATTGGGGTAGAACTGTCAGTTTTTTTGAGCAATGGAAGATTCTTGCATTTATTTCTTGTATTTTATGTTTGTACTGTCTATTATTATTATTTAGAAAACACCCCTAGTATATACCCTTATCTAATTGCCCTGGCAGTACCTTGGGGTTTTGCTCGTTCCGTTTAAATGATCTTCTGCCCCTGAAGACAAGTCTTTATGCACTTACCAGTGGCTCTGCTTTTATGTGTGTGCACTAGATTGAATTCTGTCCTCCCTGGGTATTTGCTGCAGTGTTTTCAGACCTCTGCTTGATACTTATTGTGATGAAACAATTTCGTGCAGTTTAGTGTCACACGCATATCTCAGACTTAAAGTGGACTACAGTTTAAGGATGTGTTTACACTGTGTGCGGTACATTCTCTGCTAAATGCGCTCATTTTATGTGCATCATGGTATTTTTACAGCTGAAAAACTCACAAATAGCTTATAAAAATTAAGGAGTCAAAACAGCGGCAGTATTTTCTCCTATACAGACACACAAATGAAGACGCCTACAAAACTGCAATGGGAAACATTGGTCCTATGATGAAGAAAACCAGGTATGTTTGTGCATTCTGTCCTTATAGGGTCACATCTTGTGACATCATGTCCTGTTTTTTGGTTCATTTAAATGTCTTTGGTCTGTGTTGCGTTCACTTCTCAGTCGAATTTTCTTTGTACCAGAGTCTGTTTGCAAGTCGACCAAGACCCCTGAAAAGGTGTGCCACTGTTCACTTGTTTGGTGCACACCAGGATTCGAATGGCAGCGTTCACACTTATTCAAATGAACCGCACTAAAAGAGAACTTGCAGTTTGTCTTAATCGAACAAAATCCAAATCATATGATTGCTGAAAAGCACAAACCAGTCTGGAACAGCATTACATTTTGTGCTGGTCTTTTCAGCAAGATAGTGGATTGACTTTTTGTGTGGTATATGCATTGGGATTTGACACAGTTTAAGTGAGAGTAGTTAATTTTTTCCTTCAGTTCTCTCTCCAGTGTGATGAGTTGATTCACAGCTGTGAACTGCAGTTTGTGTCCTGACCTCGTCTGGCACCGGAGGGGGGAGCATGTCTGTCTGATTAACTCAATACAGCCAAACTGACAATAATGAAAGCCAACAGAAGAAAAATACTACAGTGCTTGGAAACCATTTTTGACATTTTGTCTGATGGGCAGGACCATAGGCAGCAGTAAATCTAAGACATTTTACCATTCTCAAGCTTTAAGTCCATGTGATCTGAAGCCGGAAATTTCTTTGCATGACACCAACCTATTAGCATTATCTCTTTCTGTGCTTCCCTCACTTCCTCTATCTCTCTCTTTCAACAGGTTTTAATAGGTTATCTGTCACTCCTAAAGCTGAAAGTCACCTTGCTGTCTCTCTCTTATCTGTTCTTACTGGAAGTGAAATGAAGACTATTTTAAATGCGTTTTAGACATTTCAGTAAATGTCACTGCAACTGCAAAATCATGTGCCACGGAAATAACCTCAATTTGTAGCACCTCTAATGACTATAATAAACAGCAGTTAACAGTTGGTTACACTCCAACCATTTTACCAGTTATTGTGTATGTTATCAACATGACTACATTTGATAACGGGTATTAACTCTTTTATAATATATTGCCTTTACTTCTGTCTGGTAGATACAGTCGATACATTGTGTGGTGAAGACAATTCTATCAGACTAAATTAGCATACTTTTTTATTTTACTTGTAATTAATTCAACAAAATAAAGCCTTTTAACAAAAAATAAAATCATATTTTTATTTATTATACTTTCATTTGTGCAATAGAAATACAAAGTTCTGTCATGAAACTTTAAATGACTGATCCTTAACTCAATCTGCTTGCAATCACATCATCCACAGGTGATTGGTTCCTGTTGTATCAGTGGCCAATGAGCTCGCTGCTCAACCTTCAAATACTCGGTCAGCTTTGCTGTTGCAGTTGCACAGTGCTTTCAGAAACCCTCCAACTTCCCCAGCTCCACCTGTACAGATCTGCTATAGGTAATTATTGTAAGCTATATTGTACAGCAGCAGCATGTCTTACTTGCTCACAGCAGCGTGTCTTGTATGAATTGGCAGTTGCAAGTCCAATATTTGCTCTGCAACAGCAGAAGCAATAACCAACAGCAGCGTAACAGATATATTCTGCCATGACCAAACATCAACATGTCATTTCCGTTACCGTTCCAAATCCTCTGAGAGTTTTCATGACAGAAAAAAATGTGTCCATCTTTGCCAAATGCATCCATTGTTGCAACACATAACTTAAATTACCAATCAATGAAAGCAGGTGATAGTTCTTCACAACAGGTCACATAGCCTACTGTACTGGGTAATATTTGCCATGGAAACAGGGCAAAGAAAATAAAATAAACAAATAAATAAATATTTTTGATAGATGGACATTTCATGCAGGTTAAAGCTCTGTGCTAAATACTCACATACTAGTTAAGCTACCTCTTTTTAACATATGGAATAGCCTCTGGCTAAGCATATGAAGTAATCACTTACTGATTATGAGAATTAAGGCAATAAAATGTCCTTAGAGCTCTTTTTTATTATTTCTCTCCAGATGAACCCTCAGCCCACAGGCATCCTTTTGCCATGGGAACTAAAGGAGGGATGGAGAGTTTATCCGTTGACTCATTCAATCTGCATCACCATCTGCTTTTTGAAACATACTCAGTTTGGTATTTCTGAGATTTGGATCAAGGAATTTGGTGATATCCACTGGGGATCCTGAATTGAAATAATTGAAATAATCATCTTGTCGTGCCTCCCCTTAAATTAGCAGGTTTCATATACGATTTCAAAAGAACAGTTTCATATCTAAAAGCTTCAAATCTATTTCTCTTAAAATAACCCAATATGTGTACTGGTTAATTAAATATAATCAGTAGAAAGTCTGTTAGGTGTAATTACTGATCTGTAATCGCTGCTGTATTTATTTTTAACTGAATAGTTTTGAGTGGATTGCTCAATGAGGATATCCAGGGGCTATCATCCTTTCCTCAAAAGCTCTGTTGTTATATTAAGACTTTGTCTGGGAGGAATTGAAAAGTTGTGTTATTGATTTTGCCCTTGGGTTGACCCTCTGTGTCTGTCAAACACTATCAGCCATCACAGGGGTGGAACATGTCCGACTTAACTGACACTGACACACACACACATGGATCCAACAAAAAAGTGGAAATGTCAGTCACTCTCTGAAAGCCTCAGACAGACATTAGAACTGGAAAGAGGGATTAACTGTTAGATGGCACAGACTGATTATAGCTGATGACAAAAATGACAAAAATATGTTTATAAAACCCATTTAATCTGGAAAATGCAAGGAATATTGTAGGTTATTTTCAACTTAACAGTGGTATGCTTCCAAATCCCACAGACAATCATTTTGATTTGTCCCTCAGTGTGCATTAACAAATAGGAAATGCTTTTACGGGTAATATACTAATGGAAGCTTCTAGCAGACAAGCAGACTGGAGGGATTCAAATTAGTAATGTGGAGCTTTTCACTTGATCTATAAAGTTTACATTGTTCTTTTTGATGTGCCACTGCTTTTATTAAGTGGAGGAATAACTGACATCATTTCTGGGGGTAAGATTTTCAAAAAGGGGTATGGTCATGCAAATGCAGTTACTATGTATTTCTCGTTTTTATCTGCACAAGCAACCACAATATGTTTACTGTAATATGAGCTAAATGATCAAAAAAATGGTTCTATCACACCAGTTTCAAGCTAATTGTTTAAATGGCATGGTTATAATTAAATAAGTGTATTTAGTATAAAAAAAAATTCCTGTTCATTTACACACACTGAGAGATGAGTCAAATTGTCTGGAGTAATTGAGAGTGTTCCACAGATGCATGCCAATTAGGTTGAAAATAGCATTGATATTTCTTCAAATTAACAGTGAATTATATGAACTATGATAAACTAAGATATATGCTATCTAATATGAATTACCAGTGAAAATTGTCTTTAAAAAATGGAGGATATGGAGTTCATCCAAAATTACAATTCTTGACATCCATCAAAGGATCATGAGAATTTATGAGAGAAGAAGCTATATGATTCATGAGCGAATTGTTCTTTTAAGTCTGATCTTTTCAGTTAATGATTCATGCACAGATTGGGCATTGTTTCTCTCTTGAACTTGAACATGAACATGAACATGAGCAGAATTTCAGTCTGTTTCTCACATCAGTCATATGAGCCAGTTTCATGCTTTTGTGTACCTTTTGGTGCTTGAAAGCAAACAACTAGGATACTCTTTAAGGTGTGAAATTGACCTCTGAGATAGTTTCATCTCTCTCTCTCTCTCTCTCTCTCTCTCTCTCTCTCTCTCTCTCTCTCTCTCTCTCTCTCTCTCTCTCGTTTCACTAACTAGCCTGTGCAGTAGGAAATGGAAAGGAAAGAGTGAAAAGAAAACCAAGAGCGCTTTAAGCACTTGTTAAATGCCAATCAGCAGAAATGTCAACTCTCATGTTGCAGATGTTTCTAAAATGGATTCATTGCTGTGAAAAACATCTTTCCAAACACTCTGCCTATGAAATTGCTTTCCCTCTGCCTAGATTAGCACTCCTCTCTCACTTCCTTTCCCCCATTTCCCCCTCCTCCATTTCTGTTTCTTTTTTCTCTCTTTTCACAGCCATTACCTGAAATGTGCACTTTCTTTTCTCTCCCACAGAGAGTCTCTCCAGGTTGTTGTTGAGGACAAAGTGCCTCACACTGTCTCCGCTCAGTGGGAAAAATGGGCTACCAGAGCTTCCAACTGCTCTTCCTAACGAAGAGAGGCAGGTGTGTGACACAAAGGGTGATGTATTAGTTCACGTACAAAAGGTATGTAAGTATTCTCACATGACCCTCTCATGGAATATCGAAATAACTCAACATTCCCAACATAACACAAACTATGATTTATTCTTACTCATTGATATTCAAGCCGGCATGTAGTCAAGGTTATAGTCAAAAACCTTGAAAGGAGACGCTAAAACTAGGTCTTTCAATCTTGATTGTATTCTGTTTCAACAGCTTGGAAATGTTTTCATATTCTCAATCTGCTAAGCCTTCTAGTTCCCCGGTTAGCTATTATTCTGCCAGGTTTAGCAATTGTTGTTACCACCAACACCAGCAAAACCGTATTGTCATACCACAAGCCAACAATTGACTTCTAGTAATGTTGACATTTTAATTTTAATGCATTTTAATACAATGCTTTAACTTTCACACAGTAGTGTTAATTAAGTATTATTTATACTGATTGGCTGGAAGGTGTGCAAGGTGTGCATTTTTCAACCATTTAATGCGCACGATATAATACGTCCCCTCGTTTTACTAAATCGTGGCCACGTGTTTAGTTTATTTTAGTTAATTTTTTTACAAAGCACATTTCTACAGCCTCAAGTGCAGCCCAAAGTGCTGTAAAAAGCCATCGATAAATAAAAAAAAAGGCGTTTTAAAAGAGGGCAAAGTGGGAACAGAGCGGATGGCAAGCGGCAAGTTATTACATAACCTATAGGACCGGCTATCGAAAAGGCGCGATCACCTTTTCACTTGAGTCGGGACTGCGTTACCTGGAGCAATAATTTATCTGCTGATCTCAGATTCTTTACTTGCTGGTGCGGAATAATGAGATCTGACAGATAGGAGGGCGCGAGACCATTTAAAAATGTAAAAATTATTAATAGGGCCTTTATGGAAGCAAATAAGAGACATAGCTATTTGAAATTTAACAGCCACTGAATACTTAGTTTTGAAATATTTTATTTTGAAAAACATTTATCTGAATTTATTTGCTCTGAATTCACCCCTTTGAAATTATTTTACTTTGGAAACCATGTATCTGAACTTATTTGTTTCGAATTTACCTCTGAAATTTAAATAGGCCTATGAAAATTCTTGATTTCCATTTTAAAAAACCTGAATTTCGATGAATATTTTTCAATGCTGACAAATTCAGATACAATAAAATCAACTTACAGAATTTCAGATCAAATCGATTCAGGTTGTTCAAATTTGATTGCTCAAATTCAGATCTCAAATTCGATTGCTCAAATTCAGATCTCAAATTCGACTGCTCAAATTCAGATCGAAAAATTCGACATGGTAACATCCGGGCTACCCAGGATAGGAAAAGCAGCTGAGCCTGTGTAGAGACAGAGCGTATTTAGGCCACGCCCACACCGGGGGAAAACAATCCAACCCGTCTCCATTGACTTTGCATTGCGAGAAGCTGCCTCCTTATAACATATAACAAAAGACAGAAAAATGCTGTGTGACAAGGTGTACAGCAAAAGAGCTAAAAAAAAAAAAAAAAAAAAAAAGCAGAAATACATTTTTATAAGCTTCCGAACCGTGAAAGCCAGCCTTTAAGGATACAAAAGTATAGGCTACAGGTAATATAAGACATGAAGCATCAGCAGGGAGACTGGGTAAATTGAATATATCTCCTCTTCTCAGGTTCACATAGGGTGGTGAAATAGGCTATCGACGGTTAAAATTATGACTGTTTTTTGTTGTTGTTTTCTTACAATATCATGTCGCGTTCCAGTGGGCGTAGTTCTCAGAGTAGTTCGAGAAATAGTTGCGCTCTTTCTCAATTGATCCACTTTTATGTCCTGAAAGAAACAAACCGTTTTTGGAGCCGACAGCTTATAAAAAATAATTTCTGGGTTATTTAGCTTGTTTGCTGTACACCTTGTCTCACAACAGCTTTTAAACATTGTTTTGTTTTTTGTTATAAGTCATGACAAGGAGGCAGCCTCTGGCAATGCAAATCAATGGAGACGGTTGGATTGTCCCCACCACCCCCCCTGGTGTGGGCGTGGCCTATCCTGGGTAGCCCGGATGTTACCATGTGAATATTTAATTTGAATTTTTCGATCTGAATTTGAGCAGTCGAATTTGAGATCTGAATTTGAGCAATCAAATTTAATCAACCTGAATGCATTTTATCTGAAATTCTGTAAGTTGATTTTTTTTTTGTATCTGAATTTGTGAGAATTGAAAAATATTAATCGAAATTCAGGTTTTTAAAATAGAAATCAAGAATTTTCATAGGCCTATTTAAATTTCAGAGGTGAATTCGAAACAAATAAATTCAGATACATGGTTTCCAAAGTAAAATAATTTCAAAGGGGTGAATTCAGAGCATATAAATTCAGATAAATGTTTTTCAAAATGAAATATTTCAAAACTAAGTATTCAGTGGCTGTTAAATTTCAAATAGTTATGTCTCTTATTTGCTTCCATAGGCCTTGAAGTTGATCCGAAATCTGATAGGTAGTCACTGAAGCAGCGGCATTTTGAACTAGCTGCAATTAAAGAGCTACTGTAAGAGTGCCAAACAACTCGTTCCCTTGATTTAGTTAGATCAAAATGAACTAGTAGCCTACGATGTGGGTGTGGCCATTGTTACCAACAAAGATAACATGAGCATGGATCCTGTTTCTGTTTCCTTTACTTCCCTTTGTTCAAAACTCTCACTCAGTCTTGCATTGAAGCAGTATTAAACATTATTGTGGAAATGAATGTGTTGTATGTCGTCAAACCGAAAACAAAGATAAACAACATATAATCAGATTACAAAATTAACGCAAGTTATTCCACTTAGACTGCCAGTAGGCTACATGGGCCAATCACATTATGATCAATAAGTTTCACATTATGATCCAGCAAGATCACAGTTGTTTGATATAAACTCTTAAACATTTGCTTAAGCTCCAAATACCTCCAAATACCTTAACAAACATTTTTAAAACACTCTCACTTTGCAATAGAACCTAAAATGTGCATATAATCATGGGTAAATAACTGCGTAACTAATTACACATAGCTTAATAAACCTTAACATGAACAAGAAATAAACTTTGTTTATTTCTCTCCAACTTTGATGTTATTAGAACGTCTTGAGTCATAATAAATCTTGCGCTGTGCATATTATCTCTTCTCTCATGATGCAGAATCCTGTTAGTTATGAATCTTATGTTAGTTAAGTACAGTACATTTGCTTTACAGTAAATTTAAAGTTCTATAACTTTTATCAACCTTAGGTTTGTATTGCAAAGCATTTATGAATTACATAAGTTTAGATATATGCCCAAAAAGGTTGGGTGACAGTTATAGTTTTACCTAACAATACGTAACCTGATCACTTAACAAAAACTACACTGGCACACATAGCTTCATGCTTACAATATATCGGCCTTGCTAACATGGAAAAAGATTGACAGGCAGAAAGCACCTCAAAGTGTTTTGATTTGCTAAAGAAGGTATCATGAATATTTCCTGAGTGTCATTCCAAGAAACATTGATTACAACATGTACAATTGCTTAATGCAATTTATTGTCAAATATGATAGCTTGAACTTTTACTTGTACTTTTAAAGAACAAGTTACAGTTTCAAATCTTCCTGGAGTTTTATTGAAGAGACCGGAAAATGTTTGTAATGCAGGGATCAGATTGCATTGTAACTTTATTTTCCATTTGCATGTTTTGTCAGCGTTTAGCTTTTGTTCGCTGAATTCAATTGCTCAGGATGTCTTTGTGTGAATGAAATTTTCTTTACCTTGTTTTTTCTAAGACCAATTTGCATTTGACTTTGTACCTGCTCAGCTCTCTCGGTGCTGTTTGTATGTCACCACTTTCTAATTAAATGCTAAAATATTTATGTCTGAAAACTTGTTTGTTTCAGCCTCTGCCTCTGTTTGCGGAGAGACTTATTCAAAAAGAGAGAGGGGGTGATTTTGTGAGCCATCACCTCCTGGTCACCATAAACAGTAGAATTAATGAAAGTGAATATAAAAGAAAAGGCTAGGGAGACGCATACACCTCTAAAGAAAGAAAAACAGAACTACTTTTACTTGTCCCCCCCCCCCCCCCCCCCTTCCCTTTTCATGTCCTCCCTTCCTGTTTTTTCAGCATTCAACTTTTGAGACAACTGCCCATGGGTGACATTTTAGTTCCTGGTGCACTCCTGAATTCTGGCTTCAATAGGCACCCTGTCTTCCAGCGCCTGGCTTTGAATACCGCTGGGGCCAGAGTCCTGGCAGACCTGCGCTTAAAGAGAAGGTCTCTTCAAGACCCTTTCTCCTCCGCCAGCCTGACTCGCCATATTTTAGTATACAGCAGAGAGGGTGGAATTCCCCACTGACCCTCTTCATGGTCTTTTGAAAGCCATAGACACAATCAGGGTAATCCTTGCTTCATGGTTTGTGCACACAGTATTGAGACAGATCTTGGGAAAGAGCCTGTTCAGTGATACAGAAAAATACAGTGGCAGTGGCACACCAAAAAGAAAAAGAAAAGAAAAGATTTGTACAATAACCTACCAATGTAGTTCATGTGCAAATTTGTTTGAATTCACCTTCATTTTCTCAAAATTAAGTCAAAGATTAATAATATGATTCAATTGACCTGATTATATTAGGTTACACCAATGAAAGTCAGTTTTGGCACTCCACAAATATGGTACACTTTGTTTTGTTTGGTTACATTTTATGTACTAACAATAAACTATGCATAATTGCAAGCAATAAACCCTAAACAAAAAATTAACCCTAACCTTAACTCTATAGTAGGTTACTGTAAGTACATGTAGTTAATTAAAATTAGTCAGTACTTATTTGTGCAATTATGCCACCTTAATATAAAGTGTAACCCTTTGTTTCGATAAACCATTAGATAATATTGCATATATTATATAAACTATTATCTAACTTAAAATTAACCTTGCATGCAGGTTTTAAAGATTAGGTTTTAAATTTAGTAATATCTTTACTTTACTTTAAAAAAAAAAATCTTTTTAATATGTTAAACTGAAATACTTTTTAATATTTTCAGCCGTTTTAACAATTTTCTTTTGTACATTGTGATCATTTAATGTTAATTTTTATTCAATGTTTATTACTAGAAAAAAGATCACATAAAGGCTTTTAAGCATTGTCAAGTAGCCTTGAACATTTTGATCATCAGAACATTTGTTGTAAAAGACAGAAATACATTTATTTCTGACCCTATTTTGTACTTGTGTAAACTGTTCAAGACTCCGATCTAGATGGATAGCTCCTAACAATTGCCCATTTACACGTTTTATAGTGTAGTGCTTATTTTAAAAATGGTGACCTTGCTGCTATTTTTATTACCCCTGTGCATTAGTTAGGCAGAGGGTATAAATCTATTATATTAAATCTATAATATATAAATATTTGATTGTCCCCGTTAGTTAAAAGCCTATTGTTTTGTAGTTCATATAATCTTTCAGTCTCCTGGATGTGTTGGAGGCCTGCAATATAGTTTTTTTTTTTATAGTTGCTATAAGCATGGCTGTCTTTGTGGGATTTTTCCATAAAAGCGTCTGTCTGCCATGCGGTGATGTTAACAGGAACTGTGCATGTGTGTGTAAATGTGAGAAGGTGTGGGCCTCTGTTACGGGGAATGTATTGATTTGTGGCAGAGGGAGACTAACTCAGATGGACGTCCCCTGAGCTCAGAGACAATGAGTAAAGTAACAGATCAATTTGTGAACACACACACACACACACACACGCACAACACTCAAATGGACTGAGCTTTTAAAAACAGAAAATCAACTAAACTTAATTCTGTTTCCTGTTTTTTCTCTCCATAATGCTGCTTATAAGGGATAAAGTCACTTTTTAAGGTATTTCAAGACTTCTAATAGGTTTGTGTGAGGAATAAACTGAAATTCATTTCTGTTGTTATTCATTGAAAAGTCTTGGAATATAGTGCATATGGAGTCGAATGGCAAATACTTTTAAAAAGAATACTTTTATGGAAATAATGTATTTTAAAAGAATATACAAGGCACTTATGCAAACTGAATGTAATGTTTTCAGACACCTAATGCATTGTGTGGCGAACAGGACGGCCGAGGGACGTGAGAGAACGGCGCGAGGCCGGTGGTGCGATTGCTAATGAGCAACACATGTGAGGCACACCGGTCTCGCATCTCTCACGGAGGAGCGGAAGCATAAAGGAGGAGCGACGACGTTGATGATCGAGAGAGGAACAGGCCTGTGTTTTAGTTGTGTTTTGTTTTTGTATTTTATTTTAGCCAGCAGTCGTCCGCGAGGGGCTGCTGGCAGTTCCTTATGTTTATTTTCGGTAGCCAGCAGTCGTCCGCGAGGGGCTGCTGGTGGTATTTCGTTTGTTTGTTTTATTTAAATAAATTATATTTTGCTTGTTCGCCGGTTCCCGCCTCCTTCTTCCCTGAACATTGCTACACTTTGCAATTAAATAAAGTAAATTTGAATGCAATTTTTTTTTTACTTGCTTAAATTGGACTTAAACACATCTTTATAATTCCACATGATTTTCCTGTTGTCTCTGATATATGTGAAGCTTTCCATTTATGTATGGTTCCCTAGAATAGGACAATATTTGGCCGAGATACAACTATTTGAAAATCTGGAATCTGAGGGTGCAAAAAAAACGAAACATTGAGAAAATTGCCTTTAAAGTTGTCCATTTATGTTCGCGATTTTGCTTCATTCACTCACAAACATATATTTTATATATATTTATGGTTGGAAATTTACAAAATATCTTCATGGAACATGATCTCTACTTAATATCCTAATGATTTTTGGCAAAAAAAAGGATAATTTTGACCAATACAACATATTGTTGGCTATTGCCACAAATATACCCGTGCGACTTGTGACTGGTTTTGTGGTCCAGGGTCACATATGGTTAAAGCATACTGCACAAATACTTACCAGCATTTATAGTACATTTATACTTTTGTCAATTCTGTTATAACTGGCATGTCATTAAATATATATGTAATTACACATTTGTAAGAATGAAGTTGCTATTTAGTACATTTACATCAATATTATATAATCCGCAATATTTTTTTTACACAACTACATAAGCACTCAAATTATAATTAAGCGCACTAACTTTTTACTAAGAAATTCAGCAGATTAGTCTTGTGACTTATGTGTGTTTGTTTTCTTTTTTGAAGTTTATGAACATTTTATTTCTTCAAGGATAGAATCATATTAAACAGGGATGACCCAGAGCTTGCATATGTGTGTGTCGGTGCATTCCTGCATGTTGAGCTCCTCAGCAATGTAAAATTCCCCTCTCTGCTCTGTAGAGAAAGCAGGCGAATGAGGGAGAGCGGTCGCTGCTCAATCGTTAATAACGATTTGCAATTTGTAAACAGTGGGACCTATTTCAGCAAATGCCAGGCTTATTTCAGCACAATAGTGTCTGAATTATTTTCGCATCGAGCACCAGACGAGGACAAAGTGACTTCTCTCTGGTGAAAAGTGAGCTGGAGAGAAACAAGAAAAGGCTATTTTTTTCTTTCCTTTCTTCTCTGCCAAAAGCAAGCCATGCTGAGAAGGAGCGGGGAGCCATTTTCAAATGTTTGGAAACAGGAAGAGACGTGTGTTAAGTTGGATGGTTTCTCTTTATAGATTAATGCTCCCTCTGTGGCTGCAGAGCACAAACGTAACAAGTTTTTCATCATTTAAAATTACACCAGAGAGACCGTGTGAACGATTATAATGGCTACACCTCAACATGACTCCTCTGATAATGACAAATTCACATTTGAACTGGATTATTAAGCAAAACACAGGGATGGCTTTGCACAAACCTGTGCCTTTTGCGATCCATGAGCAGGGCTTTTGTAGTTTAGAATGTGTTTTTTTTCTTTTTGATTTCAGTAGTTTTTAACTGTATGACTGTTTAGGGTTTCACAGCTTCAGTTTATTTAGTGTGATATCATTTGAATAGGGGTAGTAAGTTTCTCAGGGGATTTACAGGTTTTAATTCAGTAAACAAGTGTTTTCATTTATTTTTTGTTAACAATAATTTGCACAATAATTTGGGACCTGTGAACATGGAATGCATACGGTTTTGTTATTTTAGAAAATTACCCTTTTCTGTTCATTACATATAAAAATGTATATATTGCTTTATGTTAGGGTGTGGTGCAGGCAGAAGACGAAGAGGCAAAGAGCTCCAATGCTAACGTTTTACTAAATATAATACTCACAGGTACAAAAAGGATGAACACACTAAATATGACTAACAAGGACTGACTGAAGGAACTAAATACAAACACTAATGAACATGATGAACTGAAGACAGGTGACAGATGATAATTAACTAAACACAGGTGATACAACTGAAGAATAACGAGGAGTGGGAAAACTGAACAAGGAAGACAAGTGACTGATCAAAACGAGATAAACAGGACAGATGAACATAACTGTGACATAACTCCCCCTTCCCCGCAAGGCACGTCCTTGTGCTGTAGAAGGACAAACTGCGGAGAGAGGGTAAACAGGAGGAGGAAGACGAAGTATAGGTGAGGATGGACAGAGGGCAAGAGGGACCAGGGCGGAGCGGAGCAGGCAGCCAGGGCGGAGCCGACAGAGGGAGGAGCCATGGTGGAGGCAGGGCTGACGACTCCAGGGGGCCGACTGACGGGGGCGCAGCAGGTGGGAGAGGAGACCAGGGTGGAGTCGGAGGACTGGAGGGACATGGCGACACCGACGGCTCCGGCGACCGAGGCGGGGATCCAGAAGGCCACGGCAGATCTGGAGCGACCGAGGACCAAGGTGGAGTCGGAGGCAGTGAAGAGCCCAACTGAGCCCGAGGAACGGAGTGACAAGGCAAAGCCGGAGGAGAGAAGTTCCGAGGTGAGGGCAGGGTGAGGAAGGACCAAGGCGGAACGAGGAAGCCCGGCGGAGCTGGTGGACAGATGGGCCACAGTGGAGAGAAGGGAGGTAAGAGCCATGGTGGAGGTAATGGACCGGCAGGCTGCAGCAGAGTCCAAGTCGAGGAGGTTTGAGGTGGAGACCGGGGATCCACCGACCCTAAGAGAGTTGGTGACAGACAGACCCACGGCGACTCCAGCTCTCCAAGTTTAGAAGGAGCAGCGGGACTGCCAGGCAGTGGTGGAGGAAAGGTTGAGATGTTGTAGCTTGGAGGAGGTGGGAGAGGAAAGCTAGGTGGGAATTTGGGCTCTGGTGTGGTGACGGGCTCAGTGCTGGACGGGACCAGCAGTGAAGAAGTCTCTGGCTGGACGGAACTAGCAGTGAAGAAGCCTCTGGCTCTGCGGGCTTTACGTGAACAGTCTCCGGTTCGGCGGGCATAACGTGATGCGCAGGCTCAGCAAGAAATACGCGAAGCAGCTCAGGCTCGGCAGGGCTGACGTGAAGATCAGGCTGGTCAGACATGATGTGAAGATACTCAGGCTGGAAAAACATGACGTGAAGATTCTCAGGTTCGGTAGACATGACGGGCAGCTCAGGCTCGGTGTCAAAGTCAATTAAGTTTAACCCCTCAGGCTCTGTAGACAACGTGAAGAAACTCAGGATTGATAGCAAAGTCAATTAAGTTTAACCCTCAGGCTCGGTTGACATGATGTGAAGATTCTCAGGCTCGGTTGACATGACGTGAAGATCTCTTGGGGCTGTGTCACGGATTGAGGCACGACACTCTCCAGACACCAGATGACGGTCACCCTCCAGTCCAGTCCGGAGGTGTCTGTGAGGTCTATAGGATGGTTAAATGTGGCCCTGATCCGGAACAAGGTGCATAGGCTCTCGTCGTCGAGGGCGCTGTTGGCAGCAAGGTGGCAAAAGCCTAGGGTAAACGCTAAAAGATTTTGACTCTCCTGGGCCAGGATGATTTTTTTTTTACCCCATCGTCCATTTTAAGGCGTTGTTCTGTCACGGTTTGGTGCAGGCAGAAGACGAAGAGGCAAAGCGCTCCAATGTTAACGTTTTACTAAATATAATACTCACAGGTGCAAGCAGGATGAACACACACTAAATATGACTAACAACGGACAAGGACTGACTGAACTGAAGTAACTAAATACAAACACTGATGAACATGATGAACTGAAGACAGGTGACACAGATGATGACAGTTAACTAAACACAGGTGATACAACTGAAGAATAACGAGGAGCAGGAAAACTGAACAAGGAAGACATGTGACTGATCAAAACAAGATAGATAACAGGACAGATGAAGATAACTGTGACACAGCCAACCACCATAAAACTCAGAAAGAAGAAGAATAACTGTGACACTTTACTTCTAAAAAGTGTAAATTTGGAGACCTACATAAATGCTAGAGATTAAAACTTTGAACCAATCAGTAAAACTTATTTTAGGATGAAGCAAAGGAATTTAAATGATCTTGCACACAGAATGACTCACTGTAGTTTCTAGTCTGTGGCTGTGTCCCAATTCAGAGTCTCCATCCTTCGATGGTTCTTATGCAAATTTTGGGTTGGAAACACCAAGATGCGCATAACTTTTATAAATGACTAAAAAAATCTCTGGTCATTTTTGGCCTTTAATTTAGTCAGATAATGTTTTTATCAGATAAGGACATACGCCTAACTACAATGGAAAGACATTTACCAAAAAAAAAATAACTCGATGCACAACAAAAAAACTCTTTTGTTTTCTCTTTTGTTTTTAAACTGAGTTTAAAACTGGACTAACCAGCAGAAATTTCTTTGCACAGAACCTTTGGGCATGAATGAGGAATATACTCTCAATTGTTTTCTATAAATGTTGTTTCATTATGCATTGCAATGTCTAATTGTGTGACGTGTAGGGATGATGATAATACTTTTTTGTGATATTCAATAATGGGAATGAGAATATGTATGGTCTTATTGATGGTCAGATTTAATGTTAACAAAAAATGTTGAATAGGGGATTGTTGTGATATGTATCTATAATTATGTAGACTATTGATGTAAATATTTTTTATATGGGATAAAATCAGATTCCGGTATGTTGCATGGATTACGGTAATAAGTGTGTAAATTATTGCAGGTGTATGCTTGGTAGCACATGGCACTGATGAAGGGTTGAACCCGAAAACGTTTTGCACTTTTGCACTTTTTTTGTGCCCTCTGCACAATAAAATCCCGTGAGCTTTGTGGCCTAAATTCGTGTGCAGATCTTTTTTCAGATTTCTGAAATACTGTTGTGGTCATTCTGAAATGCTTTTGCCAAAGTCAGTCATCAAAGTGGTTCGGTATAATTACCTCCCAGAACTGTCTTATATGACTGTGTTCCCTTCCCAAACAGCAGGCATTTGCCCCCAAAAGCAAGATAATATGCGTTTATTGAGTTTTGTCTGCTCGCTCTGATACTCACGCTATTTATTATATGAAAAAGACCCACAGCGGCTAAGTGATATTTGCTGCCAGTTTATCAGGAAGTTAAGATTTTGTTCTCTTTGACTCACTGGATGGAAACAGTGCTTTATTCACAAATGTGTTATGCGATATTACAATTTTGAGCAAGTTAAATTCACAACTTTGGATGGAAACATAGATCAATACATTTTTAAGTGTGACTTTAAATGCATTTAAATGCAGGTCTACTAGATATTGGGCTGAAATAAGAACTACACTATCTACTTGTGTAAGACAACAATAGAAAAATATTTCAGATAAGAAAGCCTGCGGCGGCTAATCAAGACACCGCAACTCTTTCACTCTCTCCACCTCGTCTCTTATTTCTTCCTGTCAAGTCTTTATCCATCTTTCTTATCTCATGCCATCCTCTTTCAAGCGCTTCCACCTCTCTCCTTGTTCCCCTGTGGCCCCATTCGCAGGTGATCAATAAAGTCGCTTGATAGGTTTCCTGTCTTGTCAGGCGTGGAGCTGCCATTACTGTGCTCAGTTACAGATCTGCCAAGTGCATTACACGAATCACCGGCGTCAGGTCCTGATTACATCAGACCCACGGGATAGAAAGTGCGAGAGACACAGGCAAATTCACTAAGTAGTTGCGCCACATTTGCGGGTGCTATTTCACCTGCGTCTTGTTTGCTAAGCACCCTCAATTCATTTTGCACAGTATAATAAAATAAGTCCTTCTTTTGAGTGCAAACACACCCCCATTCCTGTATGAATTAGACTCATTACATATTGTGCCTTTATTCATAAAACATGAATTTGAATGCAACTTGCATGGCGCAATTAACGTCATGGTATATTACTGCCCACAGAAAGCAGGAGATAAATGGCATTTCATTTAAAAGTATTGTTGTGCAGCAAAGAAATTAACTGTATATGTATTTGTATCTGTTGTAATGACAAAATAATCCATTTTGTATGCGGATATAACAGGATGTAGGCAGGGCTTAAACCAATCATTAGTTAGTTTTTACATGCAACTCCCCTTTGAGTTTCCATATGCCCTACATGTAGGCTATATAATCATTTTTATTTTTTTACAGCCTTTATGTAAAAAATTAATAAAATAAAATAAAATAATAATCAGAAATGCAATAACAGTGTGACTTCTTAAAGGCTGTTTGTGCATTTTCTTTACAGATAATGGTCCCAATTTATAGGTGTTTAATTAATATCTTCTTAATGTAATAATAATTCAACTTTTTTGTATGTACACAATAAGTACATTGTATAAATTAGTACATAGTACATATAAAGTGGGTCATGTTTGATTTTAGAAAGAAATCGTGAAAAGAAAAAAAAAGTAGAAAATATGTGTACATATATACACTTGGCAAGTTCGCTTCTATTCGTATGGAGCTAATAATATGACAAAATGATTTGAATTTGAATTGTGTAAATTTGAATTATTTGCAAGTGTCATCTAACAAAATTGAATTTTAGGTGGTGGTTTAAATAGTTCTGAATTTGATTTTTTTTAAACGAATATTGAACATTTGAAATGTAACTAATTTAAATGTTTTTATGGCTGAATTTTATAGACGTGTTTTCAAACAGCTATTTTTTTTGTTCTGAATTCTTATACTGAAAATATTCAGTTTAAAAAATACAGATTCAAGTTTTCAAGATGAAGAAATTAGGAACTTCAAATTCAATTTTCTAAAATTCAATCTCAAAAATTCAAACTCAAAAATTCTGATCTTACAGAAAGTAGGTCACAGGTCATCCACAGGGAAGAGTAGATGATCTCAGAAAAGTCGAACAGAGCATTTTGGCCAATTAGGGACTGTAGAAGTTTTCCAGCGCGAACGTGTTGGTGGATCAAGAGGTTGCCACTCTCTGACTCTGATCAGTGATTCTTAAACATGAAGGATTTTGTGTTCATATGTTAGGTTAGCGTTCTCAGCACGTGAGACAATTGTCTAATTGGTCTCTGGTGTTCGTTTAAAAGTAAATTTGGTGTAAAATTGATTAGAACGCCACCGTGTCTACTACACAGACAGGACGCGAGCGGCGCGACACAACACAGTGCTTGAAGCGACTGTTGCAAAGAGCTGGGACTAGGTCAGAAATAGGATGGGGAATCCGTGTGCTGTTGGGGATTTCACGGGTCGCGTCGCACCGCTTGTGTCAGGTCTAGACTGTACATGTAAGCATAAGGTGTACGAGAGGGTGTGCTGTTTAGTGAATACGACGAATACTTTACCCTACTGAGTCAGTCATCAGTCAGTAGAGGAGACTTTAATATTGAAAGGACAATTGCATTATGTAGGCTTATTGTAATACATTTAATGGCTAATTTACCTGCCGTACTGTAACAAACAGTTGTTACAGACCGTCGTGTTCGACATTATTACCCTGCGAGCTGAACTGATATCTAGCTAAAACAGTGGGCCGTTAAACCAATAATGAACGAGATAAAAATGATTCGGCTTAAACTGTGTTTACAGGACAGTGAAGTTGTAAGGTCAGCCAGGCACTTGTTGTCATTGCTGACGTCTGACAGTAGCCTACAGCTGGTCCCAGTCAGGAAAATTCCAGGTTTTTTGTGTATTTTTTATTGTGTTAAGGATTGTTTGTGAGAAAATAAAACCCTGTTATATAAATGAATTTGTGCATGCATGGTTATGTTGAAATTACTTAAAAAGTTGTATATGCATTCATTTCATGATTCCGCCTCCATAGGCAGCATCTTGTTCAGCAGAATTTTTTTTTAAAGAAAACATGATAAAGGAAATTCTAAACTGAAAGGTTTCATTTTTTTTTCCTTCAAGACATTTATTCATTTTTGAATGTATCTCCGTATTTATTTTTCCTTGGTGCAACATGTAAACCGCACCTGAACAGAGCTTTCTCCTGTGTATACATTTGCGTGCTGTAAAATACTAATTTATCTTGTTGAATATTCATTTATGTGGCATTTGCTCTCACAACTATCCCTAGCCTACGTATTTTGTACACCGCTGTTTTATTTAGCTGACCAACTCTTGAAATCTGTGTGCTAAAGCTATAGCCTATGAGATGCACTGTACAGCGCGGAGAGAACTGCATAAGCTGCAGTGAAGCACAAAGCAGAATCAATTCAAGGGTAGATAGACACTTTGAACAATAAAGCCAGAGATGAAGAGTATTTTATTGCCATCTAAAAGATTAAAAAACTATTTTTTTTTAAATGTAAGAATTAATTGAGTCAATAAAATTAGTTTGACACTAAAGTCAGTTTAACCAAAGGCATCTTGCGCTGCATCGGTGGCATAGAAGCAGCATCATTCTGAAGTTGCTTTTAGATGTATTTACACAATTTAATACTGCTGTGAGAGGTTTTTCTCCCCTGCTTTTTTCCCCTTGGTTGGTAAGAATAAAAGTGGATGTTCAGATGACAATGACATCCGTTCAGATGACATTTTCTGGTGAGCAGTTGCAGTTCTGGCTCCTCCGTCTCAATACTGTACAACGAGGTGTACATTCACATCACACGTTAACGCAGCGGTAGAGTTACACTGTGAATGTGATTTCACCAAGTACCACATGTTCCTGGATCTACATCTTTGTTGATCCTGGATCAACTTTCCAATCAACCAATCAGATTTGAGGGACAAGTTTACAGTTTATGTCAGGTTTAGGCTTAGAACCAGGGTGAGGTACTTAAACATCAGTGTTATTCACCTATCATTACCCTCTGATTTTAGGGAAAAGTTATGGGTAGGGTTAGGTTTAGGGGTAGGGATTGGGCAAGGAATACATTTTGGGACAGGAATGTAGATCCAGGATCAACAAAATATGTTGATCCAGGAACATGTCTTACTTGGCAAAATCACGGTGACCAGAGTTACACTTACGTGACACTGTAGTTTTTCGCAGTCATGAACGTTTATAATTTGCGTGTGTAAAATGCATAACATTGCATTAACATTTCATTTGGTTGCTGTTCAGAGCGCGTACACGCGAAGCGTGTGCAATCTGCAGAAGTTTGCAGGGCGTGAGTAGGCCAACTGTTATCTTATGCCAGGCAGGGACTATTTGTTTTCCAGCGGAAGGTAGGCTTTTGGTGATTTTACTTCATGAAAGTTGCACTAATACATTTTTTACTTTAATATGATTATTGAGTGGTAATTGCTTTAGAAAAGCAATAAGGTACTCAAGGCTATAGTGCTGTCTCGTGAATAAGTCCAGTCTGAAGCGGTTGCAAGCACTCCGGTTCGCGTCGTATTCACGATACAACACACCCTCTCGTACACCTTATGCTTACATGTACAGTCTAGACCTGACACAAGCGGTGCGACGCGACCCGTGAAATCCCCAACAGCACACGGATTCCCCATCCTATTTCTGACCTAGTCCCAGCTCTTTGCAACAGTCGCTTCAAGCACTGTGTTGTGTCGCGCCGCTCGCGTCCTGTCTGTGTAGTAGACACGGTGGCGTTCTAATCAATTTTACACCAAATTTACTTTTAAACGAACACCAGAGACCAATTAGACAAATGTCTCACGTGCTGAGAACGCTAACCTAACATATAACACAAAATCCTTCATGTTTAAGAATCACTGATCAGAGTCAGAGAGTGGCAACCTCTTGATCCACCAACACGTTCGCGCTGGAAAACTTCTACAGTCCCTAATTGGCCAAAATGCTCTGTTCGACTTTTCTGAGATCATCTACTCTTCCCTGTGGATGACCTGTGACCTACTTTCTGTAAGATCAGATTTTTTTAGTTTGAATTTTTGAGATTGAATTTTAGAAAATTGAATTTGAAGTTCCGAATTTCTTCATCTTGAAAACTTGAATCTGTATTTTTTTAAACTGAATATTTTCAGTATAAGAATTCAGAACAAAAAAAATAGCTGTTTGAAAACACGTCTATAAAATTCAGCCATAAAAAAATTTCAATTAGTTAAATTTCAAATGTTCAATATTCGTTTAAAAAAAAATTCAAATTCAGAACTATTTAAACCACCACCTAAAATTCAATTTTGTTAGATGACACTTGCAAATAATTCAAATTTACACAAATCATTTTGTCATATTATTAGCTCCATATATTCGCCCAGACACACCAAACCAATAGCCACAACAATCAATAATTCACATACACACAACTATAATTGCTCCATCACATGCTTTTTAATGCTTCCTACTTGTCCTCCATAGTCTTCAAAGCAGAGCACTTAGGTTTATTAGCAAGTAGTCTTGTCGTCTCTGAAGATGGATATTGTTGCTTATCATCCATTTTGTTAGGCGATTGTCTTGATTATGTGCACTTCTTGGTTAGTGTGCATCTAAGCCAGAAAATTGAGCTTGAACACACAGCAAAGACTACAACCAACGACTAACTAGCCCCTGTCTGAGAGGTCACAATACCTGCAGGTGTCAATAGTCTGCAAATCGTCATTCAAAAAGAGAAAACGGAAGAGGACTGTGGATATACAATCCATAAAAAACACTTACTATTTTTACATCAGTCTCGCTCACCGGATGTATTTAAAGAAAATTATCACAGATGAGATGAAGATGAAAAGTGAGAAAAACCTTTTGTTGAGTGCCCTCTTGGCTTTGCAATTTGCTTGCTTTTGTCACTTCCGTCATTATTCTTGTGAAAAGCTCTGAACATCTGTTAAGAGCAATCTCCCTCACAGACAGGCTTCGCTGCTGATTCAACATGCTAAAAGTAGACTGTAACACAACCATCCAATTTAAAATAGCAACCACTCAGAACACCATAAACTGCATAGCAACACCCAAGCAACCACCCAGAATACCATAGAAACCACATAGCCACAAGTTAGCAAACACCCAGAATATCTGTCAGTCTGTCTGTTTGTCTGATATGCATGGTTTTAAGACCTTCAAAATTCAATTGAAAACTTATAACTACTTCAATCTTAAAGCCTTCTATTTAAAAAAAAAAAACTACTTAGTCCTTTGGCCAGGCTTTCTCAGGCCAACACAAAATAAGGCAGACAGGTAGACTGTATGTGTAGACAACCCATTCTCACTCCCAATGCGTCAAAAACTGAAGCATGGTCAAGCGCCTTAATGTTAAATGCATTTATGTAATAAGTTCACTGATATGTGGCCGTGATTAAAAGTATGTCTTTAATAGCAAGCAATAATTATTTGAACTTGTTTAAAAATAGCATGATTTAAATCAGGACAGCTATCAGCAGTGTAACTAATCTGATTATAACAAAATAATCGAATATCTGATGTCATGTGACAAGTCAAACTAGCTTTTCCACTCTTGGACACAGAGGTAGGTTATGAGGTATGGAGAGACATCATGTATCACTTGAACATGAATAGACAGGGTCCAATTTGTAATCATTTTAAATAATACAATGTAATTTATATAAACTTTCTGACAGTGTGTGGGACATCAGACATGCTTCAGTTTTTGATGCCTTGGGTGTTGGTGTAGATTATATTGTTATTGATAATGGCAACAGTGATTCATCAATTGATAATCAAATAATGCAGAACCTGATTTCACCAAGTGCAACATGTTCCTGGATCAACATCTTTGTTGATCCTGGAACAACATTCCAATCAACTAATCAGATTTGAGGGACAAGTGTAAAGTTTATGTCAGGTTTAGGCTTACAACCAAGGTAAGTTGCTTCTACATCAGTGTTATTCACCTATAATTTCCTCTGATTATGGGAATAAGTTATGGGTAGGGTTAGGTTTAGGGGTTATTATTTAGGACTACATTTTTGGACAGGAAGATCAACAAAATATGTTGACCCAGGAACACTTCTAACTCTGCAAAATCAGGGCGTGCAGGTGGAGTGATGCTGTTCCAGGAAAGTACGTCATGTTGTAGCAGTCTTTTGGCACATGTTTTAGCACATCTTTTGCCAAAAGGTTTGATAGTTGGAGAGTAGACAGGAACAAAGTAAGAGAGAGATGGGTCAGACCATGAGCTGGAAATCGAACTCAGGTCACCTGAAATGCAACCACAAGGTGCATTAATGTTAATTTTAGCTGCTCTACTCCTGCCTCTTATTTTAGCATTTTATTTTATCCTTGTTCTCTTCGTGGTGCAGTGCTGAGTGTATTTTTGAGTGTGTATCCCATTTAAAGGCTCAGCCAGTAAAAGACTCAGGGTAAGTGTGATTAATGACAAGTGTACTATGCATTCGACTCTTACTGTCCTCCAGCTGACCTGCAATTATTGTTTTGCAGATGGGAGTCTAGCCACAACACCATCCAATTTAAAGTGTTATATTCTCAATTACCTCACACCTCGCAAAGAGCGGTCACTATCCACGGGAAGTGAGCTCTAGTGACTCCATCGGCAACGAGATAGCGGGGATCGAGTTTAATATGAAGACACGTGTGAAACGACCATTGTTTGTTTTAAGATGGTGGCAGGTGGGCAGGCGGCATACCTGAGGTCAATCTGGCAGCTAAATGAATTACTGCTGCGTGGCTTAGCACATGTTAGTAGGGTGTGATAAATCCCCACAACGTTAGCTGGCTAGCCGCTGGGAGGGAGCCCCTATTCCTCTGATGTATAGCTGTGCAGGACCCATCTCAAGGTCATTAGTTGCACACTAACCAAGAAGTGCAGGTAACCAAGACAAAAACCCAACAAAAAGGATGATAAGCAATGCTATCCATCTTCAGAGAAGACAAGAGGACTTGCTAATAAACCTAAGTAGAGTCCTCTGCTTTGAAAAATGTGGAGGACGGGTAGAGAGCATTAAAAAATATGGGATGGAGCAATTATAGTTACATGTGGATTATTGATTGTTGTGGCTATTGTAAGTGCATAACAATGATACCCAAGGCACGGGGGAGCCTTGCTGCTTATTTCTGCGTTTTATCGCAGTTTTTTTTTTGTAACATTTGATAGGCTTTATTACCTCCGAAAAATATTCAGACACTTCAGTCACACTTAAAGAAACATTTCAGGTTAAGCTCAAAGGACAACATCGGTAGCATAATGTTGATTACCATAAAAATTATTTTGACTCATCTCTGGTTTTTCAAGGTTACGGTGAGACAATGGATTGCGAAATTAAATGGATTACAGTTTTATGAAAGCACTTACATTAATTCTTCTGTTAAAATGTTTTCTTCTGTTAAAATTTTTTGAGATGTAAAGTTGATCTTGGATTTTTTATGGTAATTTTAGAGTTTTTGGCCTTGCGTCATGGCAAAAAAAGTTGTCGAATTTAATATGACTACACTGAAAAGGTTACTACGTTATTTTCCCTCCCACTAAAATCAAGTCAACGTGCACAAAGTTTATGCTTAATTAAACCCTCCTTTCAACCTCAAATCTACCAACATTTTTTTCCCACTGGGGTCAATTGAAGGAGGGACTTCTTCCCTCCTCATATAGCAATCAGTCTGTTCTTAAAATCCAATCAAAAAGATTTCTCCTAGCACTTGTTCACACTGTCCCATGTGCTGATGATATGATTATTGAAATGATGTTAGCTGAACTCAAATCTAGCAAATTTAGCAAAACATGAAATTTATGTCACTGCCAAAACTTTAGTCCACGACTGTGCCCTGTCCTTCAAGTGGGAAGCGGTACCATAATAAATTTCCATTTTTGGAAGGCAATGTGTCTGCTTGGGGTTGAGAGACAACAGGAGGGTCAACACTAAGAGTCTCTTTCTCATCTGGAGGATGCCTCATAATCAGGGTCCTCCTCAACATTATTGTCTGTCTCAGACACATTCTCCTCTATGCCACTTTCACTGTCAAAGAAGAACTCTGACTAAATTTCATTGACAGAAAAGCTATGCTTAGAGGTCATTTTTGATTGAGAGAGATAGCAAGAGAAAGCTCACAGAAAACGAGGTTTAGAAGGCTTCTGTGCAGGCTTTTGTTTGCTCCTGAGGATGCCCTGAGGATGGTCTTTTGACCGAAAGCTTGGTGATTAAACTTGCTTAAAGGATTTAAGAGTGCGGACAGTTTATTTATTTAATATGTTTGCTCCTCCCCTTTGTTTGGTAAACTATCAATGTTCTCGTGACAATGTTTTGCCCTCCCCCGTGGCACTGGAAATATCAAAGTTCTTGCAAGAATTATGCTTTCCCATCCCCTACAGCTCTGGAAACCCCCAGGTTCTCATGAGAATTATGATTCCACCATTCTCGTAATACTACAGGAATGTTCATGATAGGTTAGGGCTCTAAAGCAGAGGACAGTTATAATTTGAATTTTTTTTAAAGTTATTTGCAGATTTGAAGTTATAATGACATCAATATTATCCAAAACAAGTGTGTTTAAAATGTAGCAATTTCTTACATGTTTTATACAGTTAAATGAGCCAGGGATCAAATTGACCCAAAAGAACTATGATGCTACAAAATGTGTGTAGGACATTGAAAACACATCATCATGTTAATTTAAATTTCTATGTTTTATGCCAGTGTTTCCCAACCCTGTTCCTGGAGGCACACCAACGCTACACATTTTCCAACTTTTCCTAATCAATCACACCTGAATCAGCTCATCAGCTCATTAGTAAAGACTCCAAGACCACAAAATATATGGGTCAGATAAGGGAGACATCCAAAATGTGCACTGTTGGTGTGCCTCCAGGAGCAGGGTTGGGAAACACTGTTTTATGCAACAACAACAACAAAAAAATGTTAGTCATATAGTTAGAGATGTTACACATTGAATGGGGTCACATAGAAAATAAATGTTTATGAATTGGCCCTTTCACTTCCATTGTATGTGCCTCGCTGTATTGAGATTCAATAGAGTATTAGTAGAACGTTAGGTTAGGGTTAGTAGAATAAGTTGACATGTACTTGCGTAGATACTTATAGTCTGTTGGAAGACCATCAAAATAAAGTGTTAGCAGATATTAAGCAGACTATCAACTAATGCTCTAATGCAGTGGTTCTCAACTCCAATACTCGGGACCCGCTGCTCTGCACATTTTGTATGTCTCTCTTATCTGACACACTCAGTTCAGTTAATGGAGCTCTGATCTGGCTCTCAACATGATCTGAATCAGGTGAATTAAATAAGGACAATACAAAAGGTGCAGAGCTGTGGGTCCCCAGAACTGGAGTTGAGAACCACTGCTCTAATGACTGGTATAGATGTAAATGTAAAGTTACTTGTGGTGAGTAGAATGTCTAAAAGTGGACTAAAGTTTTATGCCACAATTGCTGTTGATTGAGCTTCATTTATATTGAACCTGGAATATTCCTTTAAAACAGCTGAATGTCATTATAACAAAAGATCAAACCAGGTGACTTTGGTTGGAAAGAAAGAAGCTCAAGCACCTTCTGGTTGTCAAGTATATGAGTGGATGATGTTCATTATTAATGTGATGAACTACACCTGTGGTTACTCTATGACACCTGTGTGAACTTAAGGTGAAACTGACGTCATACATCCACTAAAAAAAAAATCACCTTGAGAGCAGCTGTTTATAAGTCATTCAACTAAATTACAATAAAAGTGAAGTTAGTTTTGAGCTAGAATAAGTCTGCTAAACTATATAGCCTGAACGAACAGGTCCGAATTTTGTTTTCCACAAAATCTCATCATTGTGGTTGTGGAAAAAACTCTTGTGTAATAATGCCCTGAAATTCAGAGGGGTTTTTTTCTCTCTCTATATACCTGTGTTCTCTAGGGTCTTTCTGTAAGCAGAGCTAGAAAAGGGGGGGGGGGGCTGGTCCTGGCAGAAGCCTCTCTGGGTTCGACGAAGAGCTGAACTGTGAAGTGAGCTGGAGGAGAAATTACACTCTCTCTGCTGTCTGTTCCACTTCCACTATCTCATTTGTTATGTCTCTGCCTTTTGTTGCTCCCTCCTCTTCTTCACTGCCTAAGTCTGGAACATGGGACAGAACATATGTCTGAATCAATGACAACCGAGTGCTACTCCTCCTCTCATCATATGTAAGACATGAAAAGGGGGAAAAAAAATTCACAGAGTGGTTTAGGAAAGCAACCTCTCAGGTGTTTCAGGTCTTAGACAATGTCATGCATCATGAGTCATTATGATTTTTACAGTGAAAGTACAATTCATCGTTAGCAGTTGTGGGCCTTAAGCAACGGCCCATCAGAGACAAAGCTGTACAGTATATGAATCCCTGATGGAGGAATTTCCTCTCAGTATCTACCATTCACAGTTCCACCAACGAACTACACAAATCCGTCGGAGTATTTTTGTTGCTGTTCTTAGTCAAATTCCTTTTAGTTAGTGAATTGATTAACTTGATTTCAAAGCAGTGACAAGCAGAGCTTTTTCTGTGGTAGCTTCACTAATATTTAACATTACCTATACAAATAGCTACTGGTATGTTAACGTGAGCCTCCCAGCCCCCTTTAATTTGAACGCAGCCCTTGAGATATTAGGAGTTGTTCGAAAGTGAATGCTGGTAGCATGTAAATAAACTAAAAAATTTTTTTTTTTTAAATCTCACTCACAGAGTTTCCTCTCCTCACCTAGCAGTCATCCATTCCTGGATCAGGCCTCCCACAGACACAGTGCAGCTAGAGACACAGTCACTGAAGGCTTGGTGGATTGGTGTTACAACTTTATTTTTGACTCACACTACAGAAAGCTGTGTGTGTGTGTGTGTGTGCTGTTCTGCTCATTGAGAGCCAGAAGCCCAGCCTGAAGACTGACTACAATGTGTGTGTGTGTGCTGTTCTGCTCATTGCGAGAGCCAGAAACCCAGCCTGAAGACTGACTACAATGTACAAAAAAATAAAAGAATAAAATGGTTTAAAGGAAACTTTCACTTATAAACTGCGAGTAAATTAAACAAGTTATGCACACTGAATTAAAATTAAATTTGAATTAAACTGAAATAGTAAATGACTGAAATTGATTTTCTTTGATTTAACTACAGCTATGAAGAAATATTTTTATAGAGCACTCTCTCTCTCTCTCTCTCTCTCTCTCTCTCTCTCTCTCTCTCTCTGTGTTTCTCTCTCTCGTGCGCATGCGTGAGCGTTTGCTGGGTGAGTGTGGAGAGCATGGTTAGTTTTGAGCGTTGTTTGAGTGTGAATGTAATTTTGTGGCTGGCGTGCCTAAAACTAGTTTTTCACCCTCAGCTATTTTTCTATATTTTTCTTTTTTGTTTGTTTCTGTTTTGTTTAGTTAGTTTAGTCGTTTTTTGTTGTGCTAATCCGGGCCGTGTGCTACCTGCCCTTGAGGAAGCATGGCGGTCTATTCGGACCTATTTGCGAGTTTTGAACGCACTCACGCGCGTCATGCAGTTAAGATGGCGGCTGCCGTGAGTGTGGAGGATTGTTGTTTAGCAATAGGTGAAGTTGTGGGCCATTAGTGCATTTTGTCAGCCTCAAAAATGAACAATGCTAATGTTATATTTTTAAATAATACAGACAAAGCAAATTAGTTAGTTGAGCGTGGGATCATTATTGATGGTTTGTCTATACCTGTTCTCCCTTTATCAATGCCATCTAAAAAAGTGACATTATCTAATACTCCTCCGTTTATTAGTGACAACTACTAACACAATCTCTTTCCCGTCATGGCAAATTGGTGTCTCCAATAAAGAAAATGCTGATTGGCAGTGGATCTCCATTGTTAAAACATAGTTTTATTTAGGCGTTTCGCTTACATGGTTGTGAAAGACGACGCTGAACTAGACCTTACGTTTAAATTCCGAATCGACGACTTTGACTATGTTGTGTTTGCAACAACAGGGAAAATGAAATGTTTTGGTTGAAGTAAAGTGGGACATTTGATTCGTGATTGCCCTGATAAAATGGAAACAGTAGTAACAGAGCAAATTATAAATGATGTAACTGTCCCGCCACCCGCGACAGATCAACCCATTGAAACTGACAGTACAGAGCCAGACGCGATCGCGGCAGAACGAGCGGAACCCGACGCGATCGCAACAGAGACGCAAGCGATAATAAAGGGGATGTGATGAGACTAGGCTATTTTAAAGAAAGGGTCGTTGAACAAAACAATAGTTTTGATGAGTCGATGGACTCAGTATGACAAATCGAATAGTCACTTGTTCGGAGAGTAATGATAAGGTGTCTAAATGATCCCACAGTGCAAGGGAGAAAGGCAGCCTCTGATTGAGCAGTTATGTGAGAATGATGGCATTGACATTGAGGCAGAACATACACTGTTTAAGGTACCGTTAAAAAGAAGGAAGAGTGATAATACTTGTGACTTGAGACCTGTAAAAAGAACAGATGTAGGTGAATGTGAGGACCAGGTAGACACAGAGAGTGGCAGTGAATCAGACTGTAGTATCTCTCTTTCACAGAGTGAATGTGTAAGTCGCAATTATGAAGTGGAAGATATAAAACTGTTTCTTAAAGCGATGAAAAATAGAAGAGGGGTACGAGTAAACGAGTATTTTCCTGACCTTAAACAGTTTATTGAGAAGACAAGGTGTCTGATGGCTGAAGGTTTTTTTTGCCAACAAGGAAATTTACAGGTTAAAGAAGCTTGTGAGAAAACTCAATACTGAAATAGACAATGATGGTGGTGGAAAAAGCTAATTTAATGATAATCAGTGGTTTGTTTTTTCTGGTTTGTTATTTATTCTCTATGGGTGAAGTTAGTGTTGCCTCAGTCAATGTAAATGGAGCAAGAGATGTGAAAAAGAGTAATGTTATATGAAATGTCTATACAGAAAAAAATAGACATTTTTTTTTTCTTCAAGAAACTCACAGTGATTCCAAGAATGCTGCAGATTGGGAAAGAGAATGGGATGGCATCTCTATTTTAAGTCACAACACTGTTAGCAGTGGAGGAGTTGCCGTTTTATTTTCTAAAATTTTCAAACCAATTTCGTATGAGGTTGAAGAGATTATAAAAGGTAGACTCTTAAAGGTTAGAGCTTTGTTTGAAAATCATGTCTCTGTTTTTATTTGTGTTTATGTCCCAACCTCAGGAGTTGAAAGAATGCTGTTTTTAAATACTATCAATTTAACCTTGCAAAAGTGTGACAGTGAAGAGTTTTTGTTTCTGGGAGGAGATTTTAATTGCACTGAACAAACTATTGATAGGAATCACATTGAGCCCCATGAGCCATCTCGGAAGAAACTTATCCAAGTAATTAAAACAAATGAGTTGTGCGATAAATGGAGACATGTTAATGGTCATTTAAGACAGTATATTTGGTCTCATACCTGTGACAATGTTTTTTCTTTTGCTAGGTTGGATAGATTTTATGGTTTTAAACATCAATGTGGTATTTTTAGCAAATGTTTTATTGTTCCTGTTAGTTTTTCTGATCATAGCATGGTGTGTTGTTCTTTTATTTTGAACTCTGTTAGAAAAAAATAGTGCTTATTGGCATTTTAACAGTTCTTTGCTAAATGATAAAAATTGTAAGGAAAATTTCAAAAAAATTTCGGGAAACATTTAGAGCTACAAAGAATACATTCCAGTCATTGAGGCAGTGGTGGGATTTTTGGTAAAGTTCAAGTGAAACAGTTTTGTCAACAGCATACTCAAAATATTACTGTGCAGTTATCTAAATCTATGAAGAACTTGGAGACATCAATAGTCAAATAACAGGAGTTAGCTGAATCAACTGGTGGGGGGGAGGGTGTTTTGGAAGCTATTACAATGAAAAAAAACTCAACTTGGTGATCTTTTAACAGTTAAGGTGCAAGGAGCTTTGGTTCGGTCCCGTTTTCAGAATGTCGACCAATTGGATGCTCCAACGAAATTTTTCTTTAACTTGGAAAAAAAGAATGGACAGAAAAGATTAATTCACGCACTACGCTCCGAATCTGGTATGTTATTATTCGATCCCATTGATATTAGAAAGAAAGCAGTTTGTTTTTATGAGAATCTGTACAGCTGTGAATGTGTTGCAGAACCTGACACTGACAATGTCTTTTTTGGAAACTTGGTACAGGTGTCTGAGGATGCCAATATGAAACTCCGTAAGGCCATGAGCCTAGAGGAGTTGTACAAGGCCCTTCAGGGCACGGAGTCCGGGAAGGCTCCTGGGATCGATGGTCTTCCAGTAGACTTTTATAAGTCTTTCTGGACAGTGTTGGGGGAGGATTTGCTCGCGGTGTTCAATGAAAGCTTGGCTGAAGGGCGGCTGCCATTGAGCTGCCGTAGAGCAGTTCTCACACTCCTCCCGAAAAAAGGAGACCTGACGGAGATTAAGAACTGGCGCCCTTTGTCACTGCTTTGCACAGATTACAAACTGCTCTCAAAAAGTTTGGCAAATAGAATGGTAGATGTAATGGAGCAAGTTGTTCATCCGGACCAGAGCCACTGCATACCTGGTAGGTCCATTTTTGATAATATTTCTTTAGTACGGGATTTTCTAGAAGTCTTCAAGCTGTTTAATTTAGACTGTGCGTTGCTTTCTCTGGATCAAGAGAAAGCTTTCGATAGAGTTCAACATAATTACCTATGGAAAACTTTAGCTGCTTTTGGTTTCTGCCAAGATTAAGTGGATATGATATGATTTTATCTTCTGCTAAAATAAACTGGAACAAAAGTGAAGCTTTAATATGTGGGAAGTGGGCTGGAGAGGAACTAAGCCTTCCTGATGGTTTATTTTGGAGTAAAGGAGGTTTAAAATACCTGGGAGTTTTTTTTAGGAGATAAGGACACAGTACAGAAAAACTGGGAAGGGATTGTTGAAAAAATTAAAGGTCGATTAGCCAACTGGAAATGGCTGGCCCCGAACATGTCCTATAAAGGGCGTACTTTATCAATAATTTAATTGCATCCTCTCTTTGGCATAAGCTTGCATGTATAGATCCACCCGTGAAAATGTTGATTGAAATTCAAGCCTTTCTGGTGGATTTTTTTCTGGCATAATTTACACTGGATTACAAAGAGCATTTTATATTTGTCTAAAGAAGAAGGTGGACAGGGGCTGATAAACTTGCAAAGCAGAACAGCAGCTTTCCGTTTGCAATTTATACAAAGGTTTCTTTCTGGGTCATGTGACTGTGGTTGGAGAGTGACTGCATGTGCTATTTTACGGAGTCTGGGAGGCCTACAGATGGACACATCTCTCTTCTTGTTAGACCCTCTAAAACGGGATGCCTCCAATATGCCAATCTTTTATCGAAATCTTTTTAAAGTGTGGAGTCTTTTTAATCAACAAAGGACACCATGTATGAAGTCAATCTTCTGGTTGTTAAACGAACCCATAGTATATGGAGCACGCTTGGATATTTCTGCTGTTGGACGCCGTTTTCCTGGACTAAATAATATCATTTGCAAAGCTAGGATCACCACCTTAAGGTTTTTGCTAAATGTGGTTGGACCTAATTTCATGAACATTGAAGAAACCGCTTCTCATCTGGGAATTTCTTCAACTCGAATAGTTGCTCAATTGATTGCGAAATGGCGGTCTCCTCTTTCAAAGGAAGAGAGACAATTACTAACAGACTATTGTACAGGAGTAGAGACTCCAAATATTGAAGATCCTTTTCCCACTATATATCTGTCTCCCAAACTTGATGAGTGTACAGGTTTGTTTTTAAAAACTGGAAACATTTCTTTTCAGTTAGGGGGAAAGTTTTGTACAAAGCTTGTGTTTGGGTTTTTAACAAGAAAGTTTTAAATGACAAAGTGGATACACCATGGCATTCTTTTTTAAAGTTGGATGCTGATGTTAAGCCTGAATGGAGAGTCTTGTATAAGCCACCGTTACAAAAGAGAGTAGGTGATATACAATGGAGAGTTCTCCATGGGGCAATAGCGGCCAATGCTTTTATTTCTGTTTTAAATCCTGAGCTCTGAATGTCCTTTTTGTTTTAAAAGAGAGACTGTTTTTCATGCTTTTATGGAGTGCTGTAGATTAAGGCCCTTATTTGGTGTATTAAGAAATCTTTTTGATGCTTTTAATGAAACTTTTTCCAAGGAAATATTTGTTTTGGGTGCAAAATATGTACAGAAAAGACGGATTGATTGCCAATTAGTAAATTTTATTTTGGGTCAAGCTAAACTTGCTCTCTATTCAAGCAGAAAAAACATGATTGAACAAAGGCCTGGACATAATGTTATTGTGTTGTTTCCGAATCTTATAAAGTCTAGAGTGTTGATTGATTTTAATTTTTTTAAATCTATGGATGATCTTATTACATTTGAACTGAAATGGTGTAGTAAAGGAGCTTTGTGTTCTATGATTGAAGATGAATTATTTTTTACACATTTACTGTAAGTTTATTCTCTGTTTAATTTATACCTTGTGAATTGTTTTATGTAAATTCGTAATAAAGAGCATTCAAAGCTCTCTCTCTCTCTCTCTCTCTCTCTCTCTCTCTCTCTCTCTCTCTCACACACACACACACACACACACACACACACACACACACACACACACACACACACACACACAGCAATTCAAGGCTAACTGAATTACTCAACTGATGATTATCACTCAAGTGTTATTAGAGACTGTTAATATTTTTGTGTGTATGGGTCACTGTTCCACGGATTAATAAAAAACGAATTTCCAAGCGTGTTGGAGGCATGTACTTTCCTTAGGCCGAGTGGATGGGATGGAGCTTGCTGCGTCTTGATTGGTAATTTGAGAGGATTGTGTGAAGAGGGCAGATATCATTATTGAGCCATAAAGGTTCCAAGGCTTGATCAGGGATCAAAGCATGGACAGGGTGACTGACCTCAATTATAGTGTATCTCTCCCAGAATGCTGCAAAGACATGTGTTTGTGTGTATGAGTATGTGGGTGGTTGTCTTTAAGGATTCTTTGTAGTGTTAAAGGAATAGTTCAGCCAAAAATTAACACCCTGTCATTATTTACGCACCCTAATGTCATTCCAAACATAACACAAACAACAACACTTAGTAACACTGATTTTTTTGCCATTGTTTTTACAGTAGGCCTACAGTTGAGTTTATAGTAGCTGCTCATATTCGTGGTGAAGGAAGGCAGGACATGAACTATAAGCTCTCCAATTTCTTATTTTGTCTAGTGCCAAGCAGCACTAGTGAATGATACAATGATTGTGTCCTTGGCTCATTGTGATGACACTAAATATGGAGGCTCGCCTGCTGTTGCTAACTGAAGTAGTACCTGCTGTCCCTCACAGGGATACTGAACCTCAGAGCTCTGGACATTCATGTCAGGAGAGTCCTTTTGTTGAAGAGTGTTAAAGTAATATACTATCCGTCACATCCAGACCGACCAGAAATGAACAGTGATGAAAAAAAAAAATAATCCAGTTTTCAAAAATTTCATATTTTTCAGATATCACTATGAAAATGTTACATTATGAAAGTCAAAGGGTTGTGAATGCCTATTTATTTCTGGATCAGACTACCCATGTTGATTGGTGCTGAACAGATTTTGAACCATTTAAATGTGCGGCTTCTTCTGCCAGGCAGAGATTTTTTAATGACGCCGTTAGGAAGCTGGAGATAAGGTATACCCAAAGCAACAATTGGCATCCTAAAACCAGCATGATGAATTCATTTCCAACGTGAAAAATACTGCTCTGTGATTTTGCAAAATCAGATGACCACTCATCCTGAATAAAAATCAGCCCCTATTGAGGTCCCCTTATGCACCCCATCGAGTTCCATAATGCCCCCATGATTACACTTTTGACCAGCAATTACCTGTCAATAAATTATTCACTGCTGTCATGGGCCAACCTATGGGAAGATGGCCCATTGTGTTCTCATCAAGCCAGAGCTTTTCCATGTCCTTCACCTCTGTGGATCAACCCACTAATCATGCCATACTTTTATCCTCCATCATCCAAACAGACAGCACCTCTGTCTGGAACATGCAAAAAAGGGGTGAAGGCACACCAACTCTTGTACTATCAAAAATGATGTGACACCGCCATCTGTTCAAAGGCACTTTTAAAAATGTGGATAAATGAGTGAGATGAGATGGAAAAAAAATCACTCACGTTGTTCTAAACCTGAGGAAGCCTTTTATTCTTCCTTTGAACACAAAAGAAGACATTTTGATGAATGTTCATGCTGCTCATTCCCAATTAAAAGGATAGTTCACCCAAAATTGAAAATAGTGACATCAATTGCTCACATTAAGTTGTTCCAAACCTGTATACATTTCTTTCTTCAGCTGAACACAAAAGAATGTGGGTAACCAAACAGTTGATGGTAACAATTGAATACTATGGATTGACTTCCATAGTATTTTTTTCCATACCATGGACATCACTGGCTACCGTCAACTGTAAAGGTTTAAAACAAAATGAGGGTCAGAAAATTATGACATAATTTTCATTTTTGGGTGAACTATCCGTTTAAAATATGCCTTCTGAATCCATTGATGGGCATCAGTGTCCCTAAGCTATTAGTTGAACTATTTTTCAGTAGAGATGGCATAGTGGCTTTTTTAATGTATTTTTTTTCCCTTTTTTCCAGTAACAAAGCTATTTGATCATGTTACAGGAAAGTATTGTGAAACACTACAAGAATATTAGGAACAATTTCATATAAATTTCAGTTGTCACTATATCTCCAAATAATATTTATTATTAAGATGATATTTAAATGCTTAGTTTTATTATCAAAGCTCTGTAGTTTTAAATATGGGGGCAAAAAACATACATGTACTGTAATGGAATGCAATACAATGATGATTGAGAGATGTAACAAACATTTCTCAAACGCCTGATTTAACATGATTTTTTCTAAAAAAAAATATATGTATGGATAATCAAGTAAACCAAGTTGCTTCAGTCCAGTAAGTGTTCATCTTGAATTATTAATAACAATGTAAAAGTTATTGTGTTTACTTCATAAAAATACATTATTTACGTACATACTAAAGTGTAGACTGCTTATTTTTCACAAGGGTCTCAAATCTCATTCAGACATACACATATTCAAGCATGGCATATCAGGAATTACAACAATAAACACAAAATGCCATTTATTCTTGTGCGTTTCGTCACACTAATTTGTAATATATAAATGCAGAGATTCGAGTGCTGTGTTGGAAGGGTGATAATCAGCCAGGTACATGGGATATACTTTGAAACTGGAACAAAAGAGAGGAGTGATAAAGATAAAACAGACAGAAAGAGCAATAGAGATATAGAAGGGTAAGGATGTGAGAGAGAAGGGGGAGGGGGAGAAGAAGAATTATGATGGCGGTAGCAAGGAGAGCTTGACTTTCACAGGATATGATGTATACGTTTAGACAGGCGGTGAAGATTGCCACACTAGTCTAAATTCCAGAGGAGGCTACTGTGGCTCCCAGTGTGCCAAGGTGCCAACATAACCTCATCACATCTCAGCCTCCCTATTGTTGGCTTATAGTGTCTTATACCCAGGTAGGCGCAAAGACCTCTGGGAAATTAACTTTAGATATATCCACAACAAATTCAGCACAGATGGAGCAGGAGTGTCTGCTAACCTATTTTCCTACAGTCATCTCACTCTCCTTATAGAGCAGCCGTGCCTCTAATATCCAGTCCCTGGTTGTTTCCCTACCATCTCATTAATGCTTTGATTAATTATTAATCAAATGAAGTGAGATCGAGTGAACGCTACGAATTTTGATGTGGATTTACTCCGGAATCGTTGGATGATTGTCAGCTGTGAAGTATTCTAAGGATTTAACGGATCCTAGGCTGGATCAGGTTTCTGTAAGTCTCGTCATTGTTGTAAAACAGTATGAAGTTGTTTATGAAGATTTTTCTTTTATCGGCATAAAAACTCTTTAGTCTATCAGTGAAATTCTTTGCAATCCTCTTAGCTGAAAATCATTTATCTGTTCTGAAGGCTGTCTCTCTTCTTTCATTGTAGCAATTATACATTTTAGTGAGGATTATTCATGTTCAAAGGACTCAATGCCATGTTTGTTCATCTGAGATACTGCCAATAAAATGACCATCAATCAATTAAATATTAAAAAAAAAAAAAAAATTGTGCAGCATCTTTGTTAGCTCACATTCATTGACTCAAGCACTTGTATCCATCATGTAAATGTGGGAATCATCTTAAACCAGTCGTATGTTTTTCTGGTTTAATATAATCTAGCTACAGTAGTCCCCCAGCCTGGCCAGCTAAAAAGTCTCCCAAACCCCTTTAAATCTAGTCTGTGCATTTACTGTTAGACCTAAGACAGTTTGCTGGTCTTAGCTGGTTTAATCTATAGCCACAAAAATCTTCCAGCCTGGGGTGTATTCCAGAAAGCAAGGTTGCATATACCCTGAACTCTCAGTTGATTAAACCAAACCTTGCTTACTCGAGGTATGCTGGTTCCAAAAACTAATCCGGGAGTAAGTTCAACCAACTCAGAGTACCTTAACCGTGAACACACAAGACATTCTCAACAGAGCGACGAATCGACGAGTCACCATGGAAACGGGCACTAAGAAAAAGCTTGGCATTCCTTTGTTTAATGGATTTGGTGGTTGTGCAATAATTTTTCAATCTTTTCGTTTAATAATCTTTAATCACTGAGAATAATTACTATTGTTTGTTTGATGCTAATTAAATATATATATATATATATATATATATATATATATATATATATATATATGTATGTATAAAAGAAAGACGGATTAAACAGTCCGTTTATTTTTGTTCAGTCATTTTGCTTCCACATTCCTTAAAAGTTAAGATATATCATATTGTATCATTTCATATCATATCATATTATGTATGTCTTAGAAATACATTATAGCATAGAAAACACCCTGTTGCAAAAAAAAACAAACATCTAAATTAATATGACCTTGTTTTAATAGCGCCTTTATATATCGATATAACTATATAATATTGTGCACAATCTGTCACGCCCACTGGATGCGCTGTCACCTCTGAAGTAAACTAACCCTGAAGCTGCTCCAGAGCAGGTTATGTTCAGAGAGGTTGCTATGGCTACTTGCATACCCTGAAAGTTACCACCGTAATCTGGTTTAGCCACAATAGTGTAATGGTCATCAACTGGAGTGCCCTTGAGGACTGGAGTGCCCTCCACCTGAGGGCACTCCACATCAGACTATCATTATTCACTCACAACTACATTTCCCATAATTCACTAACCGGACTCATCATCCCTGATTATCACATTCACCTGTGTCTCATTATATTGTTTAGTTCACCCCATATAAGTCTGGTTAACCTCATCATTCCCTGTGAAGTCTTGTATGTTATTCCACTGCATTTCTGAACGTTTCCTTTGTTGTCTTTGTTCCTGGTTCTTGATCTCTGCCCGTGTCCTGGTGTTCCTGTTCCTGCCTCACCCTCTGGATTTGTCTGTTTGTTTGGATTGCCTACCTGTGTATATGACCTTTGCCTTGATTCTGATTTTGATTCACTTTAATAAACTGCATTTGGATCCTCAACCTTCGTGTCTCGGAGCAGTTCATAACACCCAGCATGACCATCTAACAAATGCCCATAATCCCTCTAAACTCGACTCGCTCAGATCAGAATGGGAGACAGTGGTTTGCTGGAATCAGCTGGTTTAAGGAGGACTGGCTGTTCTACCAGTTCAACGTATCTTCTAGCTTTCAAACTGGTGTTCAGCTGGTTTAGCAGGTCAGTCATGGTCACCAAAAAGATTGTTTTTCAAATTCCCCAAAATGCTCTAAAACTGCCTGGGAGGCTATGTTGGTGTGCTGGGTGCTATGTGTTGTTGTTTTATATCTTCTTATAGTTTCAATGCTTATTCCAGCCTTTATAACACGGGTTAGCATATTTCACCCTGGTGGAATCTTTCTTCTGAGTTTCACGGCACCTGGAAGTATTTAAGTAGGCTTTACGGCTGATGAGGCCGCGTCTCCTCCTCCCCTGAGGCACACAAGCATTCTGGAAGAGAAATAAACAGAAACCCTCACCAGGTCACTTGCAGTCTCTTGAGTATTTTATTCTGATGCTCACCGTTATCTGCAAATCATATAGTTACAACAATTGTCTGGGGATTCCCATCAAGGACAAGCTTGTCGCTCTATTGTGCTGTAGTTTGCTTCAAAATGTATTAGGTCTTGAGTTAATGGAGCAGCCGCATGTAGGAACAGTGTCTTTCCGTTGGATAAAAACGTCAGAGAATTTTTTGCCATTAAAGGCCTACTTGACAAGAGAAAGGGACCAAAAGAGTGCATAATACCTATGCACATGAACCATTCATCCCTCTCCCTGTCCTCTTCAGCTTGGCTCCCTGCTCTATCATCATTGAGGACATGTGTTCAGCCCACTCCAGAGGCAGCTGTGTAATTATGAGATGTGTTAATCAGCTGATGGGATTAGGAGTACTTCCTTGAGCACAAAGGCTTGTCACAGTGTGGCGAAGTTAGTTATACTTATGCCAAGGATTTTCAGAGAGAACACCCCTTGGATTTTATTTTTTTCAGACAGTGGATAGAGCTATACAATAACTGATGTTCATCAAATTGTAAGATGTATATTCTGTATTGTTCTGTTTTGGTTTCATTTTCACACTGTTCCTGTTTGCCTGAGTTCTTTGTTAGTTTCCCTGCTTTTAATTAGTTTCCACACACCTGTTTCTGTTCTCTATTATTACTCTCCTTGTGTAATCTCCTGAGTGTTCAATGTTTATTTTATTAAAGACTGTTTTTGAGCAGAAGAGAAGTGTTGGGGAAACTTTCCATTCACTCTCAAAACTTTTGATGATTTTGCAGTTTCTTGGGGGAATTCAAACGGTTTTGCGAGAGAATGCGAAAGCATTGAAATATTTTTTCCCAATCACCATGTCCCTTTAGGGGCCCTGTACTTTTCAACATTTATAATATTAACAGGAAGAAGAAGAAAAAGAAGAAATGTGTCTTGAGCAGCAGCACATTATAATGATTTCTGAAGGATCATGTGACACTGAAGACTGGAGTAATGCTGCTGAAAAGTCAGGTTGGAAATCAAAATAATAAATTACCTTAAACAATTTTACAGCATTTTGATCAAATGCAGCCATTTTGGACCAGTAAAATTAACCTTCTACTTTCATATTATTTACATTTTATTTGCATTTGGTAGACTTGCATTACATTCAAGGAATACATTTGATCAAGTTCTTGCATTCTTTAATTTTGGCATTGGCACTTAGGGACACACATTTGAATTAAAACATTGTTGTATTAATTCTTCCAGTACAACATAGTCCCTGCATGTAAAACTGGCAAGTGCTAGTGTTAATGGTTAGTTGCTGTGCAGTGATATACTCACAACATATCACCTTGCCAAAGTGTCATCTGTGGTCCATCTCCCATTTAGTAAGATCTCTCCAGTGCTCATGCAAAGATATTTGAAATGTAAATTTCTTCTGATGAATGTGCTTTATTTAAGATCCACCACATATTTTCACAGTAGATCATGACAGGCACCTATATATCACAGTCAAAGACAAGGTCACTGGATTTTTACAGTGTGTGATTGCTTACATACATATATTTTTAAGTATGACTTTGACACACAAAAGAAAGAATACTTTTTGGGTCACTGTGTGCCATGCAAGTGCGAGTTCAGCCCAATACATGGGCAACATCTTTTTAATAATATGAGTTTGTACAAATGTGTGTGCAGGTTGTTATTGAAAGAGGTGTCTTACATGATCAGAATACATAATATATAATAATTTTTTTGTGTGCTGGATTGTGACTTGTTTTGGCTCAAGGTGGGGCATGAGCCAGGATCTAGAGAAGGGTACGGTCCTATGCGTGTGCCCGAGGCAGAGGTCTCACCTGGGATTGAATGGGTCTCCTGAGCTGCCCACCTGGCTCCAGGCCAGGCAGAGCCGCTGTCTAATAGAGATTAATGGAAGTCTCGGATCAGTTTGGACGCTGGACTCCTTGAGCATGAAATACAGTCTCACAGGGTTGGCTGGAGTGTTGATTTATGTTGTCTAGATCCCAAACGTCAGCGTCTGTGGGTTTTTTATCTCCTTCCTCACCCACATAAAACAAATGCATGGCCATCTATATGCCCGAACAAGCACACGCCGTCATGTACACGCACTAGCTGTGTCCGATATTACCGGTAGATCTATTTGATATTGTGGTTGTGAGAGGAATGCATACTAAAAAGTGTGTCCTTGGCCCAGAGGGGAACAATTCCTCACTGTTCAGATGTGTGTGTGTGTGTGTGTGGTACCGGTAAACCCTACGTTATTGGGAAAAAATGGCAATATCTGAAATCCTTATACTTGTGGGGACACGAGGAAACATCTTTCTGTGGTGGGTAGGTTTAGGGGTAGGATATGCAGTTATACAGTATAAATGGAAAGTCTATGGAAAGATGTGTGTGTGTGTGTGTGTGTGTGTGTGTGTGTGTGTGTGTGTGTGTGTGTGTGTGTTCAGTGCTGTATTTCAGAAAAGCAGGTATCAGGTTTGTTGGGAATTTAATATTTTATATAATGTCAAATATAATTTCTTCATCTGCTTCATATATTATTGTCTGAAAATATGTTATGGAGTATCCTTATTTTTCTATTTGAAGCTTGTATAAATAATTCAATTTACAGTATTATAAAGGTATTAATAAAATAATAGTAATGCATAATTCCTGACTGGCTGTGCATTATCCCACTTATTACATGGCTACTTACCACATACATAAATAAATGGACATGAAATATTGATTTGAATCCATTTTAATCGGTGAGAAAATAGTGGATTGATATGAGAGACATGAAGTGAAAAAAGCAAACATATTAATGAAAGTCTATGACAGTGTTGTGGTCACTATGCAAACCTATTTGACTATAGAATGCTGCAATTGACCAATCAGAATCAAGCATTCCACAGTACACATGGCAATGCATTATATATTTTCATTAATAATTGTAACTACAGTTATAATACTAACAAATTGATGGTTGCACCTTTATACAGTTAACTGCACTAAAATCATGATACTTTAATTGGGTTGATCATCTGTTACATTGCATTATACACTATAAATATATATTGCGAACAAGGTAGGTATTATAAGACACTGTTATTACATTTAATTATTTATTAAAACTAATTATAAGGTGTATTTTAAAGAATTATGAATGCATTACTTTTAGGGATGCACTGATATTGAAATTATTGCTGATAAATATTTTCTTGTTATGTTCAATAACCGATAATTGGCTGACATTAACAAATTCAAAACTGTTAATCAATATATTAAATAAGCAAACATATCACCATTTTTTTTAAATATACACACTTGAAGGAAAAAAATCCTTAAAAATAAATTGTATTTGTAACACTTTACAATATAAGGTTTCATTAGTTAACATTAGTTAACTACATTAGATAACATAATGAACAATAGTTCTACTGCATTTATTAATCTGAATTCATTTTAATCTCAGTATTTACTAACACATTTCTAAGATGAAAATTTGCATCAGTTAACATTACCTAATGCACTGTGAACAACTGACATTAATTAAGTTAATAAATTCTGTATAAAATATATTGTTCATTGTTAGGTCATGCATAATGTTAAGAAATGAGACCTTGTTGTAAAGTGTTACCAACGTATCTTGTTTCTATGGTTAGTGTGTTGAAAGAGTTAAATCTTTTATGTAATGCATCAAATATTTTGACATTACATTTTGACATATGGTTTTAACTCATTTTGAACTCATCCACAATCAGATATCAGTTGACTAATTATCCAATATCGATAATATAGTCAATGAAAAAAATCACTGATATCAGTCCATAACTCTTTTGGTGATGATATATTCCTGGTTAATGTATAATGCATATCTCATCATCCTGTGGCTATAAAAAAAGACAGAAAGAAGTGAGACATGATGCAAGGCAGACATGATAACTTATGTAATCTCATTATAATATGTCACATATAGCCTACAAGCTTCAAGTGTTATACCAGAGAGTCATTAACAGAAAAGCAAAAAAGCTATATTATGCATGATGTTTTTGAGCAAGTGTTATGTGGTGGGTGTCATTGAGGACAGTCTACAGTGACTGTCAGAGTGTGTGTGTCCTGATGAGCAGGTGTCTCTAAGGGAAGCTCAGTGAAGTGAGTGGTTACGCAGCAGTGTGTCAGCAGATTGGATTAGCTTCTCCAGACCCCGAGGGTACGGCGGGCCGTTCGTTCCACACACACACACACGATGACACGTCTCTGCTTTTGTCCACTGCTACTGCCTTTGTTCCACACATGCACTGTCCCTTCTTTGTGCTGCCCACTTCTTATCTCCTCCTGTTTCTCTCTTGTTCCCTTTTTTATCTCAGTCTGTCCTTCTAAACTTATCATTTTCTGTTGACAGTTTCTTTATTTCCATCTCTCTCTCTCTCTCTCTCTCTCTCTCTCTCTCTCTCTCTCTCTCTCTCTCTCTCTCTCTCTCTCTCTCTCTCTCTCTCTCTCTCTCACTCTCTCTCTCTGTGCGTTGTTCAGTCTTATTTTTCCTTTACTTCACACTTCTGTCTCTTCACTCTACTTTTTTTTCCATCTCTCCGTATGCTGCCGCCACAGTAAGAAGCATTTCAGACCTGCCATGTTTGGGTTTCCATGGCGACAGGCCTACTGAGGTGACGGCAAAGGCGCTATGATGGCCCACACTATTTCTAATTGCAGATTCCCCTGTTACAGCTGATGGGAGACAACTGTATAGACACCCAGACTGCATAGACTTCGTTAAAGACAGACTGGACAGTCCTTTTGCATATCATTTGAGCACATTTGCATCATCTTCAAGGGTCAGATAGAGGTCCTGTTAATGTGTATGTCCTTCTGTTCAATATTATATCTGTCACTCACATCTCATTCAATCATGCTCTCTTAGAGCTGCTAAAATGGTGTTCACAGAACATTCAACTTCCAAATTCAAATATTAATGTGATATATTTTAGAGTGAAACACAGTGGGAAATTGGTTGATTTTATTTATTGATTTTATCCAACGGATTTGAATGAATTTGATCAATTAAAGGGATAGTTCACCTAAAAATACTCACCCTCAAGCTGTTTCAAACCTGTATGAATTTCTTTTTTCTGGTGAACACAAATGCATTTTCAAGAATGTTGGTAACCATTGATGTGCCCATTGACTTCCATAATAGGAAAAAAAAAAATGCTATGGAAGTCAATAACAACTGTGACTATTTTTATATATATAAAAATAGTTGATGTGTAGTCAACTTCTAGAGTGTCCATGATAAAGAAAATGAGAAATCTTTTAAAATTCTAGTTTAAAATGTGTCAGTTTCTTTAAAAAAAAAATGTTTGGGTTCGTGTGGTTTTTAATTTTTTGTATATCTTTTTTAAGAAAAGTATATTATTTAATGACTAAACATCTAAAAATGTCATTTAATGTAACATTCTTACACCTCGAATATATGTGAGTATCTTAATTTTTAAATGTTTCATTGTAAAACAGTGTGTCAATTCCAAAAAATACTTTTTGGTTTAAACTCATGGTTATGATAAAACGCTCAAAGCGGTTGACCAATCACAACACACTGGTCCAGCACATTTTCGGAAGGAGGGTCTTCATAGACACCGGTGCAGAACAGAGGGTTACAGACAGACTGGGAAGAGAGGTGATGCAACAATGTCAAATATGTGAAAAATATTGTATTTTTGGAACATTCAAACATGTAAACCTATTCTAGTAGACCCCAAAAACAAAATCAATACTTGGTAAAAGGGCATAATATGGCCTCTTTAAGAAAATAAATTAACATTATTGTGGTGCCATTACAACTCATATGACAGACAGAGATGCACAGCTGCTTAACACTTCGTTTTCACACCTGATCCAGAGTTCAAGAGTAATTGGAGGGCAGTTTGTTGGCACTTGTCACAACAGGACCAGTGGGGTGTTCAGGAGCATGTGACAGTGGGTGGTCTACCCACCCTTTAGACTCACAACCGCAGACTCTGACAAGACTGATACCAGTCATATTCATGCGTTGTCTTGTGCCTCCCTTGAAGAAAAACAGCAGCGGTGTCAGGGGAGAGACAGGTGTTCCAGCATGCCAATGTGTCATTCCTGACACATCCCACACTGGATCGCAGCTGATGGGGAAGAGCAAGCTGACAACCCTCTAGCGAGTGTGTGTATGTGTGCGTTTGTGAAAGAGCGAGAGCTAAAGCGTGTATCCAACATCCCTGGTCAGCTATGTTACATTTAAAAGAAGACACTATCTCTAGTGGTACATGTAAAGGGCTACTGCTACTTGCCTAAGAGGTGTTACACAGTTTGTAAGTGTAATACACAGTCTGCTTCAGTAGATATCTGACAAAACATGCTGTATATACAAGCAAACAGCCAGAGAGCAGAGATTTCTCTGGTTGTCACTTTCAGGAGGGATTTTTCTTTACTGTGCAGTGACATTTTATTTAGTAAATATGCACCAAAGGGTTTGGTGATGAATTGCGTACAGTTTGAGTATCTGTTCTCAAACTAGCAACAGAACCTACTGAGTTAGCCCTTAAATGTGTGAATGTTTTGCCAATCAAACATATTCGGGTCTTTAGCGACCAGGATCAATATCTAACACGGATGGATCTCTATCTGTCGCGATAATATAAAACTCTACTGATATTAGAGAAGCAGTAACAGAAGAATAAAATAAAGCATATATTTTGTTACCTTTTGGAGCTTGGAAGGGGTCAGTTTGAGCAGACGTTTTATACCATCACTGTCCTCGTCCGTGATCATTTCCCAGTACATTCAGCATCTGGCTCATATTTAAGATCTCAAACATATTTACAAAAATATCACTGTCAACATCTTCAAAATCAATATTTTGATTGCTGATAGCTTCTTTACCAGATCCACCATAAAATGACAGAGATATTTTGCAGTACATACATTGTAAAAAATTTATGTAATATTCACTACCATTCAGAAGTTTTTGTTTTTTTCATTAATGCTTTTAGTCACTTTTGTTGAGTAAGGATGCATTAAATTGATCAAAAGTTTTTATAATGTTATAACAAAATATTTATGTTACAAAAGATTTCTATTTCAAATAAATGCTGTTCTTCTGAACTTTATTGTTCATTCATTAAATAATCCATCATTTAAGAATTCCTAAAAAAGTATTTTACAGTTTCCACAAAAATATTAAGCAGGACAACTGTTTTCAACAAAATGTTGGGAACACTTTACTTAAAGCCTTTAGGTATAATGCAGTATAAAAGTATTTTAATGCATTATTTTAATACAACTTATAATGCATATGGTCTCATGAATAATTTTAACAACAGTTATAGTAACTACATTAAGTATAATGCATTAAAACAAACAATTTCAGATGTAACAAGGAATCTGTGAATATTAAAATACATGTTTGGTTTCAAAAGTGACCAGAAATCACACAGAACGAAATAAACTGGTTATTTCAAATTAGGTATTTCAAAAGTGTTGAATAAAGGGATGGTAGTGAACATATTTTAAAAAATCGCATTGATTAAAGTCCCCATAAATTTGATCCTTTAAAACTCACCTTTGATGATCAAAATCACCACAAAGTTTTTTCCTTAGAAAAAAATGCCTTAAAATAGCTTGAATGGAAATCTACACCCTTGCCTCATTTAGTATAAGAGGTTCTATGATGCAAATTAGCCCCGCCTCCACTCCCTCACGCCATCTCAGAGATCCACTCGTTGACGTGATTGGTTACAAGGTAGTTTGAGACATCAGAAACACCAGCGATTTCGAACTTCACTTTTGAGACTGTCTTTGGTTCACTGGAGTTTTAAAGAGAAAATACTCAGCAATGGTGTTGACTTATGCATCTGTACATAGTTTGTCTTATGCATATTAAAAACACAAGCAACATTAAAAGCTGGATTTTCACCACAGGGGGACTTTTAAACCAACAATTAATTAAACAATTACAATTAAACCAACCTATTAATTCCATTCATTAAACTGTCCAAAGCGAAAAATCTCTAAAGTTGTTCATACGTAAAATATTTAGATTCTGTCAGTGTTAATATTGTTCATTTCAGTTAATGAAAACATGAATATAGGCTACAAGAATCATACTTTACATACAAATTCCTCTAATTAATGAGATCACATTCCTAAACAGATTTGCACCTTAATTTAGTAGCCTAAAACACACACGATGAGATATAACATCATAACATAATATCAGTTCCTGTAGACTTCACAAGTGTATTCTTCTCAGTATTGTGACTACACAGGCGGAAAAACAGGCCTCCTCCACAGGCGTTTGGCAAATGTCTCCTGTTAGTGATGAAGGATGTGACAGGACTAGAACATAACTTTCCTAATATGGGGAACCCTTTACTAAGGCTTAACATGCTGCTGTCCCCCCCCCCCCCCCCCCCCCTCTCTCTCTCTCTCTCTCTCTCTCTCTCTCTCTCTCTCTCTCTGTCTCTCTCTCTCTCTCTCTCTCTCTCTCTCTCTCTCTCTCTCTCTGTCTCTCTCTCTCTCTCTCTCTCTCTCTCCCTCTCTCTCTCTCTCTCTCTCTCTCTCTCTCTCTCTCTCTCTCTCTCTCTCTCTCTCTCTCTCTCTCTCTCTCTCTCTCTCTCTCTCTCTCTCTCTCTCTCTCTCTCTCTCTCGGCATGAGGTATGAAGCATTAACAAGCTGTCAGCCCTAGCTGGTGGTACAGCTATAGAGGAGTCAGTGAGGGAGGGGGGTTGTATATTACATTGATTTATTCTAATAATGTCATTCAATGTAATATAATTGCTTTTATTAAATCAGACACTTACAAAATGCATTAAGTGATCATTTTAATTGAGTGTGCAACTTATGATAGGTGCTGTAATATGAAAAAGTCTAAATTCAACATTTAGAAAAATGTCACCAACCAACCAGCAAACAAACTTATGAAAGTTTTTGTTACAACCTTCAACAACATACTTTAAACACCCAAAACTGTGACCAGGCATTTTAACATGGCTTCCTGCTTAAGGTTTAGTTTAAAACACTGAATCCTTAAGCTTTGCACAATCTAGACTTCAAAGATGGAGGAGAATATATTTTTTCTCCTCTGATTTCATGTTATCCTCTCCTTGGGTCAGTTCGATAGTCTCAGACAACTGACCTTTGCAGATGGGTATTAAAAGGTTTATGAGCGCTTGTGCTCTTTTTCTCTGTCAATAACCAGCCGACTGTAGCACCTTGTTGACAGAAGGTGCTGAGACGTGAGGTAAAATGCTCTCTAGAGGACTGGTAGAGTACTGACAGAAGACGTAGTTGCAAGGAAAGACAGACGGAAGTGCTAAATCGCTGTTTAATATGGATGGTTTTATGTTGTTTTCTAGGTAGCCTATCACTTTTTTTTTTCTGGAGTGGATTGTGAAAAGGTCACTCTAATTCCACATATGTTCTCCAAAAAGAAGGTACATTATTGCCAACCCATCATGAAGATATTGATGATATAATATTAATATCATATATTTTGATTACCGGGGCAGATTGTTGAATAATAAAGACTTATTTTCATGCAGTTGCTGGCACAATACTATTATAACACTTTAACCATGATTTGTAAATGACGTTTGCTTTTGTTAACACTATTGGATTAGTGTCAGGTTTAGTGTAGGTGGTACGTTATTATCAAATACTTTTTTTTTCAAAACAATTAACTTTGATAGTGCCGTAACATTTTCCAATTAGCCTTTTTGGATATTGAATGAAATACTGTAAATGCCACATATATATGCATACTGCTTTAGAATTTGGTCAAAATAAGTTATCTCAACCCGATCTCACAGCAAATTACGTATTTTACGAGGTGGCTAATTTGTAAGAATTCGTACGACCTCACTCGTACGATTTTTGATAAATCGTACACATTTTACGAGTTGCCCAATTGGTATGAATTCGTATGAATGACCCCTGACCCCTGACCCCACCCCTAAACCCATCACTGGGGTTTAGACAAATCACTGGGAAATAGCCACCTTGTACTCACTCGTACGAATTCGTACAAATTGGTCGTGAGATAGCGTTGGGTATCTTATAATCTACCTTCACTGTAAAAAAATCATATGATCAATAAGCTATGGTAATATATGTTGTTACATTGCTTTAACTCACTAAAATAAGTTAAAGCTGAAGTCTGCAATATTTTTTTTTTATCATATTCACTGAAACCGACACTATGCTCCGACAGAACAACATAAATCAGCCGGTTTTAGACAAAAAAAAAAACGTGCTTCTACCTCCACCTGGAGCCTGTTATTTGTTTAGCAAAAATCCACCGCTTTCTGGTGGATCTGATCTGGTTCTTCTGGTCCAGTCAGCGCAGGGCTGTGTAAGATCTGACTGTAAATCACAGTTTGTGCATGCCACAGATTCCCCCTCGCACACGTTACAATATCACATTCACACGCCTGAAGTTCGCAGGTGTGTTGAATTGTATGAAGTGTGATGTCAGAGAGAAAATCTAAGAACAAGCTTCCAATTCCTCGGTTAACAACCAGAGCTAGGAGGTCCAAAACAACCAAGGAAACAACCAATTATGAAAACGATGCTTTGATCCTGAAGAGAGACGGGCGCGTTCACAGAAAATCTGGTGTACTCGCGAACTCGATGGGAGGATGCTTGGTGGTAGTGGGGGAGGGACATGAGAGTTGTAAACATTAAACATTTTGGCTAAGTCCCCTCAATTTGCCAGACTTGCCGACAACAACTTTAAACAATTTACAACTTTTTTTACAAGTCATAGCCTACAAGATTCAACTCATTTTTTATAGTCAGTTTAATAATGTAAGTTGAAATTACTTAAACATCCAAATTGAGTGTACTTAAAAATTGAAGGCAGCAACTTTATTTTTATTTTTTTATTTTTCTGGAACAGCCTCAGTTGCAAATATGATGCCTTAAAATACCAGACAGCTCACTTGGTTTTACATGTAAAAGTGTTAATAATGACAACCAGTTTCTTGTTCCACACCCGTCAAATGTAACTGACAATCAAACATCAGTGAGATTAAAGGAGCCTCTTACTTTTTAACGGCAAACCTTGTAATTGCCATTAGCCCTGAAATGGACACCTTTTCACTTTCACAATTGGTCACACCTGGATAACACTGTCCTGTTAATGATTATTTGTGTCTTCACATGTTCTGTCACTGACAGGCCTCAGGTTAACAGCAGCACACACCATTGCCACTGGAGGCTTGATTCTGAAAACAACAGCCATTAAGTCATACAAACACCTTGGATGTCAATCCTGACTTGGAGAGACAGAGGAGGAAGTATCAGCCGTGATTCTCGCGGGTGAGGGTGGTGATGTATGTGGCTGCAGAAAGCTCTTCTCCGGTCTTTGTGCTCTAATAATGTTCATGGCTTCATGCATTTACAGACTATTATCACTTTCACTTTCCGGTTCGAGGTGAGAAGATGCTGGCACGTTTTGGCTGCCGCTTCTCACTCTGGACGAAAAAGTTTGTTTGCAACAAAACGGTTTTACCTACTGACTTTGTTGGTACTGATGGTATCTGTTCCTGCCTCAAGATCTGGACTGTGTCTTTGCCTGGTCGCCGCGTCTGCTGCCTGTCACGTTGTGATTCTGTTGTGACCACCAACTAGCCAGCTCCCGCGGTTGCCTTCGGCCCATCCCCGCTGTGTTCTGCTCAAGCAGTGGATTACGGCCCAGCTACTGGCCGGCCTGAACTCCGGAACAATCTTTCAGCTATGCGGCTACTGTTTATGACCTTCCTGCTGGCCTCTCTGTGGCTCTTGTCATCTACGGCTCTGAACATGGCACTTCGATACACGTCCCTGCAGCTTCTCAGATTCAACCACCGCGCATCTCCTTCACTGGACATCATCTCTACTTTGCAACAACATTGTCTTCTCCGTCGTCGCCCTTATATCCACCGAGGCTCCCGTCGCAATCTTTTCTACTACTTCAGTGCCGAAAACAGTATTCCATCTTTTTGGTCCAGTCATAGTTTACTCCCGCATGGACACCGGCGCAACAACAACATCCGCATACGTCATCCGCACACTCTTCACGTGACTTCATCAAACCTCCTGCCCGTCTCAACTTCCGCCACTTGGATTTCACAACAAAAGCCTCTCAAGACAGGACTACATTGCATTAAATCAGACCACCCCACCTGGATACTCCTTCATCGACAACCGCCGTCTGGACCGGCGAGGAGGTGGCATAGCAGTCATTTACCACAGCGTTATTTCGATCCGCCCCATCCCCATCCCGGTTGTATCCTCAGTTGAACACTTGGCTTTCAGATTTCCTGGTTCCCAATCACTCACTGCGGCAGTCATCTACCGCCCTCCCAAAACTTGCCCATCATTTCTTTCCGATTTCACTGACTTTGTAACTCTATTTCACCGTCCGTTCTCCTCATTGGTGACTTCAACATTCATATCGACTCTCCGGAAGCAAAATTCACATCTGACTTTTTGGACATTTTAAACTGCCTCAACCTTACTCAGCATGTCACTTCACCTACATATAATCATGGACATATCCTGGACCTGGTCTGTTCCACACCCTCCCTCACTAGACATAACCTTTCATTGACCGACCTCACAATCTCTGATCATCTGGCCATCACTTTGGATATCATTACCCCCTCTCCTACCGTCAAACACACTAGAACAATTACATTTCGAAACCTGAAATCCATTAGTCCCATCTCTCTCACCTCCTCCATATCCCATGCCATCTCTACTTCTTCGCTTCCCACCGATATATTTTACCTCTGATCTAGTCAACTTCTACAACCACACACTCTCCACCTGCCTCAACCAAATAGCCCCCCTTAAAACTGCCTCAGTCTCCATCTCCAACTCTGCACCCTGGTACACCCCAGATCTGCACATTCTAAAAAGACAAAAAAGACAACTTGAAAGGATCCATAAAAAATCAGATCTCACTGTTCATGCCCAAGCCTTTAAACACGCCATAACCACATACAATTCTGCTCTTAAAAATGCCCGGTCCAACTACTACTCACAACTCATCCACTCAAATTTTTCCGACGCCCGCACCCTATTCTCCACATTTGCAAAACTGACCAAACCTAAGGACAATATTACCTCCACATTCACTACAGACAAATGCAACAACTTCCTGTCATCCTACCATACCAAAATCCATACCATACACTGTTCACTAACATCCACTTCTTCCGCTTCTCCTCTTCCTGAATATCAACTTGCTCCGCTCACACTCCATATTTTTTCCTCCTTCTCTCCTCTGTCTCCTTCTGACACCTCCAAACTCCTTTCAACTATGAAATTCTCCAACTGCCAGCTTGACCTGATCCCCTCACCCATCTTTAAAACCTGTCAACAAATCCTCATCCCTCTTATCACCATTATCATTAACACTTCCCTCATGTCTGGATCCGTTCCATCCCCGCTAAAACTTGCGTCCATCACACCCCTCCTGAAAAAACCTGGCCTGAACCCTGACAATCTGGACAACTTCAGACCCATCTCCAATCTCCCGCTACTCTCAAAAATTCTGGAACGCGCCGTCATCACACAACTCTAGCATTATCTCCACTCCTCTTAACCCTTCGAAACATTTCAATCCGGATTCCGTACACATCACAACACTGAAACAGCCCTTCTTAAAGTCACAAATGATCTCCTCATTGCTGCCGACTCTGGTTCCATATCCATCCTCCTTCTCCTCGACCTCTCCACTGCATTTGACAGAATAGAACATACTGTCCTCCTCCATCGTCTTATATCTATTGGCATCTCTGGCACAGCACTTCTTTGGCTTACCTCCTACCTCTCTGACCGTCACCACTTTGTCTCTGTTAACAACTGCAACTCTCACACCTACCGTCACCCATGGTGTCCCCCAAGGTTCCGTGCTCGGCCCCCTCCTCTTCACCATCTACATGCTTCCCCTCGGTCAGATCATCCGCCACCATGTACTCCATTTTCATTGCTACACCGATGATACCAAACTCTACATATCCACCAAATCTATCACCCCGGCTATCCTCTCCACCATCACCGATTGTATTTCTGACATAAAGACCTGGATGGACAATAACTTTCTTAAACTCAAAAGCAAAACTCCTTATCACCGGCCCAAAGTCACTCCTCTTAACTATTCAGAACTTTACTCTCCTAATCGACGGACAGAATGTCTCCCCCTCCCTCTCTGTTCGAAACCTTGGTATCATAATGGACTCCACCCTCTCATACCGAACACACATCAACCATATCACTAAACTATTATTTTTCCACCTCCTCAACATTGCCCGTTTTCGCCCCTCCCTCACGCTGTCAACAGCTGAAATCCTCATTCACGCATTCATAACTTCAAGACTTGACTACTGCAATAGCCTTCTCTACGGCCTTCCTACCAATCAACTACAAAAAACTACAATACATCCAGAACTCAGCTGCACGTCTCCTCACCCACACCCGGTCCCGGGAACACATCACCCCCGTTCTCCAGCAGCTCTATTGGCTACCTGTTCATTATCGCATTCAGTATAAGCTCCTCCTCCTCACCTACAAGTCCCTCCATAACCTGGCCCCGCCCTACCTCACTGAGCTTCTGGTACAGCACCAATCCGCCCGCCACCTCCGCTCATCTGGCACAAACCGCCTTACCCCGATCATCCGCACTAACCGCCGGACCTTGGGTGATCGAGTTTTATTATTGCTGCCCCCACCCTCTGGAACTCACTCTCAACATCCATTAGAAACTCTGATTCACTGCTAAACTTCAAATCAGTACTCAAAACCCAACTGTTCAAATGAGCTTTTCCTTAAAATCCCTTTTGTTTTGTTTTTTTGTTTATTCTTCATGTGAAGCGTCTTTGAGTGTCCAGAAAAGTGCTGTACAAGTGTGATGTATTATTATTATTATTATTATTTATGGCTTGATGCATCTTTTTACCGTTATCTACAACACCGACTGCTCTATATGAAGGATGTAAAGTACTTTAAAGGGTTAGTTCAACCAAAAATGAAATTTCTATCATTAATTGCAGCTGTGTTCTTTGTCATTATTGGCCGACATTGTTCACGTGAGCACCACTCCTGTCTTTACTACCTTTCTGGCCCTTGAAAGTTGCAATGACGATGCTGCCTATGGCCAGGGGTGTAGTGCAGGGTATACGCAGGTAGGCGATATGGCGTATACCCACTTCTTTTTCAGTCGGTATTGCGTATACACACTTCTAAATCCCCTCTGATGTGCATCATTTAGTAGCTAATCCAATCTCATGTGAATAAAAAACACCCAGTCAGCCTATATAATGAAAGTTGTGAAATAATTCCCTAATATTAACTCTAATTTGGTGCTGCAATGATTCGCCCATCGTGACGATAACTGACCTTCTCATTTGAGCTGCTTCAGCACTCAAACACCGGCTCGTCAATTTCAAAATGTTTGAGACCAATCAAAGCAAGCAGGATTTTTGTCCACAGAAGCGCGAGCCGAGTGCGAATCCCAAAGCGAAGCTTCACTTCAGTTAAAGATCATACAGTGCTAATATAGCTAAAATAAACAGCTGTTTTTTTCTATAGAAGTTTTAAATGACCGATAGAAAAAATCAGTTGGATCAAAGATTTATGTTTGATCAATTTAACAACACAAAGCAAGCTATTTAATATATTGCCATTATTATTGTATAAATATATTTGCATAACGTTACCCCGAATGTGTTGTTTGTGTCACTCCGCTTGTCTGTGTTTGCGCAACTTGCATCATTAAGTCAGAAGGTGGCGACAAGTGACTATCTTTATGAGTGAGCAATTGAACCATTGATTAAATGAACAGATTAGTCCAAAAACATTGATTAATTTAGGAAAGAAAAAGTAGCTGAAACTGATCTTTGATGCTCATATTGCTCATATGCCTCTGGACACAGAAGGATTGCATTGACGTTTGTTTGAAATGTAACATCTATGCAAAATAATCCTTGAATCATTTCCTATTCAAGGTCATTCCCATTTTGAATATGTAATTGCGCATTGTCAACAATAAGCATAAACATTCTGCATTTCCATTTTGTAGAGTAGATCTTTTATTGCAACATTTAAACTGATTCTCTTGTTTAAGAATCTGATCAAATACTTCATGCTACTGCCCACCGACATGCTTTTAAAGCTACTGTTTTCCATTTTTTTGGCCTTCAAAACACCTTAAAATCCTCATGTCGAGATCAGGAAAATCAAAATTTTCTAATTTATCGGAACTCTGTATTTATAAACCCTATGTACCGCCCTTATATGCAAGAATACTAGTAATTCTATGTTCTATTCTATTAATTATATTCTATATTATATAATCTTGCATATTCAATATATGCAAGACTAGTCTTACATGTCACTGTATATAACAGAGAGCGTTCATCCTTTACTGGGACGCTCAAAAAATATATTGGGGGCATAAATTAAGAGTATACCCACTTCTCCAGGCACCACTATATCACTGCCTATGACTGGTTCAGGAACCTCTCGGATTTCGTAAAAAATATCTTAATTTGTGTTCCGAAGATGAACGGGTTTGGAACGATATGAAGTAATTAATGACATAAATTTCATTTTTGGGTGAACTAACGCTTTAATAGAGTATGTTGTCTCAGACAGGGTTTTTTAGAATTTTTTAGAACATGATAATATTTCACGATAATACAGTTTTTACTTATTTTGATCAAATAAACCCTAGTGAAAAAAAGTATACTTTATTGTATTTGAAATATATTGCCTTTTTCAATAGTACATTGCAAATATACAAACAAAAATTATACTATCTTTAAATATATTAAAAGTATATTAGTATCATGCTTTTACTTATATACAACTTTTAACACTCTTTAAAATAATTGTACTTTAGTATATTTTCTAAAAATATATTTTAGAAAAATATACTGGAAGTGAAAATTAATTTTATTTTTTAAAAGTGTATTTATTTGCACTTTATTACAAATATATTTCAGGTATATTTTAACCGTGTGCTAGAAATGATAATTTTAACAATGCATTGAATGTATATTTCAAAATACATTATAGTATTCAATAGTATTTTGTATAAAGTATAGCTAAGTTTTATTTGTCTAATAATGTACATTTGTTATTGAAGACAAAGTATGCAATTTGTAGTATTTGGAATAAGCCAAAGGTAATAATGAGCCTATACTTTTTACTCAAATATATCGTGGGCAAGTGCCAGACATGTGCTTCGGGAGACCCGAGTTCCCAGCTCGTGGACCTTTCCTGATCCCATCTCTCTCTCTCTCTCTCTCTCTCTCTCTCTCTCTCTCTCTCTCTCTCTCTCTCTCTCTCTCTCTCTCTCTCTCTCTCTCTCTCTCTCTCTCTCTCTCTCTCTCTCTCTCTCTCTCTCTCTCTCTCTCTCTCTCTCTCTCTCTCTCTCTCTCTCTCACACACACCTCACTTCCTTTCTAGCTACTGTTCTTTCCTAAAAAAAGGCGAATTAAAAATATATACAGGTCCTTCTCAAAAAATTAGCATATTGTGATAAAGTTAATTATTTTCCATAATGTAATGATACAAATATTTATATTTATATATTTATATTTAGATTCATTGCACACCAACTGAAATATTTCAGGTGTTTCATTGTTTTAATACTGATGATTTTGGCAAACAGCTCATGAAAACCCCAAATTCCTTTCTCAAAAAATTAGCATATCATGAAAGGGTTCTCTAAACAAGCTATTAACCTAATCATCTGAATCAACTAATTAACTCTAAACACCTGCAAAAGATTCCTGAAGCTTTTAAAAACTCCCCTTCTGTTTCATTACTCAAAACCGCAATCATGGGTAAGACTGCCGACCTGACAGCTGTCCAGAAGGCAATCATTGACACCCTCAAGCAAGAGGGTAAGACACAGAAAGACATTTCTGAACAAATAGGCTGTTCCCAGAGTGCTGTATCAAGGCACCTCAGTGGGAAGTCTGTGGGAAGGAAAAAGTATGGCAAAAAACGCTGCACAACGAGAAGAGGTGACCGGACCCTGAGGAAGACTGTGGAGAAGGACCGATTCCAGACCTTGGGGGACCTGCGGAAGCAATGGACTGAGTCTGGAGTAGAAACATCCAGAGCCACCGTGCACAGGCGTGTGCAGGAAATGGGCTACAGGTGCCGCATTCCCCAGGTCAAGCCACTTTTGAACCAGAAACAGCGGCAGAAGCGCCTGACCTGGGCTACAGAGAAGCAGCACTGGACTGTTGCTCAGTGGTTGCATGTCATTCGGAAATCAAGGTGCCAGAGTCTGGAGAAAGACTGGGGAGAAGGAAATGCCAAAATGCCTGAAGTCCAGTGTCAAGTACCCACAGTCAGTGATGGTCTGGGGTGCCATGTCAGCTGCTGGTGTTTGTCCACTGTGTTTTATCAAGGGCAGGGTCAATACAGCTAGCTATCAGGAGATTTTGGAGCACTTCATGCTTCCATCTGCTGAAAAGCTTTATGGAGATGACGATTTCATTTTTCAGCACAACCTGGCACCTGGTCACAGTGCCAAAACCACTGGTAAATGGTTTACTGACCATGGTATTACTGTGCCCAATTGGCCTGCCAACTCTCTTGACCTGAACCCCATAGAGAATCTGTGGGATATTGTGAAGAGAAAGTTGAGAGACGCAAGACCCAAAACTCTGGATGAGCTTAAGGCCGCTATCGAAGCATCCTGGGCCTCCATGACACCTCAGCAGTGCCACAGGCTGATTTCCTCCATGCCACGCCGCATTGAAGCAGTCATTTCTGCAAAAGGATTCCCGACACCCTATTGAGTGCATAACTGAACATAATTATTTGAAGGTTGACCTTTTTTTTTTGTATTAAAAACACTTCTTTTATTGGTCAGATGAAATATGGTTATTTGGGTTTTCATGAGCTGTATGCCAAAATCATCAGTTTTAAAACAATAAAAGACCTGAAATATTTCAGTTGGTGTGCAATGAATCTAAAATATATGAAAGTTTAATTTTTATCATTACATTATGGGATTTTCAAATTAATTAACCAAGCATCAATACCATTGATCAGCCCTACCAAACGTGGATGTTTTTTCACTAAGAAACAAACATTGTTATCTTATTTGATTGATATTGTGAAGCTGCTTTGATGCAATTTATATTGTGAAAAGCGCTATATAAATACACTTGACTTGACTTGGAAAATAATGAACTTTATCACAATATGCTAATTTTTTGAGAAGGACCTGTATATATATATATATATATATATATATATATATATATATATATATTAGTGCTGGGCAAGTTAACGCGCTATTATCACGCATTTATTAATTAATGCCGACAATTTTTTTATCGTACGTTAACGCAGTTTTTTTATTTTATTTTGAAAGTCCGTTGCTCACTGGCTCTGAATACACATAGGCCTACAGTCAAACCATGATCACAGGAGGGGCAGGTTCTCTCAGGTGAACAGAAAAGGGAGACAGCGCTCCGCGAGTGAATGAAAGGCCCTCTATACAGTAGGCTACACTAAATACACTTAACGTTATGCTTTACTACAATTTAATTACAACTAAAATATAATTAGTACAAAATTAATTGAAAATAGCACACTTCAAATGAACTAATCATTCGCACACTTGAAGTATACTGATAATTAGTCTGGCTGCAGGGTATACTTAGCATTTTTTATTTGTATTTTCATCAGGGAATTGCAGCCTTGGTAAGAGTAAGAGAGTTTCTTGCAAAAACATAAAAAAATCTTACTGACCCCAATTTTTTTTTACTCAAATCTTCAATCAAAATCTCAAACTCAAATCTTAGATAGCTAATATTACAAAATTAATAGAGTGAAATTTGTGGTTTGGTTTATGTGAATATTGTTTAATCCAATCATACCCTGTCCTTATAAGACTGATAATATTGTTACAGGACTAATAAGGGCATTGGTCAAGGAACATGTTCTACTTGGATAATCTGTGAAGCTTTATGGTCAAGCGGAAAAGGAATTTGCAGGACACACGATTTATGGAGAAGGGAAAGTCTAAAAAGGCAGATAGAGCAAGAGGGAAGTTTATAACAATCTGTATTACCTCCAAATAGTATGAGTACATAATTCCTTTGCTAGAGACCGAAACAGATACATACAAAATCACTGAAGTATTGCAATGGGGTGCTTTATCTATCATGTAAAAAAAAAAAAAAAAAAAAAACAGCGACAGGCAGAGGAATAGATTTTAAATATATTCATGATATGATCTGTGCCGTTCGCTCCTGTCTCTGGTTATTTCTCTCTTAAGGGAAGAGGAAAACTCGAGAAGTGTGTGGGGGTGCAGAGGGGGTCTTGTTTATTGTTGGGCTGTCACCGCGGCACTTTATCCGCTGGACACCCCATCTGTAACACATGAATGCACCCCGGCACACACTGACGTACAGGCAGAATATAAAAGTACCTGGCCTGATACATCTGCCGGCCACCAAGGCCCTGGGACCTTTCTAAAACGGTGTGTGTGTGTGTGTGTGTGTGTGTGTGTGTGTGTGTGTGTGTGTGTGTGTGTGTGTGTGTGTGTGTGTGTGTGTGTGTGTGTGTGTGTGTGTTTTGTGTGTGTGTGTGTTTGTGTCTGTGCCTCTGACGTGCAAAAAATATTACAAAATAATTGTGTGTGTGGGGGGTCGGGGGGCATTAGGGTTTTAGTATATGAGATTGAGGAAGTATTTTCGACTAGCACTCACCTTAGAGACATTAGCCATGGTTTGTTAAGCCAATGATGCATGTGAGCCACATTAGCCATAAAGCTAAGTAAACAAATTGAGCTTTATAGTGCATAGCATTCAGTAATGCCCAATCTGTTTAGGCATGGAAAAAGTTATGTTTGCCAGTCATAACAAAAAAGTGTCCTAATTATAATCTCTTCTGAAAGTAATGAGACCCTAACCACACATTATGGCTCAAATTTAACAGAGATATATGGATCATTTCACTTTCTGTGCTGATTGCAGTCCAGTAACACAGTGGAAACATAAATATACTGTCGCAAAGTTTATCTGTATAAAACTGATTTATCATGAACGTCTTGGTTAAGATGTTAAATTTACAGTACAAAAGCTTAAAGCTATACATCAGACGTAGACATAGTGCCTGTATTACATACGTCTTACAGTTCTGTACATTCTGTATACTGTTGCCATATTTAAATACATGACAGGTAACACTTTATTTCAATGGTCCACTCTAGACATTCTACTGACTATAAGTAACTATAAAAGTCTAGTAATGATCTAATGATAGTTGACATGTAGTTGCAAAGTAACTTATAATTAGTATCTAAAGTGGACCATCGAAATAGTGTATTATAGAATCAATGCACTTAAATAACTGAAATTAGATAAATTGAAGTTAATTAAATGGCCATTTAAATGAACAATGGATAGTATACAATGTTACACACACAAATACAAAACACCATCAGAGTGTTATGGCGTCTAGTGAGATTCCCAGGACTCAGTCTCGAGCACCTTCACCTGAATACTAATTATGCACACTTCCCCTAGTATGCATCATTGACGCTCTGATTACTCTCCACCTGCCAGTGATTTACTCGGAGTTCAAACATATATCTAGCTTGTCATCTCGACGTCCATTGCAAAGTATTGTCTCACTTCAGTGTTACATGTCTGAGCGTCTTTCGAAACTACCCTGCCTGTTACCTTGTTATATTGAACCTTGCTTCGACCACCTCCCTCTGATTGTGTGCAGCCTGCCTTGTGAACTCTGCCTGTGACCTGACTTTGATTCTCGCCGCCAGCCCCGAACTTCTGCCTGTCTCTGACTTTGATACTCGCCGCCAGCCCCGAACTTCTGCCTGGTGTACTTCGATTCAAACTGCTGCCTTTACTACTTGCACTATATTAATAAATTGTTGCACATGGATCTGTCTCCGTCTCCTGAGTCGCAACAGAATACTTCGCCGAACGAAGATCCAGCAACAATGTCTGCCTGGTCAGCCGCTTTCTCCGCACAAGCCTCACAACTTACTTCACATCATCATCAGTTGTCTCGTCTAACTGCGGTGACGGAGGAATTAGTGAAAGCAATTCAGAGTATGCAAAAGCCCACGGCGGAATCCTCAGCGCACGCCGTGCCTACTCCAGCACCTGTTCTGCTGTCCGAATCCTCAAGCTTCGTCACTCGCCTCTCACTCCCAGAAAAGTATGAAGGGGACCCAGGTAAATGCAAAGGTTTTTTACTTCAATGTTCTTTGTATCTCGCTCGGCGGACCGCTCAGCACGCTTCAGACATGGATAAGATCACATTCATCTGTTCATTACTCACCGGACGTGCACTGGAATGGATCACCTCGGTCTGGAGAACGGATGGATCAGCTTTCGCTTCGTCCGACGAGTTCCTGGAACGTTTTAAAGCCATATTCGAGCATGCAGTAGAGGGAAAAGGAGCGGAGGATCGTTTACTGGAGCTCATTCAGGGACGGATTCCCGCTTCGGAGTACGCACTCAAGTTTCGTACACTCGCAGCGCAGACCGACTGGACAGATAATGCTCTTAAGGTGGTCTACCGACGGTGTCTCAACCACGAGCTTCAAGCTGAACTGGCCTGTCGCGATGAGGGAAGGAATCTGGACCAGTTTATTCATCTCTCCATACAGATTGATAATCTCATTCGCTCTCGCCGAGCCAGCATCCGATCCTCGACGCTCTCACGCAATGTATTCACTCCAACGTCTCCGAGTCCCGTGGTCACGGAAGCCGGTGAACCTATGCAAATTCACACTTCCCGGTTAACAGAGGAGGAACGTGAACGTCGGAGGACCTTGAAACTGTGCATGTATTGTGGAGGAACTGGTCATTTTCGACTACATTGTCCTCAACTATCTACACGCAAAGAAAAGGCAACGGTGAGTTTAACTCTTGATAGTCTGAATCCCCTTTCTTGTGTCTCTGTCCCTCTGGAATTTACTAAGAATGATCAGTCTTTCTCTACGTCGGCCTTAATTGATTCTGGGGCGGCTGGAAATTTTATGTCACAAGATTTCGCTAAGCGGCACAAGATAGCTCTAATCCCCTGCACTTCTCCTCTCACAGTCGAAGCAGTTGACGGACGACCCCTAGGCACGGGGCGAGTTACTCACATAACGCAAGAGCTACAGATGCGCACAGGACTGTTACATCGTGAGAATATTCACTTCTACATTCTGTCCGCTCCCCACACTCCTGTCATACTGGGTCTACCCTAGCTAAGAAGACATAATCCTCACCTGCAATGGTCTACGGGTCAAATTATCCGCTGGGGTGAAGATTGCTTTTCTAAGTGCCTAAGCCCCATTAAACCGCTGCCAGTTCGAAACATCTCAGAGCCCAGTGAGAATTCCGCTCTCTCCAGTCTGCCTGCTGAATATCGTGACCTGGCTGAAGCCTTCAGTAAAGCCAAAGCTAGCCAATTACCTCCTCATCGGGAATACGACTGTGGCATCGATCTCATTCCAGGTTCCATACCGACCAGGGGACGCATTTTCCCCCTTTCTCAGCTCGAGACAGAGACTATGAAGAAATACATAGAGGAAGAACTGGCCAAAGGATTAATTCGTCCATCCACCTCTCCTATGTCAGCTGGCTTCTTCTTCGTCAAGAAAAAGGATGGTGGGTTACGTCCATGTATCGATTACAGAGCCCTCAATGACTGCACAGTGAAATTTCGTTATCCCCTGCCACTGGTTCCTGCCGCTCTTAAGCTTCTCCGCACAGCAAAATTCTACACCAAACTGGACCTACGCTCCGCTTATAACCTGGTTCGTATACGAGAGGGAGATGAGTGGAAGACGGCTTTCTCTACAAGCACAGGCCACTATGAATATCTGGTTATGCCCTTCGGGCTTTCTAATAGTCCAGCTGTTTTCCAATCCTTTATCAACGACGTATTCCGAGACATGCTTCAGCGCTGCGTGATCGTCTACATCGATGATATACTGGTTTACTCGGATACCTTTGAGGACCATGTACAGCACGTACGAGCCGTGCTTCAAAGACTCATTCAGTTCCAGCTCTGTGCCAAGTTTGAAAAATGTGACTTCCATCAAACCGCAACTGCTTTCCTGGGCTACGTGATCAGCCCCGAGGGCGTGGCCATGGATGAGGGCAAAGTCAGGGCGGTGGTGGACTGGCCCCAACCGACTACTCTCAAGGAACTGCAGCGCTTCCTGGGGTTTGCTAACTTTTACCGGCGGTTCATTCAGCTCTGTGGCAGGACCTCTGACAGCTCTAGTGCGGAAAGGAACCACTCGGCTCCCCTGGAACGAGAACGCTACGCAAGCCTTTTGCCAACTCAAGCGTCACTTCACCACAGCTCCGATCCTGCATCATCCCAACCCTGACCTGCCATTCGTGGTCGAAGTAGACGCCTCCAATATGGGCTTGGGCGCCGTTCTCTCTCAGCGTCAAGGTAATCCTGCCAAGTTGTTTCCCTGTGCATTCTACTCCAGGAAGTTGAACTGTGCGGAACGGAATTACGACGTCGGAGACCGTGAGCTACTGGCAATGAAGTCAGCATTTGAGGAGTGGCGTCATTGGCTTGAGGGAGCTTCCCAACCGTTTGTTGTCTACACTGATCACAGGAACCTTGAGTATCTTCGCACGGCTAAGAGATTGAACCCACGCCAGGCCAGATGGTCATTGTTCTTCTCGCGTTTCCAGTTTACTGTAACCTACCGCCCTGGGTCTAAGAATACTAAGGCAGACTCCGTGTCCTGTCAGTACGACTCTGAGGTCTCCAGTCAAGCTCCTGAGAACATTCTCTGCCCCGATCTGGTCCTTGGTCCCATTCAGTGGGACATCGAGACTGAGCTAGAGCAGGCCGACACCAGCGCTGAGATTCCATCAAATTGTCCTACTGAGAAAATATACGTACCAGAGGCACTCCGTGAAGAGGTGTTGAAACACGTTCATGCTCTGCCCAGCTCCGGGCACCCAGGTATCACTGCCACTGTTCATCTCCTCCAGAACCGCTACTGGTGGCCCACGCTACTCCAGGACACTACAAAATTCATTCAGCAATGCCACAACTGCAATACACAGAAGTCAGTCTCTTACCTGCCGGCCTCCTTCAACCCTTACCAGTACCTCAACGTCCATGGTCACACATTGCGATTGACTTCGTCATGGATCTGCCACGCTCTGATGGTCACACGACTATTCTCACTGTAATAGATAGATTCTCCAAAGCCTGCCGACTGATTCCCCTCCCTAAACTCCCTACCGCTTTGCAAACCGTGGAACACCTCTGCAATCTGGTTTTTCGGTTCTATGGTCTACCGGATGATATAGTTTCCGACAGGGGACCACAGTTTACCTCTCGTGTCTGGGCAGCCTTTTTCCGGATGCTACAAGTGAATGTCAGCCTCACGTCTGGGTACCATCCTCAGGCCAACGGCCAAGCTGAGCGGCTGAATCAGGAGATCATCCGTTTTCTGCAGTCATACTGTCACCTTCATCAGGAGGATTGGAGCCGGTATCTGATGTGGGCTGAATATGCTCAGAATTCTATTCGCAAACACTCCACTGGTCTCACCCCTTTCAAATGTATTCTGGGCTTCCAACCACCCTTGTTCCCCTGGTCCGGCGAGCCATCTAATGTACCTGCTGTGGATGACTGGCTGAAACGCAGTGAGGAAACTTGGAACCTGGCACACACACACCTTCAACGTGCTGTGAACCGCAGTAAGAGGCAGGCTGATCGCCACCGCCGCACCGGTCCCATCTATCAACCAGGCCAGTGGGTGTGGCTTTCCACCCGGGACCTCCGGCTCAAGCTGCCATGCAAGAAGCTCAGTCCCAAGTATATAGGTCCCTACAAGATAATTCGTCAAATCACTCCAGTGTCCTTCCGCCTTGCCCTGCCCAATCACCTCCGTATCTCTCCCACGTTCCACGTCTCATTGTTGAAACCAGCCACTGCTCCCTCTGAAACCAGGAATGTGGAGTCTGAAGGTCTTGCTTCTCAACCCATCCTTGTAGAGGACGAAGAAGTGTACCGCGTGCGCCAACTGCTGGACTCTAGACGTCGTGGAGGACGTTTGCAGTATCTTGTAGACTGGGAGGGCTGTGGTCCTGAGGAACGTTCTTGGGTGAACACGAGAGACATTCTGGACCCCCTTCTAGTTCAAGACTTCCATCGTGAACATCCGGACAAGCCTGCTCCTCGTCCCCGTGGCAGACCCCGCCGCCGTCAGTTTTCTCGCGCCAGGAGTCGCGCCCAGGGAGGGGGCTCTGTTACGGCGTCTAGTGAGATTCCCAGGACTCAGTCTCTAGCACCTTCACCTGAATACTAATTATGCACACTTCCCCTAGTATGCATCATTGACGCTCTGATTACTCTCCACCTGCTAGTGATTTACTCGGAGTTCAAACATATATCTAGCTTGTCATCTCGACTTCCATTGCGAAGTATTGTCTCACTTCAGTGTTACATGTCTGAGCGTCTTTCGAAACTACCCTGCCTGTTACCTTGTTATATTGAACCTTGCTTCTACCACCTCCCTCTGATTGTGTGCAGCCTGCCTTGTGAACTCTGCCTGTGACCTGACTTTGATTCTCGCCGCCAGCCCCGAACTTCTGCCTGTCTCTGACTTTGATACTCGCCGCCAGCCCCGAACTTCTGCCTGGTGTACTTCGATTCAAACTGCTGCCTTTACTACTTGCACTATATTAATAAATTGTTGCACATCGATCTGTCTCCGTCTCCTGAGTCGCAACACAGAGCAACACACATAATATAATATGTCACATGTAAAGATTGCATGATCAATAAGTTATGAAAATGTATGTTTTGCGTTGCTTTAACTTAATAAATTAAGCTTTTTTATACGTTAGATTCAACATTTTTTTAAAGTCAGTTTAATGTAATTTAAGTTGAAATGGCTGAAACATCCAAGTTGATTGTATTTAAAATTTGAGGCAGCAACTTATTTACAGTGCATATACATAATAACTTACAAAATGTAACACATCATTATTTAATCAGTTGTGATACACACCTTTGTTGTTTTTTTAGCTTAAATTTACTTATCAAGAATTGTTTTTTATTGTCTTAGATATAATTTTGATTTTATCATTATGAATTTATCATTTACAGTATTTTGCAGTAAAATGACATGTATTGTTCTTTTTAAATATAATATAATTTCACAATATACCATAACATAATATAAATGGATAACCAAACAACAATTCCTATTATGTAGCATTATTTCTTTCACTTTTGTTTAAATTTACAAACTAACATAAGCGATACAACACAGTGCAATTCTAATAAACAAACATATGAATTTAAAGTAACAGTGTTGGAATTCATACAGTTTTTCATTAAAATTGCAAACCAACTCAAAAGCAACAGACAGATAACCAAGGCTTTATGGGAGCCTCCGCAAAGAGCATTAAAAAAGACTTTGGGTAACACTTTATATTAAGACCCGCAAACAACTGCGTAAGTAAACCGAAATGACGGTGTACGTTTCTGTAATTATAGTGTACTTCCGTGTAGGTATAAGGGAACAATATGTTAAGTTTTGGGTAATAAAGGGGTACAACCAGATATTTAAGCAAATTATTTATAATGTAATTATTTTAAAACTAACAGGTACCTGTTCTGTTAATATATTCCAGACAAAAATTGTACCTCTGTTGTATATACAAGTTTTTATCACATTTCTGGCAAAATATGCTCTTGTGCAATGTTGTTACAGGGTAACTGTGTTTCATGTTTTTTTTTTTTTTTTGTTGTTGTTGCTGTCAGAACAACTATGCCTTTTAGAAAAAATAAATTCTGCTGCACTACAATCATCATCACTATAAAATATCACAACCCCCCCATGATCTGGCTCAAACTTCACCAAAATGTGTTTTCTTCAAATTTACAGTTAATACAGTAATATAATGGCACAAAATATTTTAGAGTGGAGGATTGTTCGACAACTTAAAATTGAAGATGTAGCTTATAGGAGCATGCATATATTCATATTTTTGCAGTGCAGTAAGACCAATGGGACTCCATCAACTCCTCAACTTCAGAGTCCCCAGTGGAAGTTTAGAAAAAGAAGAGCAAGAAAAGAAAGAAGAAGAATAAAGCAAGAAAAGCAAATAAAAAGGGGGAGGGGGGGGGGGCATAATGTGTTACTTTGTTGTTTGAGTATACTGTAAAAAAGACAATGTTTTATTAAGATGAAAAAGTGTTTTTAATTTTTTTTGTAAAATAAAAGTCAGAAATTAAATGGGATCCTTTATTGTATATTTACTGCACTTACCCTGTAACTACACAGAACAAGGGGGAAACAAGCGCCACTTTAATGTACAGCCCGCAGGAGTTACACTTACCCTGTAACTACACAGTTGAAACGGGTAACAAACAGTACTTACTAACAATACGAAACAACACTATTTGCACAGTAATTACAGAGAAAGTTACTCTTATTAAGAAAACAAAACAAAAAAACGTTAAATATGTACGTTTAATTTACAACCCAAAATTACCCTGTAACTACATTGCACAAGAACATATTTTGCCAGAAATGTGATAAAAACTTTTACATACAACAGGCGTACAATTTTTCTCTGGAATATATTAACCTGTTAGTTTTAAAATAATTACATTATAAATAATTTGCTTATATATCAGGTTGTACCCCTTTATTACCCAAAACTTAACATATTGTTCCCTTATACCTACACGGAAGTACACTATAATTACAGAAACGTACACCGTCATTTCGGTTTACTTACGAAGTTGTTTGCGGGTCGTAATTTAAAGTGCTACCAGACTTTGCTAACCTCGGCATCGATTCTCATCTCAGCTTAAACTTGAACAAGACTAATTTGTCATTCCTTTTTGGTTGCCAGTCTAGATCTTTAACCACTAGACTCTTTAACAAAGAAAAGTCCACACTAAGCAAATAAACCTGAAGCACTGGCACCAGCCTAACTCTCTTTAATGCATGAATGGAGGAATGAATGCTCAAGGCTCTGAAATGAGAACGACAGAGGAAGATGAGGATATAAGGCCAGAGTCGGTGTGATACATAAAATAAATGTGAGCTACAAGGCCTGGGGTCAGCAGACTTGCAGACATTAAACCTTCAAAGACAGACTGCAGATTTAGAGCTTGATAATGAAGCAACGTCTTTATTCTGGGAAAGTGGCTCTACCGACACACATTTACAATTCACAAATTGTGATGCATCATCTGACCTATTTAGTAATTTCAACACCCTGCGCTTGGCACAGACCGATAGTTAACAACATCATGATTATATGAGTGTACAAACTGAATGGCACTAAATCTTATTGACATCTGTGCAAAAAATCTATTGCGCTGTACTTGTACTGAGTCCAAAGAGAGTGCCTGCAGTGTAAACACTTGAGAATATTTCATTCATCATGATATGATGTAAAATCATTATTTACTGGTCATGGAAAATAGTTATTGACAGAGCAAAGCAAGAAACCATAGCGTACATGGAAAATTTACAACGCTTTCAGCTTTAGATTTATTAGAGGACCAAGATATATCACAAAGACAGACATTTATTTCATCCACTGCTTTCAAGGATGTGAAACTGTTTTTTTGTGTGTGAATATTTGTACTAAACAATCTCTATAAAGGTGTGTGGTGTGCATGACACTTAAAAAAGTCTTTGCAAAAACAAATGGCTCAGAAATCTTAAAGCTCATAAATAAAACAAATTATTGAAAATTAGAGTCAAAGGTCATCATTTTTGGATTTTAAATTATATCTAGAACGATTAAATGGCAATCATCCGGGGACTAATGAACCCTTTTTTTTTTTTTACTCGAAAACTTGTCAAGGTGTTCAGAAATGCTCAGACAGATCTTTTTAATCAACATCCACATCACTCATTTTGCAACGGGATATAAATTCTCGTTGGACAGTTTTTTCCACCAGTAATTCTCATTTTGCTGCAAGCCAGCAAGACAGACAGCAATTTATTTAAGATTGTATGCGGAGATTGTTTTGATTATTTCCGTCTCACAGTGTCGACAACTCACTGACATTGTGCTCTGACACCGAAAAGATTAATGGGGTTTCTAAACAAGAGTTTAAACTTCAGGCCACTTGATTAAGAAGCTTGAGCCATTTGAGGACTCATCATAAATACTTCTCATTACTTTTACAGAAATGACTTAAAGCTAGAAGGCATACTGTCGTTGAAATTCTGGGATTTGTTTGAGGAGCTTAGAGTCTTATTACATTTTTTTTATTTCATTTAAGCATTTTTTTTAATAGGACACAGAAACGTGGGTGATTCACTTTATGAAAAATAGATTTGGATATCATGAAGCTCATGAAGGGCTTCATTATTAATTAAAGTGTTTTTTTGGAGCGTTCATAAAAGTGTAATTAAAGACTTTCACATACACACGCTACCTTTGAAATGATCGCCTGTTAATTTTTAATTGACATCTGAGATAAACTGGTTTTCAAAGACAGCGAGAGAGTTGATAATTTTAATGAAATCATTTGGTTTTTCAATCTAACTGATCCTCAGACAGTGTAAACAGTTTTGAAACATTTGAACGTTTAAACTCTGAGATCCCAGTCAAGTTAAGAGTGAAATTACAGCTTTTTCTCTGAATATATTAATAATAATAAATAGCTGCTTGTTTGAGAGCATGGTTTTAGGCATCAGACTGGGATTTATGCTGGTTGTCAAAAATGGCACCTGAACAAATATGACACATAGAGGTGTAAGCCTGTTTATTGGTCCAATGAGGGTTTCCAATAATACAGGTGAAGGTCTCTGCGTGTTACTGTCTTTTCTCGAGGCAAAGTATTTTGGTTAAATTCAATACATTTTGTCTTATGTATTTACTCGTTATTTCATCTGACTCCATAAATGAAAAGGGTTTTAATGATATCTGGGTATCATTAAAAGTGAGCGAATGTTTGATTATTCTTTTGAAACTCTTTAATTATGTTTTACCCGTTCAGATTAGGAAACTATGCCGCTTAGAGGTCCTCGCATCTTCTGCGGGTCTCACGATCACAATCTCGTCAGTTTCGTCACTAAACAGAGGTTTTTGACTAATATCTCAGACGGTCGGATTCACCCAAAACACAATCAGAGATACTTTTCGTTTAGTCCCCTTGAATTGCATACACTTGAACTTAATTCAATAGTTATACTTTAGTAGAGGTGTTGGCCCTATTATAGGTATGAGTTGACCAACAATACTTCCCTCATAATAGTTTAGACTGGCCAAGCCCGTGATTTCTCACGTACACTTATCTAAAGTTACTTTAGACAGAGGTAAAATAGACGTACCCAAATTTAGGTTGGTCAAGTAGCACATTAGCTACCCTAAACGGAATGCCCCGTCTCTACAAAAGAAATACACTTGAATTAGTGACAAAGTATCAGCCGTCGCCAATCTGACGCAGTCTTGCGGGAGCATACGAATCCGATAATCTCCTTGGGAGAACAAACTCAGAGTCAATCAGTGTAAAATCAAACGTTTACAATTTAATATGTCAGGTAAATGTATCATTACAATTTCATAATCAATTCAAAGATAATCAATGCAAAACCTCAAATGCTCTAGAACAAAGAGGAAAAAGTTTACCCGACAAGAAATTATGCGTGAGGCTGAGAGTCTCGCAACTCTCAGCCTCACGGGCCGATCTCAAATACAGAAAAGGCCCCGAGCTCTCGCTGCGTTTCATTATATACCCAGACCTCATTTCAAATCTAAACATCATCCACAGTGGAAATTTACCTGTAAATCACCATTAGCTAGCAGTGAAAAATTAGCATTCAGTCAAATGGTCAGAAGGTGTTAACTCAAAGACACAACCTCTGGTGTGGAAGATTTTTCTAAACTTCCTAAGAACTTTATTATCTTTTGGTTTACTTCTTTGGGAATGAGACATTTGTACCAGTCACACCGAGACATTTAAAATAATACCAAACATGTATGATAATCATTCACATTAAACCATTTAGATTCTTGTATGAGTTTGGGAGATCTCTGCCAGGATGAAGAATGGGGGAGAGAAATGTAGATTAGGATGAGGGAGCAGAGACCTTCGTCTCAATAGTGCATGGGGGGGAGTTCAAATGTTAATTTCCTTTGTTTCCTCTCTTAAAGTCCTTCTAGTTTTTCCAGTCTTACAGAGGTACAAGGTTAAGGGAAATCATTTAAACAAACAGTCCAGCCAAAAATGACAATTCTGTCATTATTTATTCTCACTTTGTTTTCATGAAAGACAAAACGAACATTTTTGAAGCTTCATGTGGCTCTTTTTGATACAATCACAAGTGTTAAGGTCCAAAAAAAGCACCATAAAAGCAGTCCATGCATCCCATTCTCTGTATTTCTGAAGCCACATGATAGTTTGTATAAGGAACGATTTGCGTCAGCATGTATGTTTAAAAGTTTAAAGAATGAATCCAATCCGATTTTAGATTCTGAAAGTTTTGCTTATGAACCCTAAATTTGGTCCACTTTAGACAATCTACTATGACTATCTATAAGTAACTTTGCAACTGCATGCCAACTAACTTTCATTAGTTGTTAGACAGTTAGTTTAGGTTAGGTGTTAGGTTTAGTAGAATAAGTTGACCTGTAGCTACACAGTTACTTACAGTTAGAATGTATGTTGGAAGACCATCACAATAAAGAGTTAACAGATATGAAGCAGACAGTACACTAATACTCTAATGAGAGTTAGTCGACATGTAGTTGCAAAGTTACTTTTACTGTAGTAGAATGTCTAAAGTGGACTATCAAAATAAAGTGTTACCGAAAGCTGACATATGCATCAGAAGAACCTACTTAGCAAATATTTAGCACATTTTTAGTCTCATCACCAGTTGGTAAGATGTAAATAAATGTACGAATGTCCAAAACGTTGTCGTAAAACTTTGTAAACGTGCACATCACAGCATTGCACATGTGCGCAAGGTCTTTGTACTTTTGATTGAGAAAATAGGATTCAAGTTTGCATGCTTATTTTCTTCTTTTCTGTTGGTTGGATTATTTCAGATATAGCCTACAATACCCTTTCGATCCGAACGAATTCATTTGGCTTGAGCAAAATTGAGGTCTTTACATGAAGGCTTTTCAATCCCATTAAGACATCAATTCAATTCCAGATAATTTGGTTTGTTGCATGTAAACGTAGCAAGTGAGTTGAACTCCAGAACCGGATAAGTGAACAAATCATGCTTTTGAGCAAGTTCATAAAAAGAGACTGAAGGATTTGTTCACTAATCGGATTGATCCAATTCTTAACGTCTCTGTTTCAATGATTCGTTTGCAGCAGTTCTTGAGTCACTGGTTGATTATCAGTGAATAATGACCAAAAGTTGGTCTTTTCCTAACGCAAAGATATTGTATGGAGTCAGAAGAAAGTCAAATGGAAGCTTTTTAAGATCCTTTGTGGTGTTTATTCGTCATTTTTGGAGCTTTACAGTCATGGTAATGATGAATGCTCTTGGAAAAAGTCCTGCATGTTGATTCTTCAGGAATTCAGATTTTTTTTTTCTATTGAAGAAAGAAAATCCTATCATTTTTTAACAGCAAGGGGTGAGTAAATAATGACAAAAGTATCATTTTTATCTCCTTTAAGAATGTTTTATTAGCGCTTGAATGAGTTTCATACCATCAGCATTCCCCCCAATAACCACAGTCTGTTTTCTTCACAGCAGTGTGTGAGCATTTCCATGCTGAAATATGACTGTTTTCCTGTGCACTCTCAATGACTGTGTGAATCATCCAGTCAGATTCATACCACCTGGAGTGGCGTCACATGCCATTTCCTTCTGCCTAATGGTTCATTTCTTATACCCCAAACTATAGCAATGAGATCCTAATGTGCTTCACCCTGATGGATGATAGACTGTCTGTATGAAACACCCTCTTTTTTCGGAGGATAGACTGTCTGTATGAAACTCACTGGCGTGGCTCCTGTGGAGGGGAATGTAACACTTGGTTTTGTGAGCTTCTACTAATATTGACAATGCATTTTGTTGAAAGGTGTTGCTTCAAATGCTACATATTTGTTTTTGTTGACAGGAGAGTCATAACACTGTGGGTTGTGTGCCACATAACCCACCAGTCCAGGTGTTGGAGACATGTGATGGCGGAAACAATGCAGGGATGTCACACAGTCAGGAGATGGAGGGGAACATGCTGACTAGTGAATGTTTATTCTTGGGGTTAACGTGATGCATCTACAGCACCTTTCACTAATTCGACAAACATCACTGTAACACAGCACAGCTGCATGTCATCAGAAAAGTACTGAAAGTATAACTCGCAGGTATAACAAAAGGCTCCTGCTAAGAGTCTGCGAAGGAAAGGTTCTAGAATGGTTCTTGATTCTAGAATCTGAGAATTGGTTTGGTAAATATTTTTAATCCATCCATTTTATATTTTCTAAATGACAGAAATTAAAGAGACAAAGTGAAAAGATTTTTGAAAGAAGTCTCCTATGCTCTTCAAGGCTGCATTTATTTGATAAAAAATACAGTAAAAAAATTATATTACAATATAAAATAACTGTTTTTTATTTTAATAATATATTTTACAGTTTAATTTATTCAATATCAAACCCCTGTACTGTTACGACTGTGGATGCCATTCCTGAATACCCTGCATGTTCTGTTACGACTGTAGATGTTGTTCCTGAATTCTCTATATGTGACCCTGGATCACAAAACCAGTCTTAAGTAGCACGGGTATATTTGTGGCAATAGCCAACACTGTATGGGTCAAATCTATCCATTTTTCTTTTATGCCAAAAATCATTAGGAAATTAAGTAAAGATCATATTCCATGAAGATATTTAGAAAATTTCCTACCTTAAATAATCAAAATTTTATTTTTGTATATGGATGCAGCACAATCGCCAACAGAAATGGAAACCTTTAAAGGCGATTTTCTCAATGTTTCGATTTTTTTGCACCCACAGATTCCCAGTCGTATTTGGCCAAATGTTGTCCTATCCTAACAAACCATACATCAATGGAAAGCTTATTTAATCAGTTTTCAGGTGATGTATACATCTCAATTTTTTTTAAAAAAATGGACACATAAGACTGCTTTTGTGGTCCAGGGTCACATATGTCCTGCTGCGACCAAGGAGGCCTTTGATGAACTGTCTGTCTTTGAATTCCCTGTCTGCCCCAATACGACCACAGAGGTCTGTTTGCACTGACACAACAACGGAGATCTTCTCCAAACCCTCTGTGATGGCCAAGTCACAGTGTCTGGTTGTGTTCCCTTGTCTATCACTAGAGGTCCTGGTTCTCACGGTGTCCTTCACATTTGACTTCAATTCCCAGCATTCTGTCTGTCACTGTCACTCATCAGTTTATTGCTCTCAGCTGTTCCCCGTAATCATTGTTCCCAGCTGTTCTGTGTTAGTCTTGTTAGAGATGTGTAAATATTCCCTGTCTTTGTTAGTGTCTGTTATGGAGTCCTTGTTTAATGTCCTCACACTTCTGTGCCTTGCGTTTTCCTATTTCTCGTTTGTGTTCTATGTTTTGGATTGCCCTTGTGGATTTTTGAACCTTTGCCTGAACTGGATTATGAGTCTGGATTACTCTAATCAAGATACTGCTATTGGATATCTCTGTTACCTGTGTGTGTAGCGTGACAGGCCAACCCTAACCTCTCAGTGCTTTTTGTTACAGTTTTGCCTGATCTGTGGTGATCTCTTCAGCTCCATCTGTTCCACCGTGGGGTCTCTCTACAGTAGTTTCACCTACTCCGCTGAAGTGGTCTTCAGTTCCATCCCATCCGCCATGGGTATATCTTTAGTCTAGTCTGTTAAAACTGTGATTTATTTCAGGATTCTTTGATAAATAGAAAGTTCAAAAATCAGCATTTATCGAAGAATCTTTGTGACAATGTTAGTCTTTACTGTGACTTTTCATCAATTTAATGTATCCTTGTTGAGTTAATGTATAAAATAGTAAATATGGTTTCACCTCATTTGGATGGTCCCTTTAACACATTCTACTGACTATAAGTAACGTTGCACCTACATGTCTACTAACTCTCATTAGAGTGTTAGTAGAGTATTAGTAGACTGGTAGGGTTAGGGTTAGAATAAGTTAACATGTAGTTGCATAGTTACTTATAGTCAGTAGACTGTTGGAGTACCATCACAAAAAAGAGTTATCAGATATTAAGCAGACAGTACACTAATACTCTAATGAGAGTTAGTTGACATGTAGTTGCAAAGTTACTTATAGTCACCAGAATGTTCAAAAGGGACCATCAAAATAAAGTGTTACCAATACTATTATAAATAGTAAAATAGTGCCCTTTATAGTGTCTACTTATTATTATTTTATGGATCTAGAGAGTTTGCAGGAATCTCACAAACAGCTATGTGGCCGCTTACAGGGGGAAAAAACAGTCTTGTTACGAGCTTTCATGCTAGAACCAGAGGTGCCAAGATGATTTCAGCTGCACACACAGTCATGGCCTTTGAAGACATATCTTTTAGCCTTTAGGTTGTGGCAGGCTTCTTTATTATGCATTTTGCTATAAATATACAGCCATAGACCTACAACACAATGACTCTAATCCTGTTAAGGGATTCTCCTCATGGATAAACACACACTTAATCACAACCGCTATTGCTCTTCACAGTGTAATGTGAGAGTTTGACCTTATCTTTCAATGCCCCGGTCAAGCAGCTTCTCATTTATTTTAAAACATATCTTTAAGCCAATATTAAACCTATCAAAACAGAGGTTGACTGCTGGAACACAAACTCACTCAGATATATTATGATATAAAAGTCATTCATCGCTCTAATTTCCAAGAGATGGAGGTTAAGACTAAGCTATCACTGATGACAGATGCCTCAAGTTTGAAATGCATTCTGTGTTTCCACGGAGAAATAACTTCTAATTTCTATGCTGAATTTATTTACACTGTCTGACTTGATTAAAGAGCCAGATGTCTATTTTATAGTTTTCCTTATTCTGTTATATTGCATGTTGTGTGTATGTGTTAAAAAGTTTGTGTTTTATAATATTACTTCAACATATACATTCCAGTGAAATTACAAAATAAAGTCAAATACACCGCCATATAACTGATAGGCTGTACATCTACTGCCAAACAGATGCTATTTTAATGTTTATTTTAGGACGTCGCGGGGTCAAGCGAGATTTAAACTCGTGAGCGCTTACACTTAAGGTAAGAAATACTCACCTGAGCCACAACAGCTCATGTGCTGATAAGAGGCTCAGCCTCCCTAAGACTGAAATCCCAAAATCGCCTCAGACAGTACCTAATTTAAAGATTATGTTATCGAATGATCAAATAATGCATGTCATAACTTCATCGGAGCACTTGAATAGATCGAAAAGAACGACTGCACCCAAGTCACTGCATTTTTTTATACTGTTGTACTGGACATTTACTTCTTATCTAAAGTTATAGTACAGTGTTGTATTATTATGGTCACATGATGTCACATTCAACAATGGTGAAACTATCCCCGCCACTTGGTCATCAGTATTGCATCTCAATTGAAGAATGTTTGGAAAAAGACTGTTCATTTAATGTTTTTAGCTATCTTCAGTCTGTGATGTATTTTACAATACATCAACAATGCACAAGAAGATAAGGAATGTCTTGAACAAACCATAAATTCAATAACATAGTAAATGTATAATTCAAAACAGGGAACCATTTACCATAAGTTGCCATTTACTGTACCACACATAATAACAAGTTTAGTTGTGACTTTCATACACATCACTAATTGCAAAGATTATACCCCTGGAGCAATCTGCAGGACATGATAGCAAGCTCAAGTACAAGTTCCTGAGTCTCCATAATTTGGGATTTAACCTAATACCTAATATAATAAACCTAAAAAAACAATATTTGTATATGAATATTCTCCCTGTGTTGGCGTGGGTTTTCTCTGGGTGTTCCAGTTTCCCGGGTGATCTCTGTGCCCTTGAGGAAGACACTAACAGTCAATATTTGCAACTTATTTTACTTTTAAAACGTTACACATTTCAAAGTGAAACAGGATATCTGACATGAAAAAAAAACATGAAGGACGTGTCTTGATATTAATCATTGAGAATTGAATGGATCATTTACGTTTGATGGGGAGAGATTGAAAAATTAGAGAGCTTTGGTGATGTTGGTGATGTCAACTGAAAAAAAAAAGGTTTCAGAAAGGTTTCAATCTCTCTCTCTTTCTGTTTCTTGTCTTTGTGGGTGGGTTTTGCAAGTTTAGTTCTTTGTTTCAGTTAGTTACCTTGGTTTTCATTTTCTGATTATCAGTTACACTTGTCACTGGTTTCCTTGGTTAGTTTGTTTGGTTTATATATGCTCGGTACACATTGTACGATTTTGGCCTGGTCCAGACGAAAGATGACCAATTGTGGTGACTTATGTGGTCATTGCTCTTTAACGGTGGTCCTACGTTGTGCAGTTAGAGAAGTTCAAAGACGGCCGTTGTCACAGTCTTGCGACCGAAGGTATAGCCTGCGCTCATCTGACAGTTTCAGAAATTTAGCAGGATCATCTCGCAGTTTGTTTGATGCCACGACCAACGTCCACTGACTAGCCAATTAAAATACAACATGAAACGGTGTTTTGATCTATTTTACATGGTGCTAAAACTTAAAACTAAATTGGCATGCCAAGTTGTCCTCAGCAATGACCACGTCCATTTTCTCCTCTTTCGCTACCACCTCTTTTTTCAGCACACAGTAAAAAACACAATTGCCAGTGGAATTCATCTTGCTCTATTTCTTTTCCACTAGCTCATGCTGATGACATTTTATTCTTCTATAATATCTTGCGTCGTAGCCTACGATTCAATAGGTGTCATCATCGTATAGTCTACATACACGTCTCACCCAAGTTTATTAGATCCATATTGTACAGTGTGATTTGTAATGATCTTCTGGGATTGCAGAAATCACCTCCATGTTTCTTTCAGTTCTTTGTCAGTCCATGTCATCATATACATGGTTGTTTTGTTCTCGTTCTTAGTTAAACAAAAACTGCATCCTGCTGCACTTCGATCCACTACTCATCCTTGTGACAGTGTATATATTTATAGTCTGCTATGTCCACAGAGGCATTTATTTTATCAACAATTAAAAACAGTAATATTGTGAAACATTACAATTTAAAAATATATATATTTTTTATATATATATTTTAAAATGTAATTTATTTTCAGTCATTACTTGTCACATGATCCTTCAGAAATCATTCTAATATGCTGATTTGGTTCTTAAGAAACATTTCTTATTAGTATCATCAATCTTAAGCAGTTATTTCTGTAAATTGTTTTTTTTTTAAGTGACCTCTTTATTTTGATCAACTGATAATTTACACTTTATTGACTATAACTTTCTTTCAAATATATGTATTGTGTGAAAAAAACCCATGTAAACATACACGACAGAGATGTTAATTAATCTATGAATTAGTATAGATTAATATGGAGAAGAACACTGTGTAATCAGCTCAGATGTGTTACGGAAGCAGACGGACAACAAGGTAAGTAGTGATGATAAAGTTTAATTAAACAGCAGAGTATCAGGAGACTTCAACATGAAGAAATAGGTGAGTATCAGAGTTCAGATATGGATAATACTTTAGTACAATCCGTGACTGAATAATGGATATTTCCTTTGCAGGAACGGTGGGAGGAGATTTCCAGAGTGGATACACACTCCGTTAAAAGAGGCTGACGGCACACACTCACGCACCACTTGGCTTGAATGAATGGCTTACGGCTCGCACATCGCTGAGAAGATCTGGACAGACCGGGATATGCACAGAGAACTGGTCAGTAAACACAGGTTAGTGACACTCGTAGAGAGAAGCACTATGAGTCCGCTTCATATGAACGAGCCCAGACAATGAGATGTGCGTGGTATGTGCTTATGAAGCAGAGTGGTTGATGGGGTGCAGGTGTCTCCTTAGAACTCAGGTGATTGTGATCGCTGGGTGATTGTGGTGGAAGAACCTGGCCAATCCGTGACATTACCCCCCTCCCCAGGGCCCGCTCCTGAGGGCCGAGGTCTCCGACGCCGTGGTGGTCTTCCTCGTCCACGAGGTCCAAGGTACGGAGGATGGCTGGAGTGGAACTCTTCCATGATCGTGGGATCTAGGATGTCGACTCTTGGGATCCATGATCTCTCCTCTGGTCCGTATCCTTCCCAATCAACGAGATATTCCAATGGACCACCACGACGTCGGGACTGCAGGATTTCTCGAATGGAGTGGATGGACCCTTCTTCCAGCATCGGGGGAGGGTGGGGGGTTCCTCTTCGTGGCCAGGTTCTGTGGAGGGAATAAGAGGTTCGTGAAAGGGTTTGAGCAAGGAAATGTGAAATGTGGGGTGAATTCTGTATTGCGGTGGTAGCTGGAGTTTGTAGGTGACGTGATTGACCTGTTCCGGAATGGTAAAAAAAAGGTACGTTTTTTGGAAGGCAGACGCAGACGCATATCGCGAGTGCAGAGCCAAACCTTATCTCCCAGAACATAGACTGGGCCTGAAATCCTCCTCCGGTCAGCGATTGTCTTGGATCTGCGAACTGCCCTCTGCAGATGATGGTTAGCTTCATCCCAAACTCTCTCGCTCTCCCGGAACCAGTAATCCACTGCGGGGACCTCAAATAGTCCACCATCCCAGGAAAATAGGGGAGGTTGGAATCCAAGAACACACTGGAATGGTGTGAGGCCGGTCGTGGGTTGCCGCAGTGAATTTTGGGCATACTCTGCCCAGCCCAGAAACTGGTTCCAGGAGTTCTGGTGGCCATTACAGAAGGTCCTGAGGAACCGCTCCACTTCCTGGATCTTCTTCTCCGTCTGGCCGTTGGTCTGAGGGTGGTAGCCAGAGGAGAGACTGACTGTCACACCTTGGAGCTTGAAAAACGACTTCCATACCCGGGATATGAATTGGGGTCCCCTGTCCGATACAATGTCTTCTGGGATCCCATAATAGCGAAAAACATGATTGAAGAGAAGTTTGGCGGTCTCCAGGGCAGTGGGAAGACCTCTTAGGGGTAATAGCCTGCAGAACTTAGAGAATCGATCTACTATGATGAAGATGCTTCCATCCGAAGGAGGTAAATCAGTCATGAAGTCTACTCCTAGGTGTGAGGCGGTGTGAGGCGGTTAGGAATTGGCAAGGGTTGGAGCTTTCCTGCAGGTAGATGTCTGGGACTTTTGGATATTGCACACTCCTTACAACCTCGTACATACCTCTTCACATCCCTGCCAAACCCGGCCACCAGAAGCGTTCGGATAACGAGAGAGTGTTGTTGGCCCCGGGATGCCCAGTGAGGTGTGAATAGTGTGAATGAGATCTACCCGTTGTGCCCTAGGGATGAACTGACGATTAGGGGGACAGCCCGGCAGAGATCGTGGATTAGGAGTGGCGACGGCTGGAGGAGCAGACCATTCGATGGGACTGATGATGATATCTTTGGGTATAATGTTGGTGATTGTCTCGGGAGTTTCTGTAGAATCATGTAATCTGGATAAAGCATCGGCACGGACATTCTTTGGACCAGGATGGAAAGTAATGGAAAAATTGAATCTTGAGAAGAATAATGACCATCTGGCTTGACGGGGACAAAGTCGTTTTGCATCACGGAGGTTACTGGAGGTTTTTATGGTCAGTGATAACTTGGATGGATGGGTGGCACCTTCCAGCCAATGTCGCCACTCCTCCAGGGCGAGTTTGATTGCCAGGAGTTCACGGTTGCCAATGTCGTAATTCCTCTCCGCTGGGTTGAGCTTCCGGGAGAAGTAGGCACATGGATGGAGTCATTTAGGTGTCCCGTGAAGTTGAGAAAGGACGGCTCCAACTCCGGAAGTCTAGGCGTCCACCTCCACGACGAAAGGAAGCTCGGGATCTGGATGCGTCAGGAGGGGTGCTTGTGTGAAGGCAGATGTGAGGGATTGGAAGGCTGCGGCCGCTTCAGGAGTCCAGAGGAGACTTTTCGGTTTACCTTTGAGCAAGTTGGTGAGTGGAGTGGTGATGAGGCTGTAACCTCGTATGAAACGTCTGTAAAAGTTGGCGAATCCAAGAAATTTTCCTTGAAAGAAAGAAAGTTCCTTGATCGTGGTGGGTTCTGGCCAGGTAGTTACTGCAGTGACCTTCCTCTCATCCATGCGGACCCCCTGACGGTCAATGAGGTAACCTAAGAACTGAACTGATGGGAGATGAAAAGAACACTTCTCTGCCTTCAGGAAGAGGTGGTGAGCTCTGAGTGTGTGGAGGACCTCCGCAACGTGGTGACGATGTTCGACTTCACTCTAGGAGTAGATGAGGATGTTATCTATATAGACGACCATGAAGCGATGCAGAAACTCCCGGAGGACCTCATGTATAAAGTTTTGAAATACGGAAGGGGTGTTGACCAGCCCATAGGGCATAACCAGATATTCATAGTGGCCAGTAGGGGTTACAAAGGCGGTCTTCCATTCATCCCCTTCTCATATTCTCACCAGGTTGTAAGCGCTGCAGAGGTCCAACTTCGTGAAGATGGTAGCAGAACGAAGTTGTTCGAGGGCCGCAGGGACGAGAGGAAGGGGATATTTGAATTTGACTGGACCTTGGTTGAGGGTCCGATAAACAATGCATGGCCGCAGCCCTCCATCCTTTTTGGCAACAAAGAAGAAGCTGGATGCTGCGGGAGATGTAGAATGTCGAATGTACCCTTGATTGAGAGCTTCCTGTATATACTCCTCCATGGCCTTGGTTTCTGGCAGTGACAACTGGTAGATCTTACCTCTGGGCAAAGGAGTATTTGGAATCAGGTCAATGGCGCAGTCCCATGGCCGATGAGGTGGTAGCTGGGAAGCTCTCTTGGGGCAGAAGATGTCTTGGAAAGGGGAGTAGATATCAGGAATCTTCGTGGACTGTTTCTCGAGTGGACTTTCAACTAATGTGACATAGACTGGAACAGGACTCAGAGTAGGACGTGGAAGAACCGGAAAATATCTTGGTAAGCATTCCTTGCTCCACTTTATCACTTCCTCGGAGCCGCAAGAGATGATGGGATCGTGTTTCACCAGCCACGGATGCCCAAGTATGATGTCCACATTGGCTCCCTCCAGAACCAGCAGCTGAATTTCCTCCTTGTGTAGGGCTCCGATTTGGAGTGTAACGGGTTCACATTTCCGGTGAATACGTGGACGTGCAGTGATGAACTTGGTAATGGGTTGGATCTGGTAAACATTTGACGAGGCTTCGGTACGGAGCTGGAGCTGACGACAGAGGGTTCCCGAGATGAAATTCCCTGCTGACCCGGAGTCGACGAGAGCGTGAGCTGAAACAGAGGATGTCTGGGTGGTTAACTGGACACAAGTAGTGAGAGGATGCATCTTTTCTTCATCAATACGGAAAACACTCACCGATGTTCGTATGGGACGAATTGGACAGTTCAACCGAACATGCCCACTGGCTCCACAATATATGCATAGACCCCGGGTCAGCCTCCTCTGTCGCTCAGCAGTGGTAAGTTTACCAGAGTCTGTAATCATGGGTTCTGGTTCTGGAGGGCTGGCGGTTTCAGATGGGCGGAGGAGTGCAGTAGCGTTAGAATGGGACTGATAAGATTGCATACGGTCTGAGCATCTGATGGATTTTTCAATGAACTTTGAGCCCCATATTGTCATCCAATGCGGCCAGTTGCAGACGGAGTTGGGGTGTGAGACCAAGCCGGTAGGTGGTCAATAAGGACCGCTCGTTCCATCCACTGGCTGCAGCTAGAGAGCAAAAGCGAAGGGCATATTCATGAGTAGACATCTTTCCTTGAGATAAATGATAAAGTTGCTCACCGGCTGATATCTCTCCATCAGATCGGCCGAATACTTCTTTGAAGTGGGAAACGAAGGCTTGTATAGAACTAATGGCTGGGTCAGCTTGCTTCCAGATCGCTTCGGCCCATTGGAGAGCTGGACCGGTGAGTAGAGATGTGATGAATGCTATTTTTGACTGGTCAGTAGGATATAAAGTGGGTTGCATGGTAAATATTAGAGAGCATTGAAGTAAAAATCCATTGCACTCCTCCGCCCCGCCAGAGTAGGGCGCTGGTCGGGACATGGGACTGGAAGATGTGGTTGCCGAGGAAGTGCTCGGTGGTGGTGCTGGTGGTGCGGGAGGCGTGATGGTAGGATAAGATATTAATACCCTCTCCAATGAATCCACCAGCTCTTGAAAGGGATCTGGGACACTCATGCTGTCTTTTAGGTCCGGGCTAACTGTTACGGAAGCAGACGGACAACAAGGTAAGTAGTGATGATAAAGTTTAATTAAACAGCAGAGTATCAGGAGACTTCAACATGCAGAAATAGGTGAGTATCAGTGTTCAGATATGGATAATACTTGAGTACAATCCGTGACTGAATAATGGATATTTCCTTTGCAGGAACGGCGGGAGGAGATTTCCAGAGCGGATACACTCTCCATTAGAAGAGGCTGACAGACTGACGGCACACACTCACGCACCACTTGGCTGGACTGAATGGCTTACGGCTCGCACACCGCTAAGGAGAAGATCTGGACAGACTGGGATATGCACAGAGAACTGGTAAGTAAACACAGGTTAGATTTGGTTAGTGACACTCGTAGAGAGAAGCACTATGAGTCCGCTTCGTATGAACGAGCCCTGACAATGAGAGGTGCGTGGTGTGTGCCTATGAAGCAGATTGGTTGATGGGGTGCAGGTGTCTCTCGTTAGAACTCAGGTGATTCTGATCGCTGGGTGATTGTGGTGGAAGAACCGGGCCAATCCGTGACAAGATGACACTTTAACGTGATGGTGTAAGCAGCGGGTGATATATGTCGTGACTGAGATTCATTGTGAGGAGTCACCTCTACAGCAGCTGCCCGTGTGTTTACTGTACTGTTGAGGAAACACAGAGCCGTAGCATCGCTTCAGCCCAGTCTTGGTTTGAGGGTAATCATGCAGACTGACGTCCAATCTAAAAGAAATCAGAGAGGGCGAGAAAATAAATTAAAGTGTGCTTTTGCTTGGGTTTTGAAAACCAATAGCTGGGCCTGTTTGATGTGTTTTTCGTGTAAAGAGGTTTGACGAGGGAGGGGAAGGGGCCGCATGGCCGGCGGAGGTGTGTTGGGGGAAGAAGGTGGTCATAATAGATTTTCTTTCACTATAAAGAAAGAGGAATGGATTGTATTACAGTGGAAGCAATTGAGTCTATAATGGTTTTTGAACTCGCTCTCCTCGTAGAATAGTGAGTGTTTGTTGTGTAAGCGGCCGTTCACACAGGACGTGTCTCTGCATTCCTGTTGTGTTTTAGTAACATTGAGACATTAATATAATTTTTCGTTAATATTTTGAACTAGATTTAATATTTTATGTTTTCATTTTATAGTTAAAGTTTTAGCAATTTTGTTGTGTTTTTCTTTTTTTATTATTACTATGTTTAAATGTTTATGTAGTTTAGTATTAGTTATTTTAGTTCTTCCCTAAACATAAATGATAAATGTTGCCCTGGCAAGTTGTTTTTAATATTTTATTTTATTTCAGTTAACGTTTATTTTATTTCAAGTAATTACGTTTTTGATGGTTTTGATTAACGATAAAAACCTTGCTCTCTACATATGCACTTATTCTAATTGTTGGTCTATGTGCTAGACAGTAGTTTCATGTCATAAGCACTGCATTCCATTTAAAGTAAAAAGTAAAAATCTAATTTCTTGATTTTCTTGAATTGATTTTTTTGGGATATTGCTTAAATCTTTCAAAACAGACCTAACATGAGCTATGACTCTGTTGTTTTTTTTGTTGTTTTTTTAGTAAAAGCCACAAGTCAGTATGGTCTAAATATTATTTACAATTATATAATATAATATAGCCTAATATAATACATTTAATATAATATTTTTATATACAGTGGTGTATATATACAGTATACAATATATACAATATACAATATATAATATCGGTACAATATATAATATTGTGCAATAAATATATCAGTTTTAAAATAACTATAAGTCAGTTGTTTTATGCTGTATTGACATACATTGACATCATTTTTATTTTAAATTGATTTGACCTTTTTGACATTTGCAGTGCTTCATGGGATTGTTGTTCAAAAATAAGTCTTGTGCTTCCTTTTTTTTTTGCAAGTCAATTACAAGTCAAACTTTTATTAAGATTTCCTTATGGGCAATTTGGATGCAGCACAGATAGACAGACCCAAACTGACACATACAGTACATCATAGTAGCAATAATAGCAATACATATTACGAATTTCAAAATACAATAAATGCATAAAATATAGGATAGAAAATATAATAACCTTAATAAATAACTTTGAGACTTATTTAGTAGTCTAATGTAGTCTAACTTATTTAGTTTGCTGCAAATGAAAGCATTGTAAAAAAAAAAAAACAGTATGTTCTACTTCTAATCTTCGCTCCGTATAGCTGTTTTCTATGTACCTGTGTAAACGGCCCATGAGATCTCTCCTCACTCTTGCATCTGGACCTGTCAGCTTTAGCAGCCCCCATAAGATTGTGTGATTTCAACCTGCAGTGATCTTTGCATTCATTGCAATGATGAGCTATATCGACCAGATCATAAAGCATGATGCCAAGGCCATGCCTGGAACCCACAAATGTCTTCTGTGGCTCAAACCGCCATATTTCTACTTAACGCCATCCGCTATTCCCAGATACCCATGACAATGAGACTCTGATGCTGCATGTGGAAAACTGTCTATTAAATATGCAGACGTTCAGATTTTTGGACCAAAGGACTCTTCATTTTACTGTCATCCTCTTTAAAAGGTCATTCTGGTTTAGATCTAAAGAACCCACGTTTTTAAAGTACCATTATCTTGATGGAGAGGAGCCTTTAGGTAGATTTTATTCCACACTATCAAGCAGGATCTGATAATTCAAATTTTACAGGGGTAAAGAAAATGTCATCTCTCCACGCTGAATGGCAATCAGTTACTCAACCAAGCGGAGTGAGTTGGTGACGGCTATGGGCTACAGACATCTGAGAAACTGCAACATTTCTCTCACAATTAATCACAACTGATGCATCATGGGGGTATATTCATCCTATTGGTAGGATATAAAGATATAACTCAGACTCATCCGGCAAGACTTCGCCTGAAGATATGTTTACAGTGGCACAAAAACAACATGAACCATCTGATCGAGACGAAGGCATTCACAAAACCATTTAGATTGAGATGCTGCATGTCTCTGATTAAATCAACCCAGAATTTGTCTTGTGTTTACAATCTACTCTAACTGTGCAGGGCTCAGCTGTGCCTGTAATATAAATAAATATATTAAAATGACTTCTGTGCTCATTCAGAGGCTGAATTTTTGTTCGATATAGCAGCTATTCTGTGAAGTGTTTGTTTATTTTTGTTGGTAATAGTCAACTTGTTTTGACTTGGTCTTCTCTTTGGCAGATGTTGTCATTATTTAGCCTTTTATTTTGACTGTTTCCCTATAAATGAAAATACTTTTTTATGTTTTGCATTGTTGTCCACTTCTAGTAGCTTTATCTCTTGTTTCAGGTGCTTATTATTGTGATCTATGCATGCTTGAATGTATGTATGTCAATATATCAAATGTCCTATATATATGTTTTATAGTAGTAAACAGTACATGTATAAATACTACTACTATGGTACTGGTTGTTGTAATACAAGAACATGTTGATTAATTTAAGATTTTATTACAATTTACAGTGTTTATGTCATGCATGTCACATGTGAATACAATTAACTAAATAAAAAATAAAAATAACAAGCAGTTTTAAAAAATAATTTCATTGTTACATTTTCCCCATGTCTTATCAGGACTTTTGTTGCATTTCCTCTTTCTAGTGCCATGTTTGTAGTTCATTGTTAGCTGTTGTCCTTGGATGTTTTTTGCAGTTGAGTTCATTTCCTGTTCCCCCGGCGTTCCTCGGTTTGTCTTATTTGCATGTTTCTTTGTTTTATTCTTAAGTTAGGTTAATAAACGTACACCTTGCACATAAATTCTGCTCTTTCTGGTTTTCTGTGCTCACAGCGCATTACATCAATATTATGAACAGGGTAATGAAAACCCTGACTAATGTTCTCATAAACTGCACACTTAAAGAGACAGAAAACAACCTGTGCACTTGATTTAAATGTCAGCTTGGAATCTTGAATCTTTACGGATGAGCTATAATAAAGTTTCACCAGCATTATAATACGGCATTAGTATTTTGATTGAATATTGAGATGAAATAGAATGTGTATGTTTGTGTATAAAGGAGCTCATTAGGGTTTTTCTTTGATTGAAATTGAACATACACGATCATGCCTCTTTGACAGTATATAATGCTTGTTTGCTTGAAAAAGCATTGATTATGATACATGATCTGAAGAGGAAGAGGATGCTTGTGCTCTGCTTTCACTGGATGAATCTGAGGGATGTGGAGGATGAACCTTGAAACACTCCTTGTTTGAAATATGATTAAACGCAGCCTTTGAAGAACATAAAACTTCAAAGGGTCAACACAAACAGTGGGATTTCAAAGCATTTCTCAATCATTAATTTCATCTCCATATCGCAAATTAATTCTGATTAGTTTGGCCGTGGCTTATTATCTCTCATCTAATTGTATACCAAAATGATCTGCTCTGTATGCTGGAATCCATTCCCGAAGACAAAAATTGCATCAGATGTTACTCTATTAAAGAAGTTAAAAAATGTGCCTTTTTCCTCTCAGATTTTTTTCTTTAACAGTGACGTATATTTATAGTGACACTTTAGCCATTAGATACAGAGGCATAGCATCATTTGGAAGATAGCAATCGCTGCAAGGCAATGAGTCACGAGATAACGAGACCAAGTGAGAAAAAGAGGCTGCCAGATTTGCCAGGTTTAGGCATCAAGTCCTATTCAAGGTTTACTTGAACTGGAATCATTGCTGAAACCCCCTGCACAGAATGCCCTAGGATGTTTAGGAAAGAAACAGAAGAGCATGCTGAATGTTTGTGCTATAGGAGGAAGGATGTGATGCTTTTTGTCTGAACATGTGGTGATTGTCTCATTGCAGCATATTAAACACTATTTACAGTATGTATCAAGGGTAAATCAGTGTTATTGGATCACAGCATGATAATATTTTTTTCTCTCTCCGGGGAACACTAAAGGAGAAATGTCAGTATTGTGTTATTGTATTTGAGTCGACATTTTTCACTGTTATATTTCTACTAATGTTTAATGTTTCTGTTGACTTGACTTCATCTTGACCAGACAGAAACGGACCATTTTGTTACATTTGAAACTGCAAATCTCCAAAAATAGTTAACATGTGAATTAATCTTTTGATCAGTTTGGTTCTTTTGAATATGTGAAAGCAGTTGTATTGAATATGCACTTGTAGTGTACTACAGGTCTTAAAAGTATAATTTTCAAACTTGCAAATAATATAATTTTAGGCAAGGCAAGGCAAGGCAAGGCAAGTTTATTTATATACCACATTTCATACACAATGGTAATTCAAAGTGCTTTGCATAGAAGAAATTAAAACAATCAAAAGAAATCAGAATGATTAAAACAGTTCAGAATAAAAGATAAAATACAGAAATAATCAAATGAAATCAGAATAATTAAAACATTAAATCAAAATACAGTACAAACAGTCGGACGAGCAGTGGCACAGTGCTCATTCAGTAAATGCATAGGTAAACAGATGTGTTTTGAGTCTGGATTTGAATGTGACTACTGTAGGAGCACATCTGATCTCTTCTGGAAGCTGGTTCCAGCTACGGCTGGCATAGTAGCTAAAAGCACACTCACCATGCTTAGAGTGAACCCTTGGTATTTCTAGCTGATGTGATCCTATGATCTGAGTGATCTGTTGGGTTTATATTCAGTGAGCATATCTGCAATGTATTGAGGTCCTAGGCCATTGAATGATTTATATACCAGTAATAATACTTTAAAATCAATTCTATATGTAACTGGCAGCCAGTGTAAAGACCTGAGGACTGGTGTGATGTGTTCATATTTTCTGGTTCTGCTCACAATCCTGGCTGCAGCGATCTGTATGAGCTGCAACTGTCTTATGGTCTTTTTAGGAAGGCCAGTGAGTAGTCCATTACAATAATCCACCCTGCTGGTGATGAAAGCATGCACAAGTTTCCATAAGTCTTGACTGGAAACAGAGCATCTAACTCTTGCAATATTTTTCAGATGATAGTATGCTGATTTAGTTATTGCTTTGACATAACTACTGAAACTAAGGTCTGACACCAGATTCCTGAATTGATTTTTAGTTGTTTGACCCCTAGAGTGAAGGCATGAGTTCACCTTGAGAACTTCATCTTTGTTTCCAAACGCAATGACTTCGGTTTTGTCTTTGTTTAACTGAAGAAAGTTTTGGCACATCCAATTGTTGACTTCATCAATGCATTGGAAAAGGGAGTCAATGGGGCTGTAATCGTTAGGCGATAGGGCTAAGTAGAGCTGTGTGTCGTCTGCATAGCTGTGGTAAGAGATTTGGTTCTTTCTCATTATATGGCTCATTGGGAGCAGGTACAGGTTGAATAGGAGTGGCGCAAGAATTGAGCCTTGAGGGACTCCGCATGTCATGGATGTCTACTCACACTTATGCTCTCCTACAGTCACATAATATAACCTCTCCCTTCTAAGTATGACCTGAACCATTTTAGGACTATCCCAGAAAGCCCGACCCAGTTTTCCGGCCTATCAAGAAGTATGTCGTGATCGACAGTGTCAAATGCAGCACTGAGGTCGAGTAGTACTAGAACTGATAATTTGCTTGTGTCAGTATTTAAGCGAATATCGTTTATTATCTTTATGAGCGCTGTCTCTGTGCTGTGATGCTGTCGGAAACCAGATTGAAAGTAGTCAAAGTATCCATTCGAGCTTAAAAATTTGTTCAGCTGATTGAAGACAACTTTTTCAGTGATCTTGCCTATGAAAGGAAGATTTGAGATCGGTCTATAGTTGCTTAATATGGTCTTATCCAGATTGCTCTTTTTCAGGAGGGGCTTGACAACTGCAGTTTTCAGGGAGTTCGGAAAACTCCCAGAGAGAAGTGAGGCATTTACCACTTCTAGGAGATCTGCTTCTAAGCTGTGTAACACAGTTTTGAAGAAAGATGTAGGAAGTGTGTCAAGGGCACAGGTTGATGTTTTAAGGTGCTGTACGATTTCTTACAAAATTTTGCCATCAATTTCTTTGAAATCAGACATAGTGACTACTTTCTCAGGCTGTTGTCTGATCTGTCTGACCCCAATGCGGCTCAAGGATGAGCTGATCACCTTTCTGATATTATTGATTTTCTCAGAGAAGAAAGAAGCAAACTCACTGCACTTGCTCTCTGAGAGCATTTCACTGGGAATCTGGCTTGGGGGGTTTGTCAGTCTCTCTACAGTAGCAAAAAGAGTGCGTGTGTTGTTTATATTGATGTTTATAATATTTGAGAAAAAGTCTGTCTAGCTTTGCCTAGTTCCTTATTGAAAGCATGGATGCTGTCTTTGTAGATGTTATAATGGACTACAAGTTTTGTCTTCCGCCACATGCGCTCTGCTTTTCTGCATTGTCTTTTCACATTTTTTACTGCTGTTGAGTTTCTCCAAGGTGCTTTCTGTCTGCCATTCTTCTTCCTGACTTTCACAGGAGCAATATTATCAATTACACTCTTAACTTTTGAGTCAAAAGAATCAAGGAGAAAATCAACAGAGTCAGCAGATATGCTTGGTGTTAAAGATATAGCCTTCATAAATAGTACACTAGTGTTCTCATTTAAGCATCTATTCTTGACAGAAACAGATCTAGCTTCAATGGCAGGAGAGATCAATATATCAAAGAAAATAAAAAAATGATCAGACAGTGCTACGTCCTTAATAACAATCGATGAAATGTTTAGACCCTTAGTGATTAGTAAATCTAGAGTGTGTCCACGATTATGTGTGGGTCCATGTACATGCTGAGTCAGATCAAAAGTTTTTAAAACAGTTTTGATTTCTTTTGCCATATTGGTTTCTGCATTATCTATGTGAATGTTAAAATCTCCAGCAATAGCAAAACGTTCAAACTCTGAGGAAATTGTTGATAACAGTTCTGTAAAGTCTTCAGCAAAGGCTGGAGAGTATTTTGGAGGCCTGTAAACAATGATAAGTAAAAGGAGCACCTTTTAACACAATACTCAGATATTCGAAAGACGGGTAATTCCCAAATGATATTTGCTTACATTGATAGACAAATTTAAAAAGAGCCGCTGAACCTCCACGTCTTCTGACAGCTCTGCAGACACTCATAAAAGTAAAGTTAGGAGGGGCCGTTTCATTGAGGACTGTTGCACTGCAGCTGTCTTCTAGCCAAGTTTCATTTAGCAACATAAAATCCAGGTTGTATGTGGTTATTAAGTCGTTGACTAGAAGTGATTTATTTTTAAGTGAGCGGATGTTTAAAAGTGCTAATTTAACAGTCTTACTTTTTGTCCCCACAGCAATCTTAGTTTGGCGTGTAATAGGCACCAGATTAGATGGGTTTGCTGTACGGCTTTTGAAGGCCTTAGACTTTCTATCATGTAATCGAACAGCAATAGAGAAAGATAAAGATACAGGCACACTGGGTTCCCGCTTGTTCTGTAAACATTTGAGAAAGTTATTGTTATCATAGCGGGGACCCGACACACTATGAAACAAAGTGTGAAACTTTAATGAAACAAAAGGCCACTTAAGTGTACTTAAAGAGAGCACACTTCCATAATGTTGTTTCTTATACTTTAGTACAAACCTATCAAACTAAAAATAGCTTATTTTTTTAATTACGTTTTAATAATCTTTTTTGATGCTGTCAAGAAGCACACATAATTGGGGGTGTTGACTAACTAAAGCACATGTAAAGTACTTGAATAGAATTATAACTGTAGTGTTATATTTATTATTACATTATTATTACATAAACATACTAATATATTTTACATAAAGTTAAAACGTACATCATTACACATGTATAATTTTATCGTATATATTCAATCTATATACACAGTGTACTGTATATGTGTACTGTAAATATGGATATATAAAGCACCAGCACAATCAGTTGTGACATTAATTTATATTGGTACTTTTGATACACTGAATAACAAAGTTTGTCATTTTTCTCATGAGCTACTTTTACTTTAGTTAGTTTATTTAAGTCAATTTAGACAAAAAACATTGTCATTCAAATATGGCACATTGTTGCAGCAGACTTTACTTGAAATATATTTATGACGTAGTTCTGGTGTTTTTTTGTTATTTCTGGAGCTTGACACACATTGTCACTATGTTGGATGGCGGATATGAACAGCAAGAACAATTTGATTGTGTGTCAAATATTACAGATTTTTTATTTTTTTGGTTAGCTTTCCCTTTAATTTTGTTGTCTGCTAAATAGTTAACTCTCCAAAAAATAAATACTTCAGTCCAGCACTTGCGCCAGCAATCTTATATTTTGCACTTTTTTCCTCTCCATTTCATTGCTGCATTTTTGTCCTTTCATCATCACCCTCTTTCATTCTTGCTCTCCACCCCTCTCTCTCTCTTCACCTCTTACTTCAAAAAACATGCCCCTTTCGCCCCCTGCAGGAGTGACCTTGAGAAAAAATGCATATGCCATTGAAGAAAGGAAACCAGTTCTAAAAAAAAAAAAAAAAGAATATAAGCCTCTCAGTTGTGCATCTGAAATAAATAAATAATCTGGCAGAATCTAATTTCTGTTTTTTCTTTTTCTCTTCTCCTATGGTCCTTGGTCCCCGAGGACTCTGATTTAAGTCTAAGTGATGATGAAATGTCAAATCCACTCAGTGTGAAGTGATGGCACTTTTATTAAACACGCGCCTGGTCACGGGCCCCTGAATGTACACATTCATGTTCTCTTCCAGCTTATTGACATAAGACAATGCATTCGACTTCCGCTCACTCATTAGATTTAGACTCGGGTCACTGATAAAGTGCTTGTGGGTGTGCGATTCAAAAGCATCCTCATGCTTTCCTGTTTCCCCAGCCATTATCAATCAATACAAAGTGACTGCTGCTCCCAGTGGTAGGAGCCTAGGGTTTGGCATGGAGAGCTATTAAAACTCTGGCCCGCACATCTCTCTGAACCAGCCCCATGAGTTCTTCCTGTAAGGTGAAGATGGACAGCATACAGTGTTGTGTTCTGTCAGGGTTTAATAGCTCTGGGATGCGCAGAGCTGCATTGAGCTCTGTGTGTGTGGGGCAATATCAATATTCTGAAAGGTGAGGATGCTTGGCTGACTTGCTTTCATCATTAAAGGAATAGTTCACACTCAAAAGAAAATTGTGTCATCATTTACTCACCCTCGTGGTTTCAAACCTGTATGATGTAATTATTCCATGGAACACAGAAGCAGAATTTTCAGTAGTTTAAACTCCACCTTCAAAACACTCACAAAAGTAGTTCACTACACTATCTTCACTATATTCTATATCTTTGAATCCATGATAGCATCTAAAATGTGTTAAATTTCTAAATCAGAATTAGAAATATTCAGTAATACTCAGTAGATATTTTGTCTGGTGTTTCTGCTGTCATTTTGCCAGTTCTGCTTGCAAATCTTTTTAACTGATAATGGAAAGATATTTTAAATTAATTGAGCATGATTTATATTGCGATTTTATAAGATTCAAGATTCTGATTATATCAACAAAAATAATAGTTATTTTGCCCTTAAACACATACCTTGGGTCGTGACCTGGGACGTCATTCATACCTTCCCCCTCATTCATTATAATGTTACACATCAAACTTCTTAGTATTCCTATAAAAAAAAAAAACATATATATATAAAAGAATGCCTGCTTTCCCATTCATTTTTTGTAAAATATTGTACAGGGTTGCTAACGACCCGAGGTGTGTAACAGTGTAATTGAATATTTGATGATTGATAAAGTTCACCTTTATTCCAAAAAGTGTCAATGGCTGAAACGTATGAAGTATGAAATGATGAAGTAACGTTTCACTCATAGTTACCGCAGGTAGAAAACGAAAGAATGAGTATAATCAGCAACTTGAAATGGCTCAGTGATTTACTGAACGCAATCAAATATTTGTGTCACTGTCACTTGATGGTGGATCTGGTGAAGAAGCTGTCAGCGATCAAAATATTGATTATGAAGACGTTGAAAAGGATAGTTTTGAGAATATGTTTGAGTTTGTGAATATGAGCCAGATGCTGAATGTACTGGGAAATGATCACTGACGAGGACAGTGATGATGGTATAAAACATCTGCTCAAACTGACCCCCTCCAAGCTTCAAAAGGTAAAATATGCTATTGTATAATTTATTATGTTGTATGTATCGCAGTGAAATATCTGGTGAATTGTGCTAAAGGGTTAATGTGCGATCACATTTGAAAATGAGCAGCCCGTTCTCATCCCAAGGCGTCATTTAATTGAGACTTTTGACCATGCGTCAACTAACTGACGCTAAAGGATGCCTTTAGCGTCAGTTAGATGATGCTCATCCTCGGGCGTCATGTAACTGACGCTTTTGACCATGCGTCTACATCCAACGCACATGGCACCCTTTAGCGTCAACATGAAACGCGCCTACCCTACCCCATACCTAAACCTACCCATAACCGAAGCGTCATCTAACTGACGCTAAAGGCACCCTTTAGCGTCAGTTAGTTGACGCATGGTCAAAAGTGTAAAATGACGCCTAGGGGTGAGAATGCGTTGAAAATGAGGGTAGAGGCACTTTTTTTTCCCAATGAGCCTATGTTGAAATTTTGTCATCATCTAGGCCTACTCACAGTCATGTTGTTTCAAATCAGTATTATTATATGGTTTGAAACAACATTAAGGAGTTGGCTGGACCTTTCCATAAAACGAGAGTGAATGGGGCAGATGCTGTCAAGCCACAAAAATAAGCAAATTAAGTGGTCCATGCTACTTGCATAATATATTCCAAGTCTTCAATAATCAATACCTTTATTTGTTTTAAAGACTGAAATTTATATTGCCTCATTTGCTTGTCTGCATATTCATACCTGGTGTGTCATGATCGGTTAGGCCATTATAAGCAATATTACCAATAGCGTGAGTAACTGATGATGGAATTGTATTTTTTTAGTGCATTATCCCTTTAATACAGTATATAACAGAGTCAGAACAATTTTTTAACTCTATCTTACTATAAATCTTTTAAGCTTTGAGGAAGGTGTGTATCGATACACTACAGGTTTGAACAAAATCCCTGTGCGTCCTGTTTATTCAGTCTATGCATGATACAACCTGCAGTCTACACCGGATCACAACATATTCATTCCTGAGGTCAGATCACAGCATAAATATGGCTCACAGGTGTGAAACGAATCACGTTCTGATTGTCTGTCAAAAAAACCTTGCACTATACCTCACTGGCTGTGCTCTTTTGTTTTGATTGAAGCATATGTTTTTTGCCAAGAGCTTTAAGTAAACCATTTTCCCTATCTTTAAAGTCTTGTCACAACAGCAAAGCACATCCGAAATGGTGCTGCATAAGCTGTTGCCCAAAGGGCTTTTAGATTCAGCCATTTTGAAATGAAATTGCACCGCCTTCTGGGACAAGTTGTTGGAATTGAACTAGGGCCATGTAAAATTCATGTGCTTTCTCTGCGTTGACTAAACAGTGCTGTCATTGTAAATATCTCAGTATCAGAGGGACAGGGAAACAGGAATTATTTTTGAGAGGAAAAAAAAAAAGAAAGCTGAAGAGACTGGGGCAAAGACAGCCAGAGCAAAAGGAAAAGAAGAGAGACAAGTTAAGCAAAACAGGTGGGTTTGATGGAAAGGAGATCAGGGAAAGAGAAAAAGATCTTCATCACAGCAGTCAGGGCTGGATATCCTGTGGAGGCTTGAACGTTGCCAAAACAAAACACAGAGCGTGTTCACGGTAGTATTCCTTCCTGGCTCAGCATTCTTCATTGGGAGCGCAGCCAACATGATGCATTATTTGTGCCTTTCTGACATTTTTCCACTTTCTAAGTGTTTGAATTTACCAAATGGGACTAGCTCTCTTGCACATAAATACAACAACAACAAAAAAAAGATTTGTGTAGGTGTGTGTCAAGTGCCTAGTAGTAGTAGCCTTCAGTAGATCATAAAGACATTTATAATGTTACAAAATATTTGTATTTCAAATAAATGCTGTTCTTTTGAACTGTCTATTCATCACAGAATCATGAAAAGGTTTCCACAAAACTGTTTTCAAACACTAAAAATAATAAGAAATCAGCATATTTTTATGATTTATGAAGGATCATGTGACACTGAAGATTAGAGTAATGGCTGCTGGGGGGGGGGGGGGATCCCAATAATACCGTTTGAACTAAAAATTGTATCCAATAAATGCAGGCTTGTCGAGTATTTAGAAACACATGGCGCCGAGAACTGGACGCAGAACTTAAGATCATGAAGATGACCTGGAACCAACTGGGGAGGAGAGCCCAGGACAGAGACTCTTGGAGATCCCCTGTAGATGTCCCAGTAGGGATGGAAGGCATAAGTAAGTGAAGTGTCGAGTGTTGTAGACTTCTTTTCCAAAAGCATTTTACTCATTCTAAACTTTTGAATGGTTGTGCAGGCTATTTTGTTTTTATGGTCACCAATTGAACAGAATTCCATGTAACTCAACTGGCTCAACTTACCCCACACATTGGTTCCTCTTGCCTCAGGCCAGAGACAGGCATTTTCTGGTTATCTTTTTTTAAAAGAGATTGATTGCCAAATAATGATTTAAAGGTGAACATGTTTTTTTTTTAACCTCATGAAAAAACCTTTACACAAAAATAAATGAATAGTTCTTTTGACAAATAAAAGCTTTTAATTTTACATGGAGCAGGTTGAACAAATTTGATGCCTAGAAAAATGTGGCCCAACTGATCCCAGTCTCTTCCATCCCCACAAACGTGCTCAAACATGCACGTTTCCTCCTTTATACCCAAACAATATTTCAGATTCTGTCTTTGTTGTTCTTTCTCAATGGACTTTTGGCTCGCAGTGTGACGGCAGCATTAAAGGGTTAGTTCACCCAAAAATTAAAATTATCCCATAATATACTCACCCTCAAGCCATGGTGTATATGACTTTCTTCTTTTAGCCAAACATAATCGGAGTTTATGTTATAAATATATAAAAAAAATTCTGGCTCTTCCAAGCCTTATAATGGGAGTGAATGGTACCCTAGATTTTGAAGTCCAAAAAAGCACATCCATCCATCATAAAAGTAATCCATTCGGCTGCAGGTGGTTAAAAAAGGCCTTCTGAAGTGAAGCTTCAAGTTTTTGTACGTTTTTGTAAGTAAAATATTCATATTTATAACTTTTAAAACCATAATGACTGGCTTTCGGTAACGGCCGTACGCGAGTCGAGAATGATGACACATGATGTATTGACAGACGGAAAACACCGGTCATGAATTAGAAGTCTAAAACGAGAATTTTTAAAGAGAAACGTTGGAGAATTTCGACATAGGAGAAGAGCATGAGTTTGTTCCCCAGCCCTATTAGTTTGAACCGCGAGAGGTGTCTACTCTCACTAAAGCATCTGGAACTCCTACATCCATGACATCATGCGTCGGGTCAAAGGTCACTCTTCCGCCGAAACTTGACTTGCGTACAGACGTTACCGAAAGCCAGTATAGAGTTTATAGAGTTATAAACTATATATATATATATATATATATATATATATATATATATATATATATATATATTATATGGCTTGGTAAAATTCTAATGTAGAATGCGGTCTGTTATTTCTTGATAACCGACCGCTGCTAATGCCATGAAAAACAGAGCATTGCCATGGACACGGTGTTCTTTAACGGAAGCAATACAATCGTTTTTAAATCAATAAACTCCTTTTTAAATCAATATTTTGTGTCAAATTATTGATTCATTTGGTAGGTAGCCATGTAATAAGCGGGATAATGTATAGCGAGGCGGTTGTTATAGTGAATAGCTATACTATACTATATAATAGTTGTATTCGCTATAACAACCGCCTCGCTATACATTATCCCTTACATTATATATATATATATATATATATATACATTTTCCATTTAAAATCTCAAAATCTCAGGTGCTACTCACTCCCATTTTAAAGCTTGGAAGAGCCCGTATATATATTTTTTAATATAGGCCTAACTTTGATTGTGTTTGGCTGATGAAAGAAGAAAGTCATTTACACCTAGGTTGGCTTGAGGGTGTGTAAATTATGGTATAATTTAAAATTTTGGGTGAACTAACCCTTTAATATTCAATTTCTCATTTGTTTCTACAAGTGCTGCCTCCAAACGTTCAACTTCTTATAGCAATCAAAACTTAACTGTGAGAAATGTTGATATGTTTCATTAAAAGGACTTATTTATTTATTCATTTATTTATTTATAATAAATCAGCCCTTCCTCCCCTTAACAAGATAAGTCAGAAGATTCCTTCAGCGCAGCTCACTTTTGTTCAATGGCACTACAGAAAGCTTCAAACACAACTTTTGTGGCCAAAAACACATTTACACAGGCATGAAAACCTCCAGATCCTAGCTGGCACCGCTGTGCTAATGCTCAGCGCCTAACACACGCTGTGAATGCATCTCACAGGTGCTTGCTGCTGGAGATCATTTGAGTCACCTGCAACCTTTTGTAAGCATTACATAAACATGTACAAGCTCACACACCCTCATCATACACAACCGCTCCTCCCATGAGATGAATATGATCATTAATAGTAAAAACAGACGTTATGCGACTTAGTGATTTATTGCCGGTGTTGTCACCCGTAATTAAACCCCCTGCTGATTAATTGTGTTTTCTGAGACTGTGGCACAGTGTGAAGACTTGCTAGATACGACACTAACAGAGCTAATGTGCACTGTTTCATTCTCTCACTTTCCCCCTTTATGTTTTTCTCCTCTCTCTGATGGATGTCCCATTTTATTCTGAGCTGCTTGGCCATTGTGTGATAGCTCTCCTTTGAGACTGCTGCGAGATGTTGGAGATGTGATATACAATGTAAAATATACTTTTCATACAAAGCTTTGGTGTTAAAACACCTTTCTTTTTTTGGCATATTATCCAGGACACTTATATTGGAAACTCTCCACCAGAAAATAAATAAATAATTAAAACATCCCTGTGCCGATATTTATAAAGTATGTAGGCATATATAGGCTACAGTATTATATTGCAATTCAAAAGTTTGGGGCCAGAAAGATTTTTTTTAAAAGAAATCAATAGTTTTATTCAGCAAGGATACATAAAATGATGAAAATTCTCAGTAAATACATTTATGTTTTATTTATTTATGACGATTTCTATCTCAAATAAATGTTTTCATCAAAGAATCCACAAAAATATTAAGCAGCACATATGTTGTTAACATTGATAATGTTTCTTGATCACCAAATCAGCATATTATAATAATTTCTGAAGAATCATGGGACACTGAAGACTGTATTAATGATCCTGAAATTTCAGCTTTGCCATTTAAATACATTTTTTAAAATATATAATCAAATACAAAACAATTAGTTTAAACTTTTAATATTTCACAGTATTATATCACTACACATTCCGGAATCTCTGTGTGAAAGGGGCTATAGACTGCCACATAAAGGACTAAATCCCCTAAAGTAACTTTGGGTTCTTCATGAGAGCCTATCATGAGATTAGAGATTTCTGGGTTGGCTAAATCCCTACAGACTGCACCTTTATGAAGAATTTCTGGAGGGAAAAGTTTCCTTCAAACTTGAACAAAAAAGTGGAATGAAATAAATTACCTAAAGGTGCCTTTGGTGCAACGGGGAGAGATTTATGTAGTACATTACATCCCACATATGCCACTTCTCATTAGGAGAAAACAGCAGCTGGAACTTGGCGGTAAACAGCCTCATCATCATCCAAGGTTTAATCTTACATCTGCATATAAACACCTCTATGAAAACTCACTGCATCTAAGAATCATCATGACTGCATGACAGCTAGATTACTGTGTATAATAAACATATCATACTCTTCTCAAACGAATAGAATAAAAAAAAATGGAGTTTCCTTCCACAACTACCTCTGGCAGTGAGAATTCACTTTTTTAACCTGTAAAGTTTAGACACTATGCTACGTTTTGGCGAATCGGTTACAATAACCAAACGCCACTTAATCACATTGCACAAATTCATACAAAATCGACACTTTATAAAATAGTTACATTTTCTCATGAGATCGGGGTGGATGGGTTTATGGATTCATATACCGTTTAAGGATTCTTTGGATTGATTCAAACTGTTGCTTGAGAGACTTTTGAAATGATTCACAAAATGAACTGACTCTTAAACGGATAGTTCACCCCAAAATTAAAGTGTTGTCATAATTTACTCTCCCTCAAGTTATTCCAAACCTGTATGAATTTCTTCTGCTGAACACAAAAAAGTATATTTTGAAGAACATGGGTAACCAGTCAATGGACATCAATGACTTTCATAGACAATTACCATGGAAGTCAATGGGGTTCCGTCAACTCTTTGGTAACCGACATCCCTCAAAATATCTTGTGTTTAGCAGAAGAAATTCATACAGGTTTGGAACAACCTGAGGGTGAGTAAATGATGACATCATTTTCATTTTTTGGGTGAACAATCCCTTTAAGAGTCATCTGTTCTTGAATCAGAATCACTTTTCAAGTCACTTTGACATTTCACCAAACGTATTTTTTCTTCTGTTTCACAGAAGAAAGTCATGACAGAATTGTCATTTTTAGATGAACTGTCCCTTTAAGAGTCCTCTGTTCATAAATCCAACTTTCAATTTTATAATTTTATTTATTGTACATTTCGTAAAATATCTTATTTTGTGTTTTGCAGAAGAAAGAACATCATACAGGTTTGGATTGGTGAGTAAATGAAATTTCCAAGCTCTTTACGTATATTTGACTGTGTTGGGTGTGCTTGGCAGAGTGCAAAGAGCAGATGCAGACGCTCCAGTTAGTTGATACTAAACCTCGCTATCTGCCTCATTATAGAGAATAAATGACTTCTTCTCCATAGGAAGAGCTTGCAGGAGAAACTTCATTGAACCATATGGCACAAGTCTCTCTCTCAGCGAGTCCCCAATACAGCCATCTGAAAGTGTAGGAGACCGGGTGGAGCATTTACACGGAAGCCAATCAGATTTCTTACACATAAGGGCCTCGTTAACCACAGAAAGGAGCCTATCTGCACTCTCAATACGCTAATAAACACTAGCACACATATACTGTTTGTAAGCCATTGTCATCTACGCAATACAATCCTGCCTGTGATTTATGTTCCTGCTTGCTCTCATATTAAATACATTATAGGCTGTGTGTTTTCACTCCATAGGGAGCTCACAGCCAGGAGGATGGATGGTGGAGTGTCCTTTCACAGGTTTAAGGGGCATTTAGCTGTAATGAGGTTCAATTTCAGCACGCCAACCAGTGAACAGTAACAATTCTGGAGCAAGAACAGAGAACAAAAAGCTGCGGTTTGCAAAAAAAAAGAAGAAAAAAAAGCCATTTTAATATTGTCCATACAAGACAGCAGATAGTAGTTAAAAGTGATTTACTAGACACAGATTTGTTTTGTGGTCAGACCATTAAAAGATATGTTGCCCTCTTGCATAACTTTAAGTTTCAGAACTCTTTGTGATTCTGAAGTTTTGGTCTCAAATATTCCTTTAATCAGTCATTTACTCACATTCAAGTCACTCTGAACCTCTTTAATCTGTGGAACACTATCCAGGTAGGTGAATTCAATACTGTATGTCTTGACTTACTTTAACACTTTAGTCACCACATCAAATATGACAATTCTAATTTTTTTATGTTTTAAAATGTAATTTATTCCTGTGAATGCAAATCTGAATCTGAAGGTAATGAGTGACGTAGCAATTGAGTCTTCCTGGCAGAACTTAAAGCTAAAGCTTCCATTTGTGATTCTTAACATTTTTGTGGAAATCTTGAAACTTTTTTTCAGAATTCTTCGATGAATCGAAAGATCAAAAGAACAGAGTTTTTCTGAAATAAAAATATTTTGTAAAATTATAAATGTCATCACTTTTTTTAGAACAATTTCATGTGACCTTGCTGAATAAATGTATTAATTTATTTTTTTTAAACTCATACTGACCCCAGACTTCTGAATGGAAGTGTATCTTAAATACTAATTCTCACGTGACATATGTGTGTAAAATGTCAAAGTACAATCCGAAACTGATCCTTGAGCAACGGTTGCTATGGTTACCTCCTCAGGTGAACACAACTGCTGTTTTACTGAACACCTGATAAGGTAACCATGGCAACAAAAAAGTACAATTTTATATTATTTAAAAAAATATCACAACATCCCAGCATCATTATTTAGTTATCTGAAACTAGAAACGATTTCTAACTTCCTAGAGGCTTGAAAATAACGAGCAGAGCTCAGTAAAAAAAAGTATCATGGCGCTTTCCCTCTGACTCATCAATGAAATATTAATCTTTATGGCAATATCCGGCCTTTTCCAGAGTCAGTAACATCCTGCCTCCAGGGAGTCCACCTCTTGCTGATGCCTGAATATTTCTGCCTCCGTTCAGTTTTCACTTGGTCACTTAGAAAACACAATTGATTCTCCCTCTTTCAAAGTGCTGATCTTTCTCACATTTACATCAATCCATCACAGGAGGACATCTGCTTTTTTTTTCCGGGAGATATTAAGGGAGGGCTCTCTCAGCCATTTTGTAACAATTACTTGAAATGTAAACGTCACACGGGACCACTATTCCTCGGTCGGCCAGGAATAAATGAACCTAATGTATATTGCTGAGCTTTATGAGCGATAAAATGTGGCATTAGAGAGTTATGAATATGACCACAGTCTGAGTTCCCCCTCCCTGTGCTTTAAATGACAGCGTCTGTGGCTCTTTGTGAGCATATATATCCATCTCCATCAGGCCGGCGACGGCTGCCAGTTCGCACCTCACGCATCATGCATCTCGCTTACAGTAAACAGGCAGGCGCCATTAAGTTGACAAGATGAGGGGAAGATTACGCCATTAAAATGCTTTGGGATTCAGCCATTTATAAAGCCAGACAGGGACAGCATTGTCATCGCAGGTTTGGATTAAACTCCTGGTGCGTTGATGTATTTTGCCCCAGGGATGAGGTCTGGCCTCCTAGTGACTTTCACTCCTTCTCCCTGACGATACACTGTCAAGGTATTTGCACAGAGACAGAGCTCGTGCGAATACATAATGATTTCAGACTCCAGTCTCACAGTCACAACAGCTTGTCATGGCTTTTCAATCTTCGAAATGTATTCGGAGCGAGTCATATCGAAAAAATATGAGGCAAAAAAAAAAAAGAGAATTGTACTTTTGTTCTTTATGGCATCTAATGACAGCATTAATATTCTTTTTGTGAGCACATCTTATCAATTCCGTTGATTGGAGCTAGCGCTTTTGAATTAGCAAGAGGCTGCAAATGGCTCGTAGATGGCATTGAGAGTGGGATTGATGTAATGTTGTCAGCTTCATTAAATACAAGTCATTCTTCACTGCTCAAACATCCTGAGATGATTTGATAAAGAGACTCGTTCATCACAATATTTTGGGATTGATTGTAATATGACTTCAATAAATAAATATATGAAAATGAAACCTTATTAAACATAAAAACCTCATTTGGAAATTGTTTAAATCCTTAAAATGTTATGCTATTTTTCCATTTATTTATTTTAATTACTGCATCACAATGGAAATCTTATGCTGTTGCATTGAATACTGCATTTAAAAGGATGGTTCGGAGTAATTTAAACCTAGGGTCCTTTGCACAATGACCAGGAATTTACGTTTTTTTCCCACATCACCGAAGTGACCTCGACGTTCGTGTTAGCGGTAGCATAAGCCATCAGGCAAGTGTTATTTAAATAAACCCCTGATGTACTTACAAACTTTCCAATGCCTTGTTGTATGAGTACAGAACCTATTTGTACTACTGTAGAAGTTTGGTACCATTCCGGGCAATATTAGTGGGGTAATTTACGAATTACAACCTTGGATCCGTTTGCGCCTGCACTGAGCCATTCGGCTAATATCTCTTTGGCTCGGGGTCATGGTGCAAAGGACCCTGGTTGAAATTACTCCGAACCATCCCTTTAAATTATCCCTAAAATTACTTTCATTTGAATAACCCAGGGATTTATGAATTGGCTGGTTAACATGAATAGCATTTGTAAGTCCTTAAAATGATTATAATTTTTCTATTTATTTATTTTTGATTACTGCATCACAATGGAAATCTTCTGCTATTGCATTAAATATTGCATTCATATGACCCTTAAATAGGACTTTCATTGGAGCAACCCTCTGCTTTCTATATTCTAAAGCAGTGGTTCCCAACCCTGGTCCTGAAGTACCCCCCACACATTAGCTGCGTCCCAATTCAGAGGCTGCATCATTCGAAGGCCACACAGTCAAAGTCCACGAAGGTCGGAATGAACATTGTTAAATGGGGCTCTCTAGCCTAAGGAGGATTGTTTTTGTCGCCTAGCAACTATGACAGCTGCCATTGATGAGTGACAGTAACGTTTGTACTGGACTTTTTTTTAAAAGTTATATTGAACTGTCTGAAAACAAAGCAGGATTCACAAACTCTCTATATATGTTCACCATGGTCTATTTCTGTATATAATAAAGAGTATAAATCCAGGGTGCACACTGAACGATTTTGGCCATGATTTGGCCATTTGAGACAAATTTTGCAAAAAACTAAAACATTCCTATGATGGCAAAACTCTGAAGTCTTTGATAGTTAGTTTGACATATTCACCGACAGCCGATTAATGACCGGTGCGTTCAAATTTTCCCCCCAACGAAATTCTACGACGACCGTCAAATTGTCATTTTTCAAGACAAGCCATGACCAAAATTAACATTAGAGATTTCTTTGTAGTCCACTTCAGTCCCGCATGTAATGCAGCTCACTGTGACTAAACGAACTGATCGATGATGTAAAAATCCGAACGAAATTTTCTTGTGTGCGTCCGTTTTTAATGCATCTTGACTGTCGTACAGTCTGACATTAATGATTACTGAGATCTTACAGTGTGACATGGCTTACAGCGAGGATCAGGTTCGTACAATCTGATAAACAACAATCGTAAAGGACATTTATAAATTGTAGTGTGCACTCGGCTTAAGATATAAGTCAACATTTGTACTGCTTTAAAGGTGTTGTTTTACCCAAAGTTAAAACCCAATACTTACGTTTAAAAGTAAATTCGGTCATTTCTCTCTCTCAAAAAAAATCCTGTTGTCACTGGTGAGCATTTAATTCTGGGGTAGGCAAGGACGCAAAGGTTAATGAATGACGCATTTGGAGGCTGCATTTGAAGGAGCCTTCGAATTGGGACAGCCCTCGTCTCGCCGTGATGGAGGATGCAGCCTCTGAATTGGGATGCAGCTATTGTTAATGTCTCTCTTTTCTGACTCACATCTGAGGTCTTGGAGTCTTTATAACAAGCTGACGAGTTGAATCATGTGTGTTTGATTAGGGAGACATCTAAAATGGGCAGTGCTGGGGGTATTCCAAGTCCATGGTTGGGAACCAATGTTCTAAATCCTGTTCAGATCCAACACACCTGTCTGTAATTAAAAAGTCCTATTGCGGGTCTTAATTAGCTGGTTCAATTGTGTTTGATCAGGGTTGAACCTGAACTTTGCAGAATTATACTTTCCAAAATATTTTTATTAACTTTCCAAAATTATATTTAGCGTGCCATTCCATATAAACATTCATGTATTGAAAGGGTTTATATTAGGTGTCCTTAACTACTATGTGCTAACATTTAAGTTAATCATTTGATACAATGCAATTATTATATATGTGGTGTCTGTCATGAGTTAGTAAGCAAAGAAACACAAGACAGGAGTAGTGAACTTCATCCATCTTTTTTACTCTTTCACTTCTGTTCTCACAAACATTACGCCATTACACAACACTTCAAAATAGTAATCAACAATGTACGATTCTTCTCATGAACATAACAATATACATGTTTTTACATTGTACTTAATACAAAATACCTGCATATAATTACATAGGTAATTAATTTCTGTAATTACATCTATAATTACACTGTTGACTTTTCCTTACCCCTTTACCCACCCTTAAACTGAACCACACCACCAACCCTGTTCCTACCCGTATCATCATGAACACAATAAGTACATATAACTTCTTTTTTATGTTAGTATAGTAGTTAAAGCCATCTAATATAAAGTGTGACCATTCACAGCATTACAGCCCAAAAATGTTTATACTATTCCGAAATTTTTCATATTGATAGTTTACTTAGTTGATTCTTCATAAGTTGGAATAGAACATTTTTATTTTATTTAAAATATTGTATTTTAACTAGTGCTGTCAAATCGATTGATCATTTTTGTTTACATAATATGTGTCTGTGTATATAAATATTTATACTGTATATATATGTGTGTGTGTGTGTGTGTGTGTTTGCGTGCGTGCGTGCGTGCGTGCGTGCGTGCGTGCGTGCGTGTGTGTGTGTGTGTGAATACATACACGCGTATACTATATATAAATATAATAATATACACACATATATTACGTAAACAAAAACTTTTATGTTAGGTGCAATTAATTGCAATTAATACATTTGACAGCACTAATTTTAACATTAATTTAACAATTTAATGGTATATATATGTATTGTAAATAAATCTAGATAAACACCAATATGCTCTCTAAGTCAGCATGTAGTGGCTAGAATGTAGCATGGAGAGAGAAAGATATGGAAGAGTGGTAGAAAATGAAGAAAATATAGCTTTGAAAGCAGCAAGAGAGATGACAGCAGGGACATAGCGGAGGGAGGGCACTGCAGCGCTGGATGTTAGCAAGAAGAAGAAAAAAAACAGCAAAGGGAGAGAAAGAGCCAAGTGTGGTGGGAGATTAGGCTGTGGGTATTGTTTCAGCCTGGGAGCTGCAGAGCTCCTATAAATCATTCACATCTCCTCCCACCGGCCACCATCCTGAAATATTGATGGGCCCATTCAGATCACAGTAGCACTGACCCTCACAGCGGCGCCCAGGAATACCTGATGTACATGCAACGTACATTCCCAAGCCACAAACATGGCCTTGCACGTCTCCCAGAGCAAATCTTTTCTCTTTTATCTCATGCCTCACCTCCCTCTCCTGCTCACCCCTACCCTGTATTTCCATCCCTCTAAGAGGCACTGGAGAGACTGGCATTCTTTAAGTGCTCCATGGTGGTTTGTGTGGTTTTGTCTGTCAGTCTTTTTTCATCTCCTTATGTGGCTTTCTGTCTGCAGCGCTTTTGTGTCCTCCCTGCCCTTTTCCTGGCTTTGTTTACTCATGCTGCACAATCAGAGATGTTGCCTCGTCTATAAATGGAGGAAGATTTGTTTGCTTTTGGAGATGTGACAAGCCAGTAAACAGACTGCAGGAATTTTACCCACAATGCCCACAATGATGGACAAGACCAGGGAGTCCTCCAAAATGCGTTTTTCACACTTGTCTTGTAATGTCTTTATTTATTTTTGTTAAATTCTCCATGGGTGTTTGGAATAGAATACTACAGAGTATTATATACTGAATGCCATTTCTTTAATCAGACTACACTGGTTGTGCTATATGTATTCGATTTACTAACAAGCGACAACTCATTTACTAACTAGTCAAATGTGCACTGTTCATACTATATATTGAATACTATAGGCCACTGTACTATATACTGCAGCAATAGTGTGCAATGCTGAACATAGCTGTTCTCTCTGAATGTTTCATACAGTGCCATGCTGTTGGCTCTCTAAAAAACAGTTTGTATGTTCTGCTCTGAGAAGCTGCTCTTCCCCTGCATTCCAAGTGTGTTCCATGGATCAATAATCCCCCATCAATATTTTATATCAGACAAGGAAGGGGCCTTTTCTATCTACACTTTGTGTGGTATCGTTTCAAACAGGCTCAACTTATCCACACAAGTCATTCTTTAGACAGGAGCTGAATTATTCACGGATGGGACCGTGATACACGTTTGCCCCCCTGACTTTCATGTTCTCCTTCCTCAGAAGAGACTAGAACATTATCATAACGTCACCTCATGATTTCTATTAATAGTGCATAACTTGTTAGACTGACCAAACACATACACTGTTTAGAAAGCAACCTTTTTTTTTTAAAAGTAGCTAAAAGGTCTCTCTGGAATTTTGTCATTATAAATAATTATATTATTATAAAAATGTGCCCAAAGAAGAATTGACGAATAAGCATAAATCAGAAAATAAATGTTTTTCGAGCATTGCACAATAACGTTAATCATGCTTGCCTGGCTGTTTCATGTCATTTAGATTTGATTTTCATTAGCAAAAGGGAAAACACTCTGATTTTAAGATCATAATTATAACAGTCTTTTCAATAAATTGCAGGGTCACTAAGGTAATTATAGAAACATCATCTCTCTTGCCTCATTTTCAAGAGATACATGCAGGTTGCATTTTGTGGCGTTAGTTACTACTGCCTCGTTCACTTTAGAATGTGTTGCTCACATCATTGTCAGATTATTCCTCTTAATTACATGAAACTGATGAAAGGACAATAAGACTATGTTGCACCAATGCTGGCTCCATGCCGTGTATGTTTGCACAAGATTGCACACAGCTTTTGTTCCATTCTGAAAATCAGTGGAAACGTGGATGGACTCCAGTTGAAATTCTGTTTAGTTATTCAAGAAATCTTTTTTCCCCCTCACACATTTTTGAGCATGGTTTCTGCACATTTTTTTTTTCTTTTGCCATGTGTATGTGTGCAACTCAGTAGAAACATTGGTGCCAAATGATTCTATCTATAGTTTTATTGGTGCTAAAAATCTCTGCGATTGAGAGCATATAATAATAAAAAGGGGGCTTCCGCTTTACGTTCGTTTTGTCGTTTATGATTATTATTATTAAAGTTACGTTGATCCTTTGCCGTCTCCTTCTTCCCTTCCCTTCTTCTTCCCTTCTTTTTGTCTAATGCCCAACCAGTGCCCTGTTGTTGTCCTGTTATGCGGAGACGGCAATTAAATATGCACCTCCACGACACCAAAGTTCACACTTAAAACATCCTACCATTGCTTATTCTCTCATTTTACGCTTCTACTTGTCAAAGGTTAGATGACAGCACATAAATAAAACATGTGTTGAGCACAGACTTAAGCTTATCTGCTAATGTGCTTTGAGTTTGTTTGTCTCACAGGGCACTGGTAACTGAGCAATTCCAAGAAAACGCTGTCTGAGAGGAAGGGTTTGTCTTTTTTTTATCATTCGTTTCCCTCATTATGTTGGCTGATGTTATTGTTTTCTGTGCAAGTGCTGCTGGCCAAAAAGATACGGTTAGCTTTTAGCCTCTGCAGGAATGCTGTCTTCTGCTCATCTGTAACTGGAATAATAGGAGACATCTTGTGTGGGTGAGAGACAAGGGCAGAGGCTTTTCTTCTGCTCACTGACACCCTGTAATCACATTTAGAGAGGGAAATGTAATTTGCCTCTGCAGCGGGAGACACCATAACTGTTCAATTACGCACGGCAGCTTTTCACTCTCCTCTCTTGAACACATAAGTCATTGTTGTAGTTGTTTTTCACAAATGTTGCTTGAAATATAAAGGTGTGATCTGATTCAACATTGTAAAGCTCATATATGAGAATACACACTATGCATCTAAAATATAAATGTGTCAGTCTTCGATGCACACATTTCCATTGATTATAATGTGAATCAGTGTTGTTTTACACCCCAGATCAGTTTTCTCACGTTTCTATTGTGAAACTTACACAAGTTATGGAATCAATTTAACAATAATATAATATAATATAATATAATATAATATAATATAATATAATATAATATAATATAATAGCTCATGGCCTTTCCACTCTCAGAGTGAAATCATTAAATAACTCATGGGGTCTTATTAAACTATTAAGAGTGACCATGAATTGGCTCACTGAAATGAGTATCATTATAAAGGTCCCAAGTCTGTGATATTGTTCAGTAACTCATCTTAATTCTCCCTGGTGTGACATCAGCACTCTCAACTACAATCAATGACATCATCATTCTAAACAAATGAAAATTACAGTATACCAGAAGCAGTTAAAGGCGGAGACCGGCTCTCTTGAGTGAGTTTATTTAGTTGCATTAAAATGCCCTTTGAGACAACCTTGTCATCTATATTTCATTATAAATTAAATTTGTTTTGGTTATTTAAAGGTTATTTAAGGTTGTGTTTTGAGAACTGCGAGTTTACATCTTTCTTTTTTTTATCATGAAATAAAAATGGTGATCGCAAACTTTTATCTCACAATTCAGAAAATTTTCTGAAAAGTTTATACCGCACAATTCAGACTTTTTTTTCTCAGGATTGCACGATTATATCTCTCAATTCTGACTTTTTTCTCAGATTTGTAAGATCCTGCTGATCATGTTTGGATAGAAAAAAACTTCCACTAATTTCTTCTGTTTTTATATAAATCCTCATGGTTTTTTCTCCTCCTTTCGTGCCTGCTTTCCTATTTCTATCCTAAATGGCACCTAAACAGAAAATATGTGGCTGGTCACTTTACATGTTAAAGTCTCTTGTCTAAGTGCATGGCACTTGGTTAATATGCTGTGAACTTGTCAAAATTCTAGCTGTATGCAATATATGCAATGCTTTTGTATTTTCTTCCCATTTGATAATTTTTTTCATTTTTCCTCATATGGTCAGTCTTATTGCACTTTTTATTGTATGAATCCCCTTGCCCTGACTTTTCAAAGCTTTCCTTTTCAAAGCTCCCTTCTCTTTTTGTTATGAAATGTGCCCTTGAATGAGGTGAAGAGTAAAAAACTTTTCAAAAAACGCTTTGTTTGAGACTTTTTGTGTCGTCTTGCTGTGAGCTTTAGAGGAGTATCAGGGTTCAAGGAAGGCTTGGATAGGCAGCGGCATTGCGCTCCCTGCTTTCATTTAGCAGGCAATTTGCCAGTGAGGCGGTAAGAAAATGAAACTCTAGCTGTCTTTTCATCACCAGTTGAAAAGGCACTCGGTTTCCTCCACGTGTAGATGGTGCTAATTAGCTCACCCTTGAGTTTACTCAGAAGGCCACTAAATTCCTGACCCGCCATCCTTCCACCCCCAACTGCTGGCCTAAGCTAAAAATAAAGGGCTTGTTCTCCTTGATGAAAGTTAGAGAGGACTGCAATTACAGAAAGGGTGAAGAATCAAGCCTCCCCGCTGTGCCATCCCTCTCTCAGCGAGAACCACTGGAAATGACTCTTACACTTTACATTCAAAAACACAGCAATACCATTCAGATTACTGTGTTTATCAGACATATAATAATGGCCAAATTATTAAACTAAACCTTTGTTTGTCAGTGCTGCTAATAAGTGTTCTACCAGCATTGCACCAAATAAAATATAGCACATGTAAAGGGCTCAAAAAATATTATAAATAAAATAGTTATATCTAGATATAAATGGTCATTCCTTCAAGACCCTTTTAAATATATTAATTTATCTTTTTATATAAACAAGCTAAATTATTACACCATTGGCAGGGCTCAATCCAAGGGGTGGGATAAACGGTTGTCTTTCAAATTCCCTCTTAACGCAATAGGATAGCGCTACAACCAACCAGAGGAACAAAGAAGGTGACGTAGTCAGATCGACGGACTTCAGTGCCGTTCTTTGTTCTTTTCTCAAATAAAAGCTTAACTCCAAGTCTTCCAGAGTCGTGACCAAAGACCGCTGTTCGCCAGCAGCAGCAGCCATCTTCTTTGTTTTCAAGTATCAGGGAATTCATGTGGAACCGTCGCAACTCTGCCGTCATTATGTTAAGCCCGTCCACCGAGTCTATACACCATGTGACTGGCCGAAATAGAGTTTGGTTTTTCCAGCTCACAAGCCAACGGAGAGTTGCTAAATGACAATGGATGCAAATTACATTTGCTGCCGCTAGGGTGCATCTAGATTTCTAGTCTAACATATCACAGCATTTTGGAAATGAAATGTCTGGTGAGTGGTGCCAAATGGTTAATTCACGTTTAAATATAACATGACCTAGCCGATAATATTACCAAAAGTAATCGCAAGATAAAAACACATTTGCTGAAACAAAAGTCTTTGAACACTTTTAGCGTGCAATGCTATCAGCTGAGCGACAGAGCAAGTTTACTACATCAATAAAGCCATACATATGGAGCTGCTTATGTGATGCAAACATCAAAAATATATTAGTTTACAAATCATGCACTATAGTCACAACATAGTATTGTGCAAGGAACTTTGTGAAAACAAGTCTTTTTTTAATCAATCATCTGCCCCTTAATCATAATTTGTGTGAAAGGAATAAAAGTTTTTGGTTTATGACATGACCCAAGCCAGGTTCAACCCCGGGTCTCGTGAACATGAGCAACACACTACCGTCTGTGCTGCTCCAATACAAACCAGTTTTTCCAAGTTTTCCTCCAAATGAAGATAATGACATTATTATGGCAGACAAAACCATTGAATAGAAGTCACAAAAATTTGCTTTTTTATCCAATATATTGTTTTTATTATATATCCATCTAATTGAACGTGAGCCTATCATTGGCTTACAGCCCACTGCAATCCAATTAGCAGTCAAGTAATGAAGTAGACGCAGTTCACGCAGGAAGAGTTTCAGTATTCCATCTGCAATATTTGTCAACTGATAGTCTATGCAAACAGATATATTTGTCCGCTGTGTCATTGTTTTGTAATATGTCAATTTAATTGGAATACATTTTCTATTGTATCATTGTTTGTACAAAATTAATCACACTAAATTGACAGGCTTATACCCTAATTCATATTTGGAAATGCTGATGCTGAGAATGATTGAGCAATCTGATAGCTTGTAGTTCTAGAGCACATCCAAAGGTATTGCAAAAAAGCATACAGTGTAAAATCCGAGCCAGCGCACATGCCCTGAATAATAAAGGATTCGTCCACATGAAGCACCTCAAAATCCAGTGCTGTCTCGTTTAAGTGTTCTGGCACCTCCGCCACAGCCCTCGTCTCGGATCTCGTCTTCATTCTGCTGAAGGGGTGTTGTCAGCTTTGATTGCCCACATCTCTTCACCTATTGAATCCCTTAACTTCTCTTCCTTCATTAGTTTCCAGAGCTTCCTCTGCCTTCCAAAAGAGAAGCCCATATTAATACCCTGTGAACTGCCAAAACCAATCACAGTCAGTGGAGCGGGTGAGATAATACTTTCACTATCATTTTATCTCGGAGTGTGAGGGGAGATTTGGGTGAGAGTAATGCGGGAGAGGGGGGGAGTGCAGAAGGAGACTTAATTGGGATTTGGGCTCCATAACAAAAGACAGAATTGGAGAGTTTCACAGAGTGCAAATAGTATAAGTTGTTTGGGAAAATGTAGCCCAATTATAACAAAAAAAGTTCCTTTGTGGATAACATCACATGCTGTAGTTCAAGGACGAGCTGTGAGCTGAGAACAACCACAATGGCTTTTGAAGGAATGACAGGGCTTTTGGTTCCAGCCTTATATGATCCGCTCTTCAATAATCACTGGCTCTATCTTCATCTCTGCTGAGGCCTCGGGGTGATTGTGAGATGTGCGTGCTTTAAATAGCCTCTCCTCTTTTATTATTCATCAAAATTATTGCCTGATTTCTGAAATGGATCGTTTATGCCCTGCCCGATCGGGCGGGAGACAAGTGTCGCTGTCTGCTAAACGGCTTCACTCTGCATTAAATTTTAAATCTCGCTGCATATGATTGCTCTTTTTGTCGTCGCTGTAATTAGGATTATGGTAATGAACATTGTTTTAAAGTTGGCTTCCAGCTGATGCCTTTCGCACCATAAAACAGGCGAGATTTCAGATTGACCGTGTCAGACAGGATGAGTCTAGGAGTTGTTTTTTTTTTTAATTCAGCATTTGAGTGTGTTTAAGGTTATCTTTTTAAGATGATGAAATAACAAGCTAGTAATTAGTTTGAGAATCGAGAACCGGCTCATTAGGAAATACTGGAAGTTAATTATTTTCATAATGTTTGATTTAGTTCTTGAACATCTGGCAGTCACAGTAGGCCAGTGTAGACCGATTCAAACGACACAAATGATATATAATGAGATATTCAGTCCACTGCTTCCGCAGGTCCCCCAAGGTCTGGAATCGGTCCTTCTCCACAATCTTCCTCAGGGTCCGGTCACCTCTTCTCGTTGTGCAGCGAATTTTTGCCACACTTTTTTCCACCGACTTCCCACTGAGGTGCCTTGATACAGCACTCTGGGAACAGCCTATTTGTTCAGAAATGTCTTTCTGTGTCTTACCCTCTTGCTTGAGGGTGTCAATGATGGCCTTCTGGACAGCAGTCAGGTCGGCAGTCTTACCCATGATTGCGGTTTTGAGTTTTTAAAAGCCTCAGGAATCTTTTGCAGGTGTTTAGAGTTAATTAGTTGATTCAGATGATTAGGTTGATAGCTCGTTTAGAGAACCTTTTCATGATATGCTAATTTTTTGAGACAGGAATTTTGGGTTTTCATGAGCTGTATGCAAAAATCATCAGGATTAAAACAATAAAACACCTGAAATATTTCAGTTGGTGTGCAATGAATCTAAAACATATGAAAGTTTAATTTTTATCATTACATTATGGAAAATAATGAACTTTATCACAATATGCTATTTTTTTGGAGAAGGACCTGTAATTCTCACCACCTTGGATTGGAAAGAAACGTCCAGGTGGAAAAAAAATTAAAATAATTATGTGCCAAAAAACAATTTAATGAATGGAGGTTATAACCAATAAAGCATTGCAACACTGGAGAGAGACTCAGGCAAAAATAATAAAAGGGAATGTTGATGGGTGGGGGGTGTAGAGCGAGCTACAGGAGTCGTTTCTTTTCATCATGGAGGTATCTGCTGCAAAGAAAAGGTGGTAGATTTCATTTAGGTCTTTTGTTTTTTGCTTGTCATTGAACTCTGGAGGGAATTGCTGCGCACTCCAACTTTGATGCACTTCGAGCACAGAGAAATGAACTATCTGGTTTATTACTTGTGAGGTAAGGAGGAGGGGTGTAGAGCGGAGGAGGAGAGGCAAACATGATGAAATTTAATTAATGCTCTTATCACGTTTGTTTCACCTGCTGTGTTGGTACTGGTGTGGCTATGAGATGTGAAATTACCTTCCATGAATCACAGGAACTGCTGAAAAAAAGAACACTCCCAATTCTGACTGTCACCACAGCGAGCTGAGAAGTACCTCAATTACTGTCATTCAGCCGGTATAGTTGAATTTGCTGAATTGTGGCCTTTGACTTTCAGCCTGCTTGATCAATGTGAACATTAACAAGAGGAGAAAATAAACATCTTCAGCAGCCAATACGCTCCATGTAAATACGTTTTCTGTATAGACCCTCTGCAGGGGTTCACACTTCTGCTGTAGCTTGTTCCTGACGCTGAAATGAGTCTTGACAACTCTGAATGAAATAACATTTCTGCTCCAGTCAATGTCATACTGTGTGTTTGACAGGAGAAAAACATGATTCAAGCTTGTGGCATACAGTTTCTACAATGTTTTACCACAATTTTACCAGATATTTTTCCAAATAAATAAGTATTTGGGGGGGGGGGGGGGGGAGTACCCTGTCTTACTGCATCACTGTGTGGTATGGCAGCTGTACAGTGGCAGAAAAAGAGATGCTGCAGAGGGTGGTAAGGTCTGCACAACGGACCATCGTATGCAACCTACCAGGCCTCTCGGACATTTTCGCAAGCCGATGCAGGGACAGACTAACCTGCATCATGAGGGACTCTACCCACCCTGCATACGGACTGTTTTCCCACCTCCCCTCAGGCAGAAGGCTGCGTAGCATCCAGGCAAGGACCTACAGGCTGAAGAACAGCTTCTACCCGGATGCGGTCAGACTAATAAACTCCTGCCATGCCTTTGTCTTTTTAAGAAATAGCACTTTATTTATTTATTAACTTGCTGTTATGTTGATATTGTCTTTGTAAATCATTTTGTTTTTGGAAATGTTTTAAGTAGGTTTTTAAAGTATTTTTTTATTAATTACTGAAGTAATTGGTCACCACCGAGACCTAAGTTCTAATTTCGTTTCCTTCATCCGTTTTGTGAGAATGACAATAAAAGTTAAGTCTAAGTCTAACTGGAAATATATTACTGAAATCCCACTGTGGTACAGCGTTGCCATATACGGCAAGATTTGTAAAATTGATCTATTTAGAATTTACATCGGAAAAAAAAACTTTTTTTAAAGAGAAGTCACGGACAATTGTTCACGACACTTCTAATTCATGGTATCCACAAACAGTGATAGACTGTCGCACAACTCTGAACAAAATGTAATGACTTTAAGGCTGTATTGTGATTCTCCAATGGTAGAGCGACGGACCATCGTATCTCCCAATAATAAGACCATCTCTGCTCCAAGACCTCAGATGGGTGTGTCAGATAAGAGAGACATCAACAATGAGCAGTTTTGGAAGTACTCTAGGACAAGGGTTCTATGAAACTTTTAGCGGTAGGTTAGATAAGGTACAGAGATGTCCTTTTGAGGCTACTGTCCCAGTCAGAAACTGTTTTGCAATTTTTTTCCCCCAATGTTCCTAAATATTGTTCCGCATAAATGTAACTAATGCCATAAAAAAAATACTAATGAGACAATGCATTAGTGTAATTTCTTAGATAAGGTGGAATTGATTTCAACAACATCTAATTAACTTTTTTTTTAAAAGATTTTGTGTCCTTCTTTTACACTTGCTTCAGTCCGCATTCATTGTAATTATAGCCTATGTAAAAACAGTGACCAGAACATTCCTTCTTTTGTGTTCAACATGAGAAATTCAGTCTGAAATGACATGAGGATGAGCATTTGATGACAATTTTTTTACTTTTTAGGCGAACTATCTCTTTAAACGTCATCTGTTCCCTCTTTCTTTGTGCAGAGCACTGCAAATATGTGCTCTAAACAACACATGGCTCAGAATTTCAAAACTTTAACTTTCTAGGAGGCATATATGCAGCTGCAAGCCGCTGACAAACTCCATCTTGTAAATCTGAGCCTGCAGAGAAGGGTGAGAGCGGTGATAGAATATTGATGCTCCTCTGGCATGGGCTGCATACAAACCAAATAGGTTTATGTAATTGTGACCGACACCATTGCTCCGCGTGTATCTGGATTAAATTGACATTTCCGACTTTGCTCTACGCTATGTGCATTTTTAATGCTGAAGATATGACAGCATAACAGCGGACGTGCTGGTCTAAACCATATGCATATCTAATTGGAAGGTTGTATATTGTATTATCTGTCCTCAGGTGCCTCCAAGTCATTAGTCTAAGGTTAGACCTGACCGGGTCAAGTAGTTTGTCACAGTTAATGATGCTCTTACGACCACTTGGCATACAGACACTGTTAACCTTTTATGTTTTTCTCACTCTTTTAATTGTCACTTCCCCCCTTCGGTTACCATGGTGACCTTGGCAGGGGAAATCTGAACTCCAGCAAGTGCACTATGTTGCCTGTTCCAAGACTGATCTACAGAAATCAGCTCACCCAGAGGGGAATGTGCTGACCTTTGAAAGGGGAGGGTTTAAACAGGGTAGCATTTACATAACTCTCACTCCAAGAGACATAGCAGGGCTCTTTGAAAAAGTGTAGCCCAGTTTGCATGCTTTATCTGACCTTGAGATTACTCATTATGTCCAGTGGCTGTAATTCAAGCCATTTATAGCGTTTAGTACCCATTTGAATATCTTCGCCGGTTTATGAGCTCTTTACACTCGTGTGACCTCCTCCCACTTAATCCCACTTAGTTTTAACCTGGAATTCTATCAAGAGCCGCGCTAAGCAGATGCTTATGGACACTCTCGGGTATTTATCATCTTATTTGAAAGAGAATTTAAGCATCAAGGTTAAACTGCACCACATGTTTTCATATTTCTAACAGTGTTGTTCGGTGGCCTGTAATGTAATTGCCATTACAACTTTGTGCATTTGCTGTTGTCTGCATTCTGTCTGTGCAAGCAGCTTGTCCAGTTAGCTAGATAACTAAAATGCCATTTCAGCCACAAGCTAAACAAGATAATTCTTTTTTTTTTTTGCACAATATGTGAAAATGTGCTGTCACTGTAAATGCATTTTTCATAAGCCACAGAGCTAAATCAGACATTGCATATCACGTTCAGCAAACTCAGCTGATAGCTATATAGGCCTACTGATAAAGAGATATAAAGTGAAGTCAGAGGTGTAATGCTGCTTCAATGGTTTTCTGAGAGGTTTAGTGAAGCACACTTTGCAGGGAACAGTTTTTACTTTTTCCCATTTTTTAAGAAACATGGTCAAAGCCCACAAGTCAGAGGTCAAAGGCCAAAAGGAGGTCGTCAAATATGGCACAAATTAGGCTGTAAAGAACACACAATGAACATGGTTTATATATTTTATTGAAGTTGTATATATTCTTGAAAGTGACACTAATTCAATACTATTTGTAATAATTGTAAATGTAATAAATTCAAATTTATTTATTTATTTATATTTATACACAAAGGTTTTTTTTAAACATTTCTGGAAAAAGTCTCTGATTCTCTCCAAGGCATTTATTTGCTAATAAATAAAGTAAAAACCATAATATTTGTGAAATATTATTACAATTTAAAATACCTGTTTTGTATGCTAATATATTTTAAATTGTAAATTATTCCTGTAATGGCAAATCTGAGTTTTCAGCATCATTACTCAAGTCTTCAGTGTCATCGTTCAGGAATCATTCTATTTTGCTGATTTGATGCTTAAGCTACATTTCTTATTTCCTATTATTAATGTTGAAAAGTTGTTATGTTGAAAAGGTTGTTATGCTGCTTAATATTTTTCTGGAAACTGTCATATATATACAGGTTCTCAAAAAATTTGCATATTGTGATAAAGTTCATTATTTTCCATAATGTAATGATAGAATTTTAACTTTCATATATTTTAGATTCATTGCACACCAACTGAAATATTTCAGGTGTTTTATTGTTTTAATTCTGATGATTTTGGCATACAGCTCATGAAAACCCCTAATTCCTGTCTCAAAAAATTAGCATATTTCATCTGACCAATAAAATAAGTGTTTTTAATACAAAAAAAAAGTCAGCCTTCAAATAATTATGTTCAGTTATGCACTCAATACTTGGTCGGGAATCCTTTTGCAGAAATGACTGCTTCAATGCGGTGTGGCATGGAGGCAATCAGCCTGTGGCACTGCTGAGGTGTCATGGAGGCCCAGGATGCTTCGATAGTGGCCTTAAGCTCATCCAGAGTGTTGGGTCTTGCGTCTCTCAACTTTCTCTTCACAATATCCCACAGATTTACTATGGGGTTCAGGTCAGGAGAGTTGGCAGGCCAATTGAGCACAGTAATACCATGGTCAGTAAACCATTTACCAGTGGTTTTGGCACTGTGAGCAGGTGCCAGGTCATTCTAAAAAATGAAATCTTCATCGCCATAAACCTTTTCAGCAGGTGGAAGCATGAAGTGCTCCAAAATCTCCTGCTAGCTAGCTGCATTGACCCTGCCCTTGATAAAACACAGTGGACCAACACCAGCAGCTGACATGGCACCCCAGACCATCACTGACTGTGGGTACTTGACACTGGACTTCAGGCATTTTGGCATTTCCTTCTCCCCAGTCTTCCTCCAGACTCTGGCACCTTGATTTCCGAATGACATGCAACCACTGAGCAACAGTCCAGTGCTGCTTCTCTGTAGCCCAGGTCAGGCGCTTCTGCCGCTGTTTCTGGTTCAAAAGTGGCTTGACCTGGGGAATGCGGCACCTGTAGCCCATTTCCTGCACACGCCTGTGCACGGTGGCTCTGGATGTTTCTACTCCAGACTCAGTCCACTGCTTCCGCAGGTCCCCCAAGGTCTGGAATCGGTTCTTCTCCACAGTCTTCCTCAGGGTCCGGTCACCTCTTCTCGTTTGGGCAGCGTTTTTTGCCACACTTTTTCCTTCCCACAGACGGAATTCCCACTGAGGTGCCTTGATACAGCACTCTGGGAACAGCCTATTTGTTCAGAAATGTCTTTCTGTGTCTTACCCTCTTGCTTGAGGGTGTCAATGATGGCCTTCTGGACAGCAGTCAGGTCGGCAGTCTAACCCATGATTGCGGTTTTGAGTAATGAAACAGGCTGGGAGTTTTTAAAAGCCTCAGAAATATTTTGCAGGTGTTTAGAGTTAATTAGTTGATTCAGATGATTAGGTTAATAGCTTGTTTAGAGAACCTTTTCATGATATGCTAATTTTTTGAGACAGGAATTTGGGGTTTTCATGAGCTGTATGCCAAAATCAACATTATTAAAACAATAAACACCTGAAATACTTCAGTTGGTGTGCAATGAATCTAAAATATATGAAAGTTTAATTTTTTATCATTACATTATGGATATATATATATATATATATATATATATATATATTCTTTAAATATATATATTTGAAGAAAAATAAATAAAAACAAATGTGATACGCACCAAATATACTGAAAAAAAAGCAAAAAAAAAATATTTTCTCTTCTTTTGATGAAATATGACCATTTGACAAACTTATGGAACCGGTATTTATATAATTATATTAGTAAAGGGTGGGTGGCACCTCCAATGACATTTCATAGGGATACACTTCACCCCCTGCATGTCCTGGTTTGAAACTTTAGAAAAGTGAAAGTGCATTTCTTGTTTCTCCTTCATACGGTTTAACTACACCTGGTGGGCTCAGTGGCCATTTATTCTCATTAGAGGAGTCCAATTCAGACAACAATAACGGTCGGGTAACAACTACCATTACTAGACAAGCACAACCATCGTTCTTCATTAGCCATGCTTAACAAGAGAAAGCAAACAATAACATTGAACCACATGCCCCCTTAGGAATATTTGAGCCCTCAAACATAATAAGACAAACAAGAGTCAAGCGCTGTTGAATGCTGTCTTTGTCAGTTCTGCAGTATCAGCAGTTCTCGAAGTTCGGGACTTCTCACATGTTGCCGGTACTCTGACTGCCCACAAAAAAGGTGGGAATGTCCTCTTCAATCATAAAGAGAGTGAGAGAGAAAGAGAGAATGAAAGAATGGATAGTTTCATGAATAAGTTGGTTCAGCCTTGCAAAGTTTGTCTTATGCATACATGTTGCAAAATCAGACTTCCGTATATAGCCTATTTTGGGGTTATATAATTTCACACACCAGGCTTAAGCCTATAGTCCCAGACTAAACATGCATGTTTAAGATGTTTTAACTGAAAGTAACTTGCAATGACATATCTTAAAATGTAGGCCTTTCCTAATCCTGGCTTCATCTAAGCCCTGTCTGTTAAACCGGACCATCAAATCTTAGAGACAAGTCCCATTTATTTATGTAAGAACATTAAGTACATTTTAAATATGTTTGAGCAGACACTTTTTTGGATAGTCTGAAAGTACAAAATGCAGATAAGATGTTACTCATTGGAAGACATACTCACTGCAAATACTCACTGCCTCCAGAGATTTTAAACTTTAAATGGTTAACATGAGTAAGCGGGCTCTAGCTAATAAAGATACAGCTGCATGACATTGTACAATCCCGGCTTTTTCCTCTCTACATTTTCCCCTTCGGTAAGACCCTCTTGGCAATGACCGAACTGTCACACTGTATATGGTAGTATTAATTTAATTAGATCCACCAGTGGGCACAATTAAATCTTTCTCTGAGCACACATGGGAGAAGAAATCTTTTTCTTCACCTCTACAGGAAATATGCAGATTTCCCACTTATTTGATTTATGTCTCAAATTCGGCATTGCTAGACAGCATGAAACCCACTATCGATATACAGTGGGTTCAAAGAGTCTGTTTAATTTTTTTTTTCTGTTTAATCTAATCAAAAACATTTTCATTACAAAATATAGTATGCAATGGAAAATGACCAACTCACTGTACATTTTCTCGCTTATTACACAGCTAATCACCAACCAAAAATATATGGATCTAAAATAGTAATTTGAGTGGTAATCTAACTGGGTCCCTATTCACTGATACTGAGAACAGGATGTAAATCAGTTGAAGTTCATTTGACTTGACTTTTTTTAGACAAAATATGATTGCAACAAAAAAGCATAAATAACTTGACAAAATGTGTTCATTCGGATCACCCTGCAACATCATTAAACACAGATGACACTTGAATTGTGCATATTAGAGGACTTTGAGGTATAATGATTATGATATACTTAAGTAAATATAATAAAAACATTTCCTTATTATTTACACACCCATTTAGCTTCAAATGGCTCAACGAGACCCCAGTCAACAAGGGGCATGTAGGTAAACAGTATTTTGTTTTGTTTTTCTGAAAATATCGGAATATTTTCCAATACAAGACCCATATTCAACGTTTGGGGTCATGCGATGCCCTTTAAAGCTGCCCTAATATGGATTTTAGATTGTCAAAAATTGTCTACGTTGGGCACCATTCACTTGCATTAGATGGAGAAAAATCCTGCCATGTTTTCCTCCAAAACAGAGAGCAACACATTCAATTAAACATTACATTTTAAGTGGAATTTTTTTTATATATTTTCCTGTAAGTCTCTGTTGCGATGTTTATAATAAAAATAATTTGGTTATATTAGATGTCTTTTTATCTTATTTAATCCATAATTATGATAGTTGCACTGTCACATCTCTCGCACTTTATACCACAAATATAACCAGGTTTAAACCATACCTGGTACTAATTAAACACGATAATAACTCTGAAGCCTTGGATACTTTTCACCACATTTATTTTATTAAAACATCTTAAGTAATGGAGTGATGAGTGACTGGAGGGTAAATTTCTTAATAAAACTAAATCCTAATACATTTATTAAGAAATAAGAAATTTACCCTCCAGTCACTCATCCCTCCATTACTTAAGACATTTGAATTAAATCCTATTACTTAATTTAATGATTCTGTTTATTTCCAGATTTAAGTAAAACATAATCCCAGATTTTCAGTGTGATCTCAGACTTCACAAATAAGGAACATTTTCATGAAAAATTGCAAGAGATAATGAAAAAAAACCTATCAGAGAATCGTTAGCATTTAAGCCATCTCACTGTACGGCAGTCTGAGGATACAGAAAACCAATATAGTCCATAATTTTGTGCTGATTGTGTTCTGAGACTGCAGTAATGAAGGCCTCTGCAGCGGCAGCAGGCTGTCTGAGAAGACAGAAAAATCAGAAAGAGATTAAATTCTACTGAGAGTTTTTTGTCCGGGAGATTGGTTCTTATCACCCAGCTCTGCTCCAACATTACAAAGAGAGAATATAAGAAAGAGAGGGAGTGGAGGTGAAAAAAAGAAGAAAGGAGGCATTAAGAGGGGATAGTTAAGGATATTATTAATCCATTTATCCATGTTTGACATTTGTCGATGTATCTCCTCAGATTGCTTTATTCGTGATGTGAAATGCTGTTAATAAAAGCAGGCAGCCTCTTCAGAAACGCTCTGCTGTTGTCATCATGTTTAATGTTCCCTGTAAGCCTAAGCATGAAGGTCTCGTGTTTTCTCACCGCATGTACACATCTGTGTAATCTGCTATAGTGCAGATCACGAGGAATGGATATTTTTTATAAATCCTTAATTAATGAGCTTTCTGTCACCAGTCTCTACCCAGCTTATCGAGCACATTTTTTACATAATAATATGAGCATATGGTACAACGGTCTCGTAAGCAAACTTTTTGCATATTGTTCAGGGGGGAAAAAGGGAAAAGTGAACTATCTCTGGCTGATAACAGAATACTGCTTTCTATATGTATTGTGAAATCATCATGACATCAAAACTGCCCACTTTAACATGAGGAAGAAAGGGACCTTATAAGACAGTATTCCCCCATGTGCTCGTGGCTAGCACAAAGAGATTTAAGAAGGAAGCTGTCCACCACATCTCACAGGCTTTCAGATTGATCGCTCCCACCTTTCCAATCGGATGGCGCATGTCGGGCAGTGGAGGGAACGTTTGAAACAGATGAACTCAGAAAGCAATCAGCGCACTGTCACCACTTTGTCAGGCAGACCAGTGAGCCGATCGCCTATAGAACTAATCCACCTTTCTGTACAAAACAAAGGAAAAGTGGACTGGCTCTAATTGTAAGCCAGGCCATCAGGAAAATACATTGCAGATGCAAGCTGAATACATTATGGCTGTTGTATAAAAAAATGTATTTTAAAATATATTTGCGTTATGATTTTTTTTCTTTTCTTGTGGTATCAAGGACTTCGGCAGGGGAATGCTTATTAGCTTCATGACAATGTCGTGTTCGAAATGAACCACTGCAATAAAGCAGAGTGCAATTTGAAATGGGATTAAATGTTGATGTGTTTCTGGTTTGCATTTGTCATGATAATTACATGGGAATTGAATTTATTTTTGCAGGGTGTCTTAATAAAGCAAATCAATATCTTAAATTGCAGAATGCGATTGCAATACTTGGCTATTGAGCTTTTGTTGCCTTTTGTTTTGCACTTGGGAAATTTCTTCTGTCCTTTGGTTCTGGATGTTCTTGTGAATCCCTTCAGTGTTTAAAAAAGCTAATAACACTGATCTGTTTTGTCTTTCATTATTAATGTAGCCTGGTTACTCAGGGATGCATAGAGGGTGGAAACTCTAATCTTTATGATGCCAAGCATCAGGCCTGCTCTCCTCACACTAATAAATGTGATAGCAAAGTGATAATATAAGCATGCTGTTCTCAAGGGGGTGCTATGTATATATATTTTGTGTATACAGTTTCCCTGAGGGCTAAAAAGTTGCTCTGAACTGTGGCTTAGATTGTATTTTTTTAAGGGTTTATTTTCTGCTGTCTGCTTTGTGAAGAATGCACAGAGAGAAAAATAACAGCTGAAGTGCACGGGTCATATCTCCACCCGCTTCAATCATCAAAAAGAATTGCAAACATAATGACTGTCTTCAAACAGTTTTTATTGGAAGCACTAAGTAGAAATAGATGCTGTTTAAGTGAAATACTGATTATAAAAACAGAATGCAGTAATCTAAATATATTCAATGTATAATAGGATGTTGCTTAATCGGGACATAACATGTTCTGTCCCTATCCCCAAAGCCCACCCCTACAGTTAAACACTATATTAAATACCTGTTAGACACTTTATTTCCACTTTTTGAAAATTTTCTTAATTTTTCTCTAAAAGGCACATAACACACACCGTTTCTGCCAATCTCATGGTAATCTTGAGTAACTAATTATAGAGTAGTATTGCATCCTTCATTTCTCCGAAGAGTCTTTAGTTTTTTTTTTTTTCAGATTTATAAAAAACAGATACAGCTGTACCGATTCTTTCCGAAAACGGCCAAGCTCCTGGAGGAGTCCCGGGATCGGAGCTACAGAGTCACGCACAATACATCATCGCATTATCCCTGAATGTTTGATTCACTATACGTTTGTGTTGTTTACATTATATGCACTTAAGCGCCGATTGCCAACAAAACACAGACATTTGATGTTACTTACTGGCAGCAATTCTGACTCTTTTAGCGCTGAGACTGGTCCATCTTTTAGTTTCAAACTATCTGCAAAACCAGCGTTGAACTGGGCCTTTTTATAAAACATTCGTCACCAAAATGCTGGGAACAAACAAACACACTCCGCTGCTGCCCCGGAAATTAACTGCACCCACTGTTCCCCTAAAGGTGGGTTCTGGTTTATGTGTGCACGCGCTCTTCCAGGAGAATTGCCCATACAAGGAATTCCGCCCTTTATGACATCATAGGGCCATACTCGAAAAAAAATTCAGAAACTTATAGGAATCCTCATACGTCCAACTCATTTTTTGAAGCTGTGGCCATGTTTAGCATGAGATTCCAACTCTTTATCGAAGTAAATAAGTCAGAAAGCATAAAATAGGCAAGCATTAGACATCCCCTTTAAAATAAATGCAATTTCACTCTCTATTATTGTTATTTTACTCACAGTATGATGTGCTTTTTAGACCAATATCCTGTAGAACTTACCCATGTTAAAATCATAACTCTTGACCTCGAGTTTATTGCTTTATTTTTCTCTGATGGAGAAGATCGGATTGATTTAGTCTGCTGAATGAAAGTGTTTGCAAATGTAAATATCCCTGACCTCTGATAGAGTGTTTGTGTGCTCATTATTTTATTTTGAAATGTTGACAAAGGCCTCTTGAGGATTGTTTGTTAGGTCATTGTGCGCTCTAGCTCAGTGTGTTGGTGTTCCAGCACTTACATATCACGATGACCACAATAACCGTCATCCCTTTTTCAAGGGCCGTGAAAAGTATTTTCTGTATAGTCTGTATAATTTGAGCAGCCAGGCCAGAGTATAAGGTCAACAAACTCTCACTTTGAATCATCACAATAGATTACGAATTTGCATATGTTATGTTGATTGTAATTAGTTAATGGCAATGCTGAAATCAAATTATATTTCCAAACAACTGAAGTAGTCCCCACTTGACCAGACTTTTGTGCTGTTTTTAATTAATCTGTTGAACAAGTATGCAGCAGTGATTTCCGTGCAGCCTGGCCTGAATGATTAACCATGATGAATTGCGCTCTGAACCCGTCTGCTCATTTCAGCTCTTGTGAATGATGAGAGACAGTAAAAGTGGCAGCGACATTTAATTACACAAGGAAACATCACTGATGTCCATATTTCATCAAAACATCTCCAAAAACATGTCACCTCCCCCTTTATTATAACCGCAAGCCACAAAACTAACAAACATTGAAGGTCATTGTCAGATAAAACATTTGGCTGACAGAAAACTCTGATTTGCTGTTTCTCATTTTGAATCCATGATTTAACACGTATTTCGCTGCAGTCGTTCAATGCAACATTTTGCAACATTGCAGTTGTTCAATGTGTTTTTGCATGTTGTCTGAAGCTGTCACTTGCCTTCCATTTGGTTTGTGCTCTTGTTTTACTCATGTTCCTGGTTATCTTCCTGGTTTTAACCCCCTGTTTGGATTATCATTGTTTTGCTTTCAATAAATATTGCTGCAACTGGATTCTCACCTCACCTCGTCCCTGCCTTGACTTAACTCATCCATGCATTTCTGTATTCGTTTATTTCTTTGAAAGGATCAATGCATGTTAATGAACATTAGTAGAAAATACAAAACGTAAACAAGCTGGATTATAGCAGCATTGCTAATTTACATCTGCAGCCCAGGCAGATAAACATGCATATCAAATATACATAAAAGACATCAAATTTCTAAGCAAAATGTTTGCACAACTGATTCGTCATAAGCTAATCTTTAAAGGTGTGATAAGTAGCATTGTCTTCATATTCCAATATTTATTCCCTATTACAGACAATACTTTCTGTCCAAACTAAAAATGATAAAAAATATTTTGATATAAATAATACATTTACTAAAAAAAAGAAAAAAAAGTGCAATATAACATAAATATTTTCCAAATAATATTTTATAAATTTTATAAATTGGGTGATTGATCATTATTGGTCCATGACATCTTAAAGATTGCATTAGAGGCCCTGTACTTCCAGTCGTTCTGTATATGCAGAGACCAGCAGTTTTGGAGTAATTGCCTTCCTGTCGGGCAGGAAATGTAAATGCACCCATCACTCTACTTCTTGTGAGCGAATGAATAATTTGCTTTTAGTGTACGAAAATATCCTGAATCCAGCCTCTTTGTTATCAATGGAACAAGTGTAAATAAGCTTTAAAAGGATTGTAGTGCAATTCAGCATGTATTATTTTCAACAAAAAAATTATGAATGGGGTCCAGTTCCCTCTTTGGAAGATAAATTTGGTGCATAATGGCAGAATAAGTACAGACATGATGAAAAGGCGTGGTATGGTTTGATCAAAGTTAGATGAGAAAGATAAATGAGGCAGCACGAAGCCCAGGCCTCTGAAAACTCCCCCAAGAAAATCTTGTCTTTCTTGGCCTCTTTCCACATTGCTGAATGTGCAGCCATTCTACAGAAATCCATTGAACACATCACGTGAAAGTGAAGCTTGGCTGTCAAAGGTTTGCATCTCAAAATATATCTCTGCAGATTAATCTGGCACTGAGTTTCTTCTCTTCCCCTGCTCTCTGGAACCCTTGGCTGTGAGAAAGGTGTTTGAGTGAGTGGTTTATCAAGAGAAACAGGCAACTGCCGGTATAACTCTGTCTCTATAGTCAGAGGTCTGACGAAGGAGAGAAAGAGCAGGATTGGTGACTCTCACCTTTGCCCTGTGCTGAATGAAATTGCTAGCCGCGTTTTTGCTTCGTAAACATAACGCAAAAGGACCCATTGCTCTCAGGTATGCATCATGAGGCAAATGTTAGAAGTTTACATGCATGTTTAAAGGTTTATCACAGCTCTGCCTTGCTCTAATGATATGGTTTTAAAAGGATACAATTTGCTAGGGTTGGTGTTGGTACCATCTGTCCATCTACCTTTTGAAGGTTCATCCCCCACTTTGTGGGAAATAATCATAAAATCTGTGAATCAAAAATGTTAGCTGGCCACATAAAACAACAACTACAAGACACTTCCAGCATCCAGTTGACTAAACTTCTTGGAACAAACGTGCAAGCTGTACTCCTAAATTATCTTACCTAATTAATATTCTAGATATTTCCTGACTGAAATGACATTCAAAGCAGGACTTGATTTTATCTTGAATTTAGGCTAGAGTTCATTTTCCGGCATTTATTTTCAGATCAACCTGTTCAAAGGTTTAAGGTTGGTAAGATTCTTTGACAAAATACAAGGCTGTATTTTCAAAAATATTGTAAAAACAGTAATAATGTAAATTATTATTACAATTGAAAATAGCTTTTTTTCTATTTTAACATATTTAAAAATGTAATTTATTCATGTAATGGCAAAGCTTGATGCTCAAGAATAATTTCTAATCGATGTGCTGCTTGATTTTTTTTTCTCGAAACCATGATCCATTTTTCTAGGATTATTTGATGAATAGAAACTTTAACAGAGCAACATTTATTTGAAATATAAATATTTTGACAGAATCTTTACTGTCACTTTTGATCAATTTAATGCATCATTGCTGAATAAAAGTACAGTATTCATTTATTTGAAAGAAATCTTACTGATCCTAAACTTTTGACTGGTACTGTCGTTTTTTCAACCGCTTTGAGCGTTCTTCTGATCACATACTTTGGCTGACTTGGTTCATGCTGGCCTGAAGTTAACAGCTTTTTGATATGCTGAACCTTTCTTTACACTTGATTGATTTGCTTGAAATTTCATAAATTGTGCACAATAAGCCCAAGTTTGTTATAAATCTAATTTTAATTTTATGCTAACTTTAAAATATTGCCATTCACTGTAAAAACTGCTTATCTTCTCTGAACTTTTTAGCAAGAATATTACACCTCCCCTGTCTTGCGATCTCATCTATAAGCGATTGTTTTATTCTGCCTGTATTGCAGAAATGAATTATGGGCCAGACACACCTTCACACGGATACAGAATCACACCAGCATGCACAAATGCGCTGTGAGGAAAAGTCTAACACTTATTCAGTCGGATGTGTCCTTTGTGGGAGCTGTGGTGAAAGTGTGACTTATTTATTCCCTCTGAAGATGATTTCTCCTTTTCCCTCTCCCTCCCTTTTTTTGTGATGTGAGTGAGGGATGAAGGTGCAGAGGGAAGGAGATTAAAACATTTTTTTTTTACCGTCCCTGTGGAGGTACGGGAGGTGTGCTGAGAGGGCAGAGTTTTCACTGAATGCTGTCGCTGTTGCATTATTTATGGCCTTGTGTGCTCCCATTATCTGTGTGTGCACCCTTCACTGCAGCCAACTGCCACCCAGAACACGTGTGTGTGTGTGTGTGTGTGTGTGTGTGTGTGTGTGTGTGTGTGTGTGTGTGTGTGTGTGTGTGTGTGTGCGTGCGTGCGTGCGTGCGTGCGTGCGTGCGTGCGTGCGTGCGTGCGTGCGTGCGTGCGTGCGTGTGTGTGTGTGTGTGTGTGTGTGTAGGAGGCGAACCAAGATATATGCATGTATGTGAACAAATGTGTTGTTGCACATGTTTTTGTATTCTTTAACCATCATTTTATTTGTGAAGTGATCTACAGACCATAATTTCCTCATTAGAATATGTTTACCTGTTTACTTCATACACTCTTGCATTAATCAACATTTAAGACAATGCTTTTTTTTATTTTATTTTTTTACTTAGGGCTAATTAACAAACTCCTAAAACTTAATGCAGCATGTTGGCTGAGTCTCAGTACCAGTCAGGCCTTTTCCTAAAGTGATAGTTCACCAAAAAAATGAAAATTCTGGTATCAACAAAACTGTTTGGTTACCATTTACTTCTATTAAATGGGTGGAAAATGTGACATTTCTCAATGTATGTTTCTTTTTATCTTTTAAAGAATAAAGAAAGTCAGGTTTGGAACAATATGAGTGTCAATAGCTGATTTTTCGGTGGACTATCCCTGGCTTTAAGACTGAAGCAGAGCACTGATGCAACACACACATTTTGTGTTACATGATATGTTTAGAAGTATTCTATCTTTGCTTTGTTTTTATATCTCAGTAGTTTAATTTTCAAGGATGAATAATGGTCATGAATTAATTAACTTTTTTTATGATTATTATTTTTTCTCAGTTTATAATTTCTCTTTTATTTTTCTGAACTTTCAACTTAAAATAAGTTAAATAATCTTATTTGAAAAAGACAATTAACATCTCACATTTCAAATCAACCTCAAAAGCCATCAAAACACTACAAAGGATTTAAATAAATTAAATAACTCATAGTTTGGTTGAAGACATCAGTGAGCTCAATTTGAATGAATTGAATGAATGAATTGAATAAGCAGATGGTTGTTTTCATTCAGTTGCTCAGAGACCCATTTCCTTTGATATTGTATCTTTTTTTCATTTATTTATACAAAAACTTGAGTAACTCCGTAAAATGCTGTTTAAATGACAATTCATTTTAGTAGGCCCATTTTCACTTTTAAAATAAATCTTCAGTTGTCCTTTTCAGGCTCTGACCAAGATTTTCACTGTATAGGGTTCTTGATATACGTCTTTGAAGATTAAAACGTTTTTGATGTGGGTTCTTCAGATCAGTTTGGTTTCTGATTTCATTAGAGAACCAGAACATGTTTAGGCTGTAAAATATAAACCTTTATTTATATGAGTGTATACTGGCAGTAAAACTAAAGATTAGTACCTTTACCCTGATAGCTAAAACCAGTAAAACATTCTGTACTCAAGGGAGATGAGCTGCTGAGCTAATGTTTGGGTCACTTGCATTTTTATGCATCATGCAAGAGGAAGAGTGTGTCTGAAAATAATCATCAGAGAATCATGTTTTCCCGGGTAACCCAGCTCACTGTCTGGTAGTGATTCTCAGTCATAGTCAAAAATAAACATGCCATCTAGCTAAAATAATTTAGCTTTAGCATTAACTTTTCAAAGGCTTCTTCTTGGAAGATGCATCTTTACAAGCTCTGGTGCATTAGAGTCTCCAGAACTATTCTATGAAAATACAAGTTTTCAATTTACAAGAACCTCAAACTCTCCCTTTCTCATTTTCCCCACACTAAACTGAAACATTTCCTGAAAAGATCCATTATTACCCTTACAAAAAAGAAGCCTACTGGGGCAACACAATGTTTCAGCAGAATGGTATTTGGCTCTGAAATTCATTAAAAAAAGGTTGGCTACTTCCAAAAAAATACCATGTGTGATGCATGTCCAAACAACCATGCTATAAAAACATATGGTACCGAATGATTACAATACATTATGTCCAAAATTTCATCCAAAATATTATGTCACTTTTTGGTAGCTTTTATTAGATGCTAGACTAATCCATTATTTTAAGCAAGCTATGAGCAAGTTTGGTCATATTTACACTGCTCTGCATGTATAGTGTATTACTTTGTACATTTCTCTTAACTTACAAAAGCGTATAGGGGCAATAAAATAAATTCATTGTGAATCGGGTTGTACACTGAGTCCATTGCGAGGACCCCCCCCCCCCCCCATTATTTTGATTAAAAATTTAAATTCTAAAAAATTATTTTCTTTTGAATGTTCTATTTATCAAAGAATCCTGGGGAAGAGTATGACATAAAAATATTAAGAAGTAACAGCAACTGTTTTCAACATCGATAATAATAAGAAATGTTTCTGCAGCAAATCAGCATGTTAGAATGATTTATGAAGGATCATTTGATATTGAAGCCTGAAGTAATTATGCTGAAAATTCTGAAAAAAATAAACAAGATATTGCTATAGCAAAATGTTTCTGTCTCCCCCCAAACACTCAATTAATATCCCAAGAAGTCTATTTTAGGCAGAATGTTTTGCCCTCTACATTTCTCTCCGAGTGTATTCATCCATCAGTAAAAGTCAAAGCATGAAATTCTGTGCTATATTCCATAACTCTGCAAATTTAGAGGGTTAAAGGCTCTTCCAGAATCAGGCTCTAGATTATGTCAAACGAGAACTCAAAAATGCCTTTGGCCCACTGGACGTTTGGGTATAAATATAGGTCAAATTATTTTAGACATTTGAGAATAGCTTCGGGCTAGTTTACAGCCACAAATTATACATGTGTGAGTGTGAGTCTATAAAAAATATATCTCTGGTTACTAACTCTGTAGCTGAGTAGATTCTAAAATGTCAGTCTTTTTATTTTTATTACTGTGAAGGGTCACCAGTCGACTGCCAACCCATTGTGTCTACAACCTTTTGATGAAGATTGACTTCTCACATCTCCATTGAGTACTTTTGCCTAAACTAAGATAGAGAAGAGCAATGGTCATGTTTATTCATAACCACACAAACACGAACATTCTTGATGTTCCAGAATTCTAAAATATGCTAATTCATTTTCCCACGAGCACTTTAGACACACAAACTCAAGGCCACTTCAAGTGAATGTTGCCGACAGTCTCGAAAAGCCAAGCCTTTATCGCAAGCACACTGTTTCTGACGATAGTCGGGATGTCAAACTAAGCTCTTTCGGGAGTCGACACTTCAGGGCCAATGAACTTGAGTGGATTCCTAATTGATGGCAATAATGGATGACATATTAATAATAACAGATATTCAAATGTCTGTTGAGTGCCGTGGCAAGGTTGCACTGGTCCATTTAGAAAAGAAAAAATCATTGTTAATAAACACGTGAAATGTGAGGCGTACTGCCGAGACACACATTATTGGACCACAAACAACTACTGAGCCAATATTTACCTTTTTCATTCTGCTATTGGTATAGAACCTGATATTGATGTACTGTAGACATCTGACACTCTTGAGCATGTATATAAATTGTAGCATAAATTATACTCTGTTCTCTAACATAACTAAATTGACTGTCTTTTTATTCCAAGGAAACAGAACAGAATAGGCGTATTGATGACTCATGTTGCGCGCATTCACATATTGTTGTCCAGTCGAATGATCTCTAGAAGGACAATGCCCTTCCGCATACCACCTGAAGATAACTAGCAAATCATGGTTTTTGACTATAATTAAAGCCAATTGTTGTTTATAAAAAGGAGCCGCTCTCCTGTCCCTATCTTCTGTTTCGAAAGGAAATAAAGGGGGGAAAGAATAGAGAATAAGATTAAGAAAAGGGAATAACATTGATAATAATAAATGTTTCTTGAGCACCAAATCAGCATATTAGAATGATTTCTGAAGGATCAAGTGACACTGAAGACTGGAGTAATGATGCTGAAAATTCAGCTTGCCCATCAATAAATTACATTTAAAAACATATTCAAATAGAAAACAGTTATATTAAGTTAAAATAATATATCATGGTATTACTGGGTTTGCTCTATTTATGCTGAAATAAATCCAGCCTATGTGAGCATTAGAAAATTGTAAAAATAAAAAAAAACATTAAAAATCAATGGTTGTGTACATAATGTATTTAATTGTTTGTTTATTTTTTTAATTAATTTAATCATTCATTCATTTGACAAAACAGACCAAATCAGTATTTTTTAGGTTTCATCAACAATCCATTTCTTCTTATTCTTATCATTTAATTATACAAGCTAATTGGCTGCAAGATTGGTGTAACAAGGCGTATCAGTCTTTTGTTAGTACCGTTACACATCATTACTATTAATCAAAAATCCACAGTATCAAACAAGGCTTGATCAGAGCTGTATTTCAGGACATGTAACGTCCAGGACGTTTTTTTTTTACAAGAATTGTCAGTTTATTTCGGATTTCTTATAAATAACTGTTGAAATCTGAAATGATCTCATTTGGCAACAAAGGAAATAAGTAAATGCTGATTTTTCTCCCTTAAAAATTAGAAGTGATTTGTTTTAGAATCATAAAGGACAATGAATCATTACGTTGAATCATAATCAGAGACATAATCATTAGTATCTTCTGTGTTTTCTCTGATTCTCAGGCTAGATATCTGCTATAAAAAGCTGTCCTCCTGGGGCTGCCTTTTTTACTGCAGCAGCAACAGCCACTGGGTTTCTCTGGTGGCTACTGTTGCAGAGCGGAGTGCACCTGCCTTCCAATCCATACAGTCCTGCATCTGCTCCCACCCCACCAGAACAGGGCTCCGACTGCCAGACACACACACATACACACAGGAACCAGTGTGCCGAAAGCACTATAACCTCCCATTTTTCCACCCTTCAACCGAAGATTGATATTCAAGGAGAATAGACACATGTCACAAGGTCTGGGTGTGCATGTCCTGACTGTTTCTTTTTGCCAGAAGCTTTGTTCAAGAAAAAGCACAGTGTTCCTCTTAAGGACAAGAATTGAAAAGCCCTGCAGGATGATGTTCTCTTTCTCCCTCCATTTCTCAGTGTCACTCAGTCTTTCTCTTTCAGCCTTGGGTCTCCTTTTTTAACTCCTTTTTTGTGCACTTTCACTGTCTCTCAGAGCGACAGACCAAATGAATGGACTCACTACTTTGTGAAAGTCAAATAGGAAACAATTTATCTTTGCATGCCCAAAAAAAGGTTCAAAGATGACCCAGAATCATCTTTGCCAGGAGGTCATTACTTCTCAACACAACATTTTTCTTTTTAAACATTTTCTCATGTCCTAGATTAATAGGAACCTTGGCTCATTCGAAAAATATCCCAACAACAAAATGAAAGTAAAGCGGCAGCCCTTCTAAAACCACAACATAAAGTCCAGGCCCGGTCTTCTCTCATCTTGCACTGTCGTCACTCCTCCTTCCCTCCTTCTCGAGAACAGTGTGGCGCGCAAGTGACGCTCATTAGCAATCGCGCCATCGGCCTCGCTCCGTTCCCACGGCTCTCGGCCCCACTCTGCTTGCCGTTCTGATGTACTAAACTTGCTCAGTAGCTCACCTGGTACAGCATTGCGAAGAGCTCGGATGAAATACGAATCACGATAAAAGAGTTCAGTATCGTTTAGGGTTGGGGTAGGGTTTAGTGAAGGTGGTACATTTTTTTCAAATGTCACTCACCGGACATTTCATTTCCAAACTACCACGATACATACAACAACCAACGTGATAAAATGTTGCCAGATTCATGTTCACTTGTTTCGGATAAACCTGAACATGCTTAGCTCCAATCACAGAACCTTTCACTTTGAAAATGTTGCAAAATGTGCAAGAAGCAACATAATATACTTTTTCCCAAAATGTCATTACAGTCATGTTTTTTCGATGAGCTTTTCTTTAACATGCAGAGACAACTTGTGTTCTCTCTATCAGTGAGACATTCAAAGCTATTTTTGGAAATGTATAAAGAACGTAGGCTAAGCACTTTCTTATTCAGTAAAGTAGCTTGTCCACAGTCCACACTCCCTGACCCATGCTTCAGTGCCTTTTCTGTGGTGCTTCAGAGCGAAGTCTGCCAAAGCAAAGAAAGCTGAAAGAAAAACTACAGACAGATGCTGCAGATAATCCCCACTCAGACACACATAAACACAGTTCAAAAATTTAAGCCATCAAAGAGTGAAACACTCTTTCACTCAGGCGGAGCTTGCTGCAAGAGGCATTTCTTTCTCCATTCTATAGAACCCACTCATGTGGCTTCTGAAGAGCTTAATATTTCATTTGCCATTGCCTTCAGAGAGCGTATATAGAAAGAGGGAAAGATAGATCAGGACAGGAAGATATCAGGGGGGTTACTCAGCATGTACAGTCACACAAATGACTATAATAGCATCTCTTCGTTCATCTTCGGAAAACAATAAGATATTTTTGTTGAAATCCGAGAGCTTTCAAGGTCCAGAAAGATATAGTAAAGACATCATTAAAATAGTTAATGTGACTACAGTGGTTCAACCTAGAGGTCTGCACGGGCTTTAAACCGAAGCCCGAACACGGCCCGTACGCGAAATCATTTAACCCGACCCGACCATTCCGGTTATATTTTAAGCACAATCCTGACCTGAACCCGAGGTCAGTTTCTCACAGTAAATACCTTTTTTCTTCTTTTTTTTGTGATTCAAAACTGTTTTGCGCACGTGCTCCTGCGCGCACTATTTCAGTCACAACACACACAGCAATCAGCGGAGGACAGCGGCGCTGAGACTGCGCACGTAGCCTACTTTCTCTCTCGCATGCTCATATTTACACTCACAATACAGCAAGCAGGCAAGCACACGGCACGCAAACTATATATATGTGTAGCCTATAGTTTTTCTTAGTTACAAACCCGAACCCCATTAAACATTAACCCGAACCCGACTCGAAACCCGTGAGTTTTTCGGGACCCAAAGGGCTCGGGTCGGTATTAGACCTCTAGTTCAACGTTAATCTTATGAAGTGACGAGAATACTTCTTGTGCGCAAAAATAAACAAAAATAATGACTTTATTTAACAATGTCTGCTCTTCCGTGTCAGTCTCTTTAAGCTGTTCACGTTGTACACATTGCGCCTGCGCACATACACATTAGGCTACTACAGAGCACTGTCATGCATAGATTAAACACATGATACACATGTGCATGCCGTCACCGGCCGTCTTCACAGATTCGTGTTTTAGTAGTTTATATAGAGATGATAACAGTATAATTTTCAAAAACTTGCACTTTGAACCCCATTTTCAAAAGTTTGCGTTTTCAGGCCCTGAAAAACGCTGTTGTCGTGTAAATGAACGGCCAAAATGCATAAAAAAATTAGCCAGATAAGAATGTGACAGTATAAAAAGACCACTAGTGAATGCTTCAGTTTAACATATTTTTGTCTTTACAAACTGTTTTATCAATGTGTAGGCTATTTGAATGATTTGAATGTGATCTTTAATTTTAGTGGCAGAATCTTTTGAGAAAAATCTTCTTTATTTTAGGCCAACTTTGTTTTTGTTTTATTTACTTTAAAAAAAAAGTCTGGTATTTTAGATTAATTCATAAATCAACATGCTCTTTGTGTTGATTCACAGCTATTAGTGTGTGTGATATCTAATGTACATTTCATCCATTTCCTTTTGTTTATGTGTTAATTGTATAGTCACAGATAGGAAATATTGAAGGGTGTTATTTTTCAGCTCAGTGTGATATTCTTGCTTTCTCTGTGTGTCTTGCTGGGCCTAACCGGAGGTGTGACTGTTTTTGGAAGTGTCTGGCAGACACTGGGCTGAGACAGTGTCTGGGACTCATGCAGGTCCTGGTGCTGGTAGGGAATCTGCATTCAGTCACCCCACAGGCGAGAGAGACAAACAGCCCAGCACAACATACTCATCATTCACACATCCCATGATCCATCACTGCGCTGTTTAAGAGGACAAGAGGACTGTGTTTTAGCCCTCTAATACCTGGGTATGCACACACACCAAAGAAACACACACATAAACACACACCCACTCATTCACAATGCAGAGTCAGCAGCAATAGAAAGCAGTAAGCTGAAAAGATATTCAAACTCCGCAGTAATTACAGAGAATATACCTGACTGTGGGCTTTTCAAGTAATCTGGGGTTTATTTCTTCTCTTTAACTTTTATAATATTTCCAAGAAGTGATTATCTTGACATTATGTGGTTATTTTTTTTAGCAGTTTTCTTTTCTCATAAGTGCAGATTTGTGCACAAAGTGAATATAAACTTGGGTGAAATATTTTGGAGTAATATTTTCCAACTGTAATGACAAACAGATCAGTTTTGCATATTATAAATATTCTGATACACTGGGACATTTAAAATGCTAATCAAAAACTAATCTATTTTGTATGTTCTACAATAATTCATGTAAATTAGTTGATGTTCATTGACTTCGGAACTCAAGTCATTTGAATTAATGTAAATGTCAACTGTCTGTTTTCTTTGTCAAAACAAACCAGTTGTGTTTGTCACAACAAAACAGTGTCTCACAAGAACATTATGACTGTTTCAAAACTGTTACGACAGGAACATGTAAAAAAGAGACCTTTTAAAGATTAAAAACCTCAGCCCAGATAGCACATGGAGAGAGAATCTTCAGGGAGTCGAGAAGATGAAAAACAATTAAAAGCCAGATGAAGATAAATACTGAACAGAACAGTCTAGAAAACCTCACAGGTAATGATATATTTGTTTAGCAAGATTCATTATAAGAGGAATTTACACAGTTTTTTCCCCAAAGAAATTTGATCTAGTTTGTCAATAAGACATAATAAATTGGTTGAATGAAGCACAATGCAGTCAGACGGTTGAAGGAAACTGGAGGGAAATGAAGAAAAGGCATTGAATTATAACATAGAGAGCCTGAGAGATCACAAACTAACAATTACATTTAATGGGACAGTTAACTCAAAAATGAACCATTTGTCTTGAATGACCCACTTTCATTTTGTTTCAAACCTGTCTGACTTAATTTTTTTCCATTGAAGATTTTTGAAGAACATCCTAAAAACAACCAAGTTCAATAAATGGGCACTGAAGCTTTCAGGCTTCAAAAAGACACAATGACATCATAAAACTATTTTAAATATGGTCCTTACGACTTTTTCACTATTACAAATCTTCTGAAATCCTATTGGTTTGAGTGAGAAACAGACAAAAAAAAATTGTCGTTATTCAGTGAAAAGTATCAGTTGGATCAGTTTGATTCTTATTCAAATCATTCTGTTCAAAGATTAGTTTTATGAACTGAATCAACTTTAAATGACTTAAACCATGATCCCAAAACTTAAATGTAACCCTTATCCTTTTGACTTGAAACTCATTTTTTAAAAATGTAAAAAAAAAAAAAAAAAATGGAGTGTTCTCCAGAGGGGTCCAAGACCCTATAGGACTTTGGTCGCACTTGAACAATAGATAAAAATGGATACAAAAAATTGAATGGATTCGAGGAGTTTTTTTTTTTTTTTTTTTTTTTTTTTTTTAATTAAAAAATACTTCCCTCGTGGGCAAATTTGACCCCTTTTGAAATGAACGGAATGCGAGGAACGCTTCAATACACATAGAAAAACCTACAAAAGCTCAAGATTCAAACTAAAAATGCTTTAACAAAAGATTATTTTATAATGTCTACATGTGGACATTTTTTTTATAATTTTAAAAGACCAATGGAAATTTGATTTCTCATGTCATGACCCATTTAATATCATATTTTTAATATCATATGCTTCTTAAGAAAAAGTATCTTGATTTAATAATATTTACTTTAGATATTTGTAGGAAAACAATACGTTTTTGCAGTGCAATTGCATGTAATAGAGCAACCAGTATATTCTTCAAAATGTTTCTATTTCTTTTTCAGAAGAAAGTCATGCGAGTTAGAATGACATGATGAGATTAAATGATGACACAATTTTCCTTTTTTGTCCGAATGATCCCTTTAACTGTAAATAACATCCACACTAGGACTCCCAGGGGATTTGTTTATTGTATCAGAAGACCTTTTACTTTGACAGTATTAGTATTTATAGTCCCATTGATCCTCGGGCTCACAGAGTCTCATGTTTGAAGATTCATAATGTTTAAAAAGCCCTGCAACTTGTGACAAAGGACTCTCAGCCTGGATTTATGAGGACTGGCCTGTCTCTAAGGGTCTAAAGTGATCAGGCAGGACCAGGGTTTGGTCCAGGGCAAGACTGATTTAGTGAGGGAGAAGGAGATGTTGGCCCCGGGCCTCCTGGTCTCTCATGTCCACTGATCCAGGATAACTATGAGGATTTATGTGCACAGCCTCCTGACTAGTGCAACTCAGTGTAATAATGAGTTCACCTTCAGGGGCTGAAGCTAGCACTCTTCTCTTTGCACACATCTCCCTTTCTATGTGTTTAGCTCGAGTAGTCCTCGAAATAGATGCTCTCACAAACTCTTGACAAATTAGCATGTTTATTGCCTAAAGCCAATCCTCTGATATGCACTCACTTCATTCTGTCAGCCATTTGCCCTCCGAGTTTATTCATTTCTGTGTTTATTTCTCATTTTATCAATAGGAAATGTCATATTGGCTGAGATTCTTGCAACTTAATAAGTATGCACAGCTTTGAGGAAATATAAACTGCAATTTAATATATTTTGATTTATTGAATTTATGTGGTGCTTGTTTAATGATGTTGTAGACGCCTGCAAAGTGGTGGCACTTCCTTAAGTATCTTTATCAATTTTAATTTGTGTACAATTATTGGGGTGTATTGATCCGAGACAGTTAACATAGCTAAGTGTTTTCCAATGTAAACCCTCACTTTGTCACATCTTGCAGCATGAAGTATGAGGTTAGCCATTGTAGCTCTTTCCTTGTGCATGTTAATCATGGCAATAAAATATGTGAAAGAAAAAAATCAAAGCTTTTTTCTTGGTAAAAAAAAAAAAAAAAAAAAAAAATATATATATATATATATATATATATATATATATATATATATATATATATATAGCTGGTGTTTTTTTGTATTGTATCATTTTTTTCACAGCTTCTTACACAGCACTACACCAACACACTCAAATCTGGACTCTCTGGAAAAAGCCATCAATTATTGTAAAATGGCACAAAAAAACACCAAAAAAACACCATATGTGCTACATTACTTGATTAAAATGTGTAATTACAATTCAAATGCATGATGTGCAAGTTTCAATGACACTAAGGTATATTTTAGTTTACCATAAATCCTGGTCAGTACATTCAACAGTAAACTTTATTTCAAAGACAATATAGTGATTATGAAATTATAGAAGATGTCACATTTCATGAATTCAATGTCTCTCTCTCTCTCTCTCTCTCTCTCTCTCTCTCTCTCTCTCTCTCTCTCTCTCTCTCTCTCTCTTTCTCTCGTGCTTGTGTGTGTGGGCGTGGCCGCTGATAATCACTGATAAGAAGCGCCAGCTGTTATCACTTGTTTGTCCCTTTATATGTTCAGTAATTGATGTCGCATGTTGTCAGATTGTTGTGGCTTCCCCAGTGTGTGTTCCTTGTCCCGTATTCCTCTCCTGGCTTCCTGATTGTGGATTCTTCTTGTTCCTCGTCGCCTTCCTGGATTCCTGCTTTGCTTCACTGAGATCACCATTCACCTCCACCGGGTTGCCCGTCAAAGTCCCTGTGTCACCTGTCTTCATCGTTGTTTGTGTTCGCCTGACCTGCTGTTATTTACATCAGCTAATAAAGCCTTTTACTTGCATCTTGATCCGGTCTTCATTATTGTCTCATATGTACTGTACTCTAAAGTCCTACTTTAAACTATAATTAATTGCAACATTCAATTAAGTGTCCAAAAACATTACATTCGGTTCACATATAAGAGTTTTCTTTTAAATTATATTATTTCCACAAGTATTCGTAAAAGTATTTGCTACTTATTTGCTTGGGAGTGCTTAACAGACATGGTCCCTGAACTGTCTTTATATGGAAAAGTGTGCTAGGATTATCCAAAATGTATCATTTTGAGTTTCATGGAAACAAAATAACAACATACAGGTTTCCGAACTTTCATATTTGGGTGAACTATCCCTTTAATTCGATGTCATCTATTCTAAAATATCCGATTATAGTATCAAAGTCTGCCACTCAAAATGACGGCTCACATTATCTGGGTGACTGGTGATTTGTGACACACATAACCAGCAATACTATAGCACCATGCTTTTGTAATATCTAGCACAGCTGGACTATCTCTCGCTCTGTCAAATTTCTCAACTATACGCTTACAGTGTGCTATCTCTTGTGCCACCTTGCTGGCTCCACATGAAGGGAGACAGATAAAGAGGAAGGTGGGGAGTGAGGAACGATGTGAATTTAATTTTATGGTTTATTAATAAAGACATATCACTTTCTCTATGCCCACACACCTCTGTTCAGTAGCTGCACCTCCCTCTTATGCTATCTGGATCTCTCTTTATTAGGGAGACACAAAGCCCTGCTTGCATGGGATCCAAAGATAGACGTCTGTGTAACAAGCAGTCAACTCTCATTCTAGAGTACCTTAGAGGCTGGTCATTAGCATGCTGTATAATTGAATCAGCAAATTAGAAACCGCATTCACTGACGTTCCTTCCAAAGTGCTTTTGATGGTTATCTTGTTATTTTGCAAATGATACACTGAAGGCTTGATTAGCCAAAATTAACAAGCAAACTGCCTGGTACACAAGGTTGCTTTTCATCAGCAAACATGCATATACAATAGAAAATGAGAACAGCCGGCATGGTATAATTATATGAAGTCTAAGGGGAACATAATCTTTATTTAATCTTAATTATTAGTTGCCTCTATAATGCTCAAATCCAGTAGTACTATCAAGTGTAAATACGTGCATACAGCACTGGTTATTGATTAGATGTACAAGAGCGCTGACAGGCTTAAATAAATATGCAGGAGAACATTTCATATTTCTATAAATATTCTTAAAGCCTTACTTTGTCTGCATTTATGGCTGTGGGGATACTATTAGGGCAGAAATGCAAATTTAGTTCGAATACAAGATTTAAAAAATTCAAAATGTAAATGTCTTTCTGGCAAATCCAGGGTCCAAGAAATACAGTAATACTCATTTTTTTGTGTAAACAATAAGGACTGTGTGGCCATTATTACACCGCTTTACTGAAACATATTGCTTATGCCAGATATAGGAATTTCTTTCTACTTGGGGTCACTACTCACCTTTTGAAACCTGGCACTGATAAATGACCCTGTTTTATTTCCCCATTCGTTTAAACTGCCTAGCTACTCAAGATCAGGTTTGATGGTTCTTAAATTAGGAATTGGTGGAAAACTGTAAACCACTGAAAACTGGCATCAGCAGTATACGGTTGCAGATGTGAAGACCTTATACCTTTCATTATTTCACATCACGCATGTAAATGTAAATCCACAGTGTCTCGGGAACATGATACAAATCTCTCTGCATGGCGAGTCCCCTTTGGGGCCCTCACTGAGTTAATCCAATGTTGCCCCCAAGTGTTCATTGAACGCAATGTCATCTGGGGACTAACCACAGGAGTTGGACTATAATTTTTCGCTACCTGCTCGCAGAGAATTGAGTGCAGGTGCGACACACTCTGTTATTGCGTCACATTCAATTTGTTCCGAGCTAGTGCATTAGTGGAGTCACAAGGCCGCAAAGACAATCCACTGTGAGTTCACATTCAAGAAAAGATACATTTATGGGTCTTTAGCCTGAATCAGGTAAGAAAGAAAACAAGGAATGAGAAATACAGAAAGACTACATTCTAATAGTCTATATCAAGAAATACTGCATTATCCACTCATTTTGTTTGTTTACATTTATTAAATTAATTTATCGACAAAATATGATAAATAATATTATTTTATTCTGTTTGGAAAATGATGTGAAACTTGAATGAATTCTTCATTATTAATCAAATAAAATATGTTCCAAGTTAAATCAAAACATGTGAAATGCTTCAATATAGTTTTTAATATAAATTACATATAGATTTATTACAGATTTTGTTTACATAAATGCAGTTTTGTAGTTGGTTGGAAGTGATATGATTATGTTTCAATGGTCATGATAATTATTCACAGGCCTAGTTATTATTTATGGGGAAGTTCCATTTACATAAAATGAGATGATTTTGCTCACGAAATAGTACTGAAAAAAATTGTTGTATAAATGTAAAAATGTAATACAATATTATTGAATATCATACTGACAAGTAGCCTACGTTATTTTTAATTATTCGTATTATGATTATAGCCAGGCTTCTTTATGCACCCGTGTTATGTTAACATTTTCTTTAGTAGAACATACTGAACATACTGTATGTCTTGGCATTGTTTGTGTAAATATGTACAAAATAATAAAACAATGTTTGCTTCACCATATTTTTTGACAGTGTTTGTGTATTGGCAAGCTCATAGCCTTGAGCAAACTAGTTCTTCACTATTAGACTATTTATCAGATTATATATTCATAACCTGTAATTGTGTTGTAAATCAATAAAAAATAAATTCTATAATAAAAATGTTATATAATCAATAAATACAATATTTATTGAATATATGTCTAAGTATATTTTTTGACAGACTATTCTCGCATTTTGCTCGGCGTTTCGTAGGACACAAATTGAAAAAGCTGTCATTAAGTTTGTCTCCTTCGGCTCTCCGTAGATCACCGACATATTGTTTGTGAGAAGCAAATTCTGGAAGACAAGGAGAGTGTTAAGATTACGGCGTTGATATTACCAATCGTCAAGGCGTATATCAGTAAAGAAAGTACGATGGGTGAGTATTGAAACTATACTGTTTTTTAATGAGTTAGTTCTGTTTGCGGTTTTTAGGGAGCAAATCTGTAGCTGAAAATCCGAGAGAAGTTACACCATGTCAGTTAAAGCATGAGTGTAAACGGCCAGTTAGCTTAGCACATTGCTGTACTCGACCTACAGGTTTATCAGTGAATCTGAAAGCAAACATATGAAGCTTAAACTCTTTTCAAACTGGCACTTGTGAGATTTATTCAAGGTTGACTGAAGTGGAAGGCAATTTTGAATCTTTGCCGGTGTAAACGCTTGGTCCTGTTCAGTCAGATGTTGTGAAATCGTGTCATGTTTGTCAAATCATCTCCAACATTATACGTTGAAGAAAAACCCAGTGAACTGTCATGGTTCACATATAAATGATGCCTATAAAGGCTGTCTAGGTAGGTAGACAGCTGACGGGGTTAAACAACTAATCTACAATGTCAGCGAGTTCACCAGTCAACTGTAACATGTGACCAGCCCTGATAGCTGATAGTTTCTGCTTTAAATCTGTTTATCAGATGTTTATTCATAGTTTACTTCACCGAATGGAAGCAAATCGGCTGTTTCTTGTTGTAATCCTTTGGCTAGGTTGTCAGGACGATAAAACATGTCTGTTAAATATTATTTGGAGCCCAGCTTTAGAGAATACTTTTGAATGGGAGGAAGGGGTTGGGACAGGAATGATACAGACAGGACTCAGATTGGATGTCAGAAACTACCTGACTGCTGCTGACTTGCTTTGTCTGGTCTTATAGGCTACTATTTCAAAGAACCATCACATTGGAAATTATTGTGATTTTTGGCAGCTTTTCCATGGCAATTTAGAGGTTTTCACACACTGGCATTTCAGTTTGCAATTTGATATGCTGAAACCAGCAGGTCAGTTTAGGCTGCACTTTTGCAGATAGGCTATTTCTTCAAATTAGTTCTCTCATTTCTTTCCATTGTGGACATTTGGTACTGAAAACATCCTATTAAACTATCATTAAAACAAATCGGCTCAACACTTTTTTTTTTCTCAAAAGTTTGGCCAGTGGTTCAGATTTTTGACCCATGTAACCTTGAATTCTTCAAAAAAACGTTTTTTTATGGCACCCACGTGTGAATAAAAGCCTAAATTCAGTCTGTTCATCATAAAGCGATTGTCTCTTCAGAAAATTTGTACTAAACCGCTCAATTCATATTGATTCGTTTCACGATCTCTTTCTGAACTTTTTGAAGCATCAAAGTTTAATTTGAATAGTACTCTAATGGAGAATACAGAAAGCTCTCAGATTTTATCAAAATATTTTCTTTTGTGTTCTGAAGATGAATGAAAGTCTTATGGGTTTTGAACAATATGAGGGTGAGGGTAATTAATGACAATTTTTTATTTTTGAGTTTACTATCCCTTTAACCTTTGGATAGTCTATGTTCTGAGCTTGTCTGCTGTCTGTCCCTAGTTTTGCGTCTTTAAGCCATAGCAAACACACTCCTTTAAAATAGTTCTGCGAAAGGGGCCCAGCCCACACTGCTATTTGTGAGGCCCATGTGATGGGCAACTATGTCATGGAGCGCTTGAGTCAGGTTGAGCCACAGCCTGCTTGTCATCCCGTCTAAATTTGTTAGTTGTTATGATGTTCTTTCTCTTCTTAAAGGAGTAGTTAATCAAAAAAAAAAAAAAAAAAAAAAAAAAAAACACCCTACTCATCCTCATATTGTTCCAGACCCATATTATCTCTTTCCTCCATGGGGCAGAAGAATATCTTGGCCACTACTTTACCCAATATAATGAAAGTGAATTGGGACTGGGGCTGTCAAACAAATCAAAAGTGGTCCACTTGATTTGGATGTTATATTCCAAGTGTTTTGAAGCTGCATGTTTGCCTTTTTTGAGGAACAGAAAAACAATGAGTTATTCAAATCTTGACATTTGCCATTGCTCTCCTTATGTTAATAGGGTAATTAGTGATTTATTAGTCTGATTTATGAACAAAATATTATTTTGTTCTTTTCAGTGATCTGTCCTGAATGATTCATTTGCTAATCTGACTGATCAGGTTCTTAAGTGTTGCTCATGAGTCATGATGACTCAATGATCTGGTTATGGTTTTGTGTTCTCTTGAAAGCTGGAGCTGCTACTTACAGCCCATTTATTTTAGTCAGATGGGGGAAAGCAACCAGTTACACTACTGTTCAAAAATGTAGGATTAGTATGATTTTTTTTAAATGAATGAATACTTTTATTCTGCAAGCACACATTAAATTAGTTGATCAAAAGTGACAGAATTTTTTTTAAGAACAAATGTCTTATTATTTTAAATAATTAGTGTTCTTATTAATTATATAAAAATAATAATTCTTATTAATAATCTACTTTCTATTCAAAGAATCAAATTTGGGTGTAGATTTCCACAACAAATATTAAGCAGCACATTGAGCACACTGTTTTCAACATTGATAATAATAAAAAATGTTTCTTGAACACCAAATCTGCATATTAGAAGGATTTGTGAAAGATGCGATGTTGAAGACTGAAGTAATATTGCTGAAAATTCAGCTTTGCCATCACAGAAATATATTTTTAAATACATTAAAAAAATATTAAAATAGAAATATAACGATTTTATATTAATAGCATTAATAGCATTTTTAATTGTATATTTATTTCACAATATAATTTTTTTCTGCTGTTTATTTTTTTTATTTATTTTTATTGAATTCAACCTTGATGCAAATAAGATACCTAAAAAAAAAAAAGCTTTTGCAAATCTTACCAGCCCTAAACTTTTTAACGGTCATGTAGATTATTCAAAAGTTCTTACTGTCATATGGGTTTGGAACAACAGTGAATGATGACGAATGTTTTATTAACTATTCTCTTTAAAACATGGCCTAGGCCTATATTGCTCCTGAGGAGTTAAATTGAAATACATCCTTCCATATGTTGCGAAGAAGGCTTCACCCAAAACCTCACCCATCAGGGAGACTCATTTCTAACAACAGCAGTCAAGCTGATACAAGTGGTAGTTCTCTGTTCCAGAACTGCAGATTTACTGACTAAAGCTTATGGAGGTCTTCGTGTGGTGCCAATGCTGATTTTGGGTTATTTTCCTCCTTTGAGACACTGTGCAATAAGATCTTACAGAAAGGATGGGAGCGAATTCAAGATCAGCAACTGTACCCTCAGGCACTTTGTTTGTTAGCGACCTTATGTGCATTTGGTAGCATTAGCCAGTCATCATTCGTAGCCTCCTCTGCTCTCAGTGCCACACAAATGCTGAGACAGGCTGCTTTAGCTGCTTGCTCATGCAAACAGTGTTTAGACACCCTCAATAAAAGTGGTTTTGCTCACTGACTCCGGGTGGCTCTGTTCAAGTGTGTTGTGCTCAGCACAAACAGACCAAAGTGAGTAATGAAGCTGGAGATAGCTGCTGAGACTGCTGAACAAAAGGAAGGGTTTAATAAGCTACGCACTTCCACATCCATTTTAGTCTTGTTGGTGACGACATTTGCCCTCTTGCAGATGGGACTCTAATTGAAATTGTCATAGCTGTTATGTTTTTCCCGTCAAAATGCCCAAATACATGCATATCTTCTTTGTTCACAGCTGACAGTTTGTGCAGGACTTGCACTCATTCTTTCCTCACTAGCAACTCATTGACTGATACTTAGTCATCTGCAAATTGGGATGAAGAGTTCAAATCAAGCTCTTTATTCTCATTTGACTGGTATCAGTCAATATCTTTTTTTCTAGGCCTATCTAAAAGGCTGCAATTTGATCGTAAAAACAGGGAAGTATTGTGAAATATTACTACAGTTTAAAATAACCGTTTTCTACTTTAATATATAATTTTTTTATTATTAATTTATTACAATATGCTGGTTTGGTGCTCAAGAAATATTTATTACTTTTATCAATGTTAATATTTTTGTGAACAGAATTTATTTGATTTGGAAATCTTTTGTAACATTTTTAATGTTTACTTTTGATCAATTCAATTAACTTTTTTTTCTGAATAAAAGTATTAATTTCTTTAAAAAAATATTACTGACCCCAATGCAAGCTTATATATGCAATAAAAAATATACTGCATGGCCAAAATTATGTGGACAACCACTTCTAATTAAAAAGTTTGTCAATTTCAGCTTAGTCTCGTGTAGACTGATGGCAGAAGGTTTGGACTTTATCACAGTTTTTCTTGGCCAAGAGGACGTTTGACTGACATGTAACGCAACCAATCACAGTTTGTTTTGTTTCTGCTTCATGTTTAGGGGTGTGACAATATAATGTCGATGTCCCTACAATAACAGACCACGTGCATCTAATAAATTATTTATTCAAAAATGTTGTGCAAGTTTACTGCAACAATGGAGCTGCGAACTGCACATACTTTTGAAAATCCAGCATTTAGTTGATCCTGGTAAGCGCTCATTGTCACGGTTGTAAACAACTCTTTCTTTTTCCACGAGGGGTTTAGGCGTCACGGCATTTGTTTCCAGGCAGACCGATACAGAACACTACACACACATCTCCCGAACATCAGATCGCGTTTTCAAAACTCCTGAAGTGTTTCCAGAAAAATGTGCCATATGCATCAGACGTTCAGCCAGAGGTTCGTGGACGTGACGTCTGAGGCTGAGACTAATTTCAGCTACACTCTTCCTTCATGTGGTCTTGGGAAGCTCCTATATCTGAGCTGTGATGCCACATGTTCAAGTCAGAAACTAAATCCGGAAGAAGCCAAAAACAAATAAACCATTTTCTGTTTTATCAATGGTTTATACTGCTTTTGTTTAATGGGCGGGGAACTGAGATTTGAAAAGCGCTAATGCTGCTAATCTTGCATATAACTGGATGGATAATTTCAAAGTCCCTTTCAAGTAAAGTCTTTTCACTCGGCGGTCATCCAAGACCACTGTCAATTTGAATAGGGGAATCCTAAAATCTCAAAAACTGCTCGCCATACATTTAAATAACATATTTCAAATCAGCAAAAAAATCTGATGCCACTGTCCCATAAATGTTGTTTATTATACACAATAGCGTTAAAAAAAGCTTACGTTTCAGACTGGACCAGCCAATGCACATGTGCAGTCCTAAGCCCGCATCTCAGGCAGGACACTGACTGTTTCTATGGCAAGTTGGCAACCGGAGCTTCTAAAGGCAGCTGCAGTGACACAATGACTTTACCAATTAGCCATTGGCTCTTTTATTTAGAAGGCAGAGCTTATTTCATCATTTTATATGTTTCACTTTCTCCCATTCATAATAATATAAGTGCATTGTCTTGGTAAATCTAATGTCTTTGATAGTATGAAGTGAAAGAGAGGTTGGTTAGAATGGTTTATCTTTTTTTGAAGCAGACTGTTAACTAAATGGCTTTGCACAAATAAATATGTGGAAAAACAATTATTTTCAACTCTTATTCTGCCCCTTTGTCTGAAATAATGTCATTGCATAGAAAACAGTATCCACGCCCACTTGCTATTGCACACAAGTGTTTTGAAAACATTATCCTTATAAAACCGTCATTTACACACAAGGCATTATGACATAATTTGCTTAAGATTTGTCATGTAGCTGCTGTCAGATCCAATACCATTGGCTGCTTCATTTTCAACAAAAGTTTCTTTGTCAACTCTCCATTACACTGTGTCACGGTTACAAAACAATCTGCAGTCAAATTCTCTGAACAACATCTAACCCTCTGATGCGATCCAGGATGCCATTAAAAATAAACAATCCAATTGTTCCTGGCGCTAGTATCCTGAAGTCTGTACATAGACTCAAATGAGCTGTTTTAAAACAGGCCGCGTCAAAGCTTTTTTCCGGCACACGTAAAGTGAGCAGGCATCTGTATACTCTATCTAGTGTAGACCGCCTTAGTGAGTATAATGGATTCTATTTGATTTTGGTGCAACACCCACATCCGGTGTATGCAATTGTCAGCCGTTAATCAAATGAATGCCAGTGGGTAAAGCCTATGGTGCGATGATGTATAAACAAAACTTTGTCAATGTCTTGCTCTGGGGGCAGGCAGATGCATTTGCTTTCGTGACGTCACAGATCCCACAATGTCCAAATGGTGCGAGGACCTCTTGTATGTCAAAAGATCAAGGCAAATGTGATTTCTCATGTCATGTAATTGTCTGTTGTGTCTTTGGAGTTGTCTGTAACTTGTTTCTGACTCATCTTGCCCTGCAGAGCCTTCAGGAAGTCCTGCGAAGGATAATTTTAGGATGAACCGCTATAAGAACAAAGCACTCAACCTGGATGAGATGCGTCGAAGAAGAGAGGAGGAAGGAATTCAGCTGAGGAAACAAAAACGAGAGCAACAGGTGACCTTTCTTTCTTATTTTCATTATCGATTATTATCCATTTTTCCGATTAGTTGTTGCAGCCCTAGTCCCATCCAACATGTTTTTTCCCTTATTGACTATCCTGTTGCTTCCTGAAATGCATCACGTTACATAATTTAAATGGCTTATAAATGCTGTCTCACGTTAACTTTAACTGTCACATCAATTGATGCAATTTGCACCATTGATTCTCTCTATTTCTCTTGCCAGCTGTTTAAGAGGAGAAATGTGGAGCTGCTAGGTGAAGAAGGGGGAATGTTTGACAGTCCACTCATGGATTCCTATGTCTCCTCCACCACAGCCCCAGTGAGTTCAAACCCAAATGCACAGTTTGCTTTCTCCCATTATATCACTTAGAGGGTGAGGTAACTCTGGGATTGTTGATAGTAATGCATTATGACTCCTTAATTCAATAAGCACTATTGATTTGGACTTCTCAGAGGTGCAAACCTGGACTGAAAACAAATTACGGTCAGTGATCTAGACTGAGTTTGTCCTATGTGTTTTTTTTTAGGATGGAGTAATTACAAGAGACATGGTTGAAATGCTCTTCTCAGAAGATCCTGAACTACAGCTGGTCACAACACAGAGGTTCAGAAAACTACTTTCCAAAGGTATCTTACACAATCACATGTCTGGAGTTGATTAAAAGCGGGCTGGAGTTTTAATAAATCCATCTGTGTTTTTCAGAACCAAACCCACCTATCGACGAGGTGATAAGCACACAGGGAGTTGTTAATAGATTCGTTGAGTTCCTTCAGAAAAGTACAAATTGCACATTACAGGTGAGATTGAATTAAATCTAAAACAATATATATATTTTTTTTGTCATTTTAAATTATAAAGTCAGGTCCTTGAATATGTGTTTTTTATTTTTTTCCTCCCCCATCTCAGTTTGAGGCTGCTTGGGCACTGACCAACATCGCATCTGGAACATCTCTGCAAACAAAGTTTGTGATAGAGGCCGGTGCCGTTCCTGTCTTTATCGAGCTTCTCAACTCCGAGTTTGAAGACGTACAGGAGCAGGTATGAGTTACAAAGTTGCAATGGATAAGTGACCTTGTTTTGTTTGTGCTAAATGAGTATGAATCCCATGTGGGTAAATTGATGAATGTTTGTGTCACAGGCTGTTTGGGCTTTGGGGAACATTGCGGGAGACAGCGCTGTGTGCAGAGATTATGTGCTAAACTGTAATATCCTTCCACCTCTACTAATGTGAGTGCTAACATGAGATCACAATACTAGCGTTTATCTGACAAAACAGTGAATTTAATTAACATCCTCCACAGAAGAAACAAACGTTTTTGTGCTGAATATTAGGATTGATTGTTTTCTTGATGATACTTATTTTCCCCAGGCTGCTGACCAAATCAACTCGTCTCACAATGACCAGGAATGCTGTGTGGGCCTTGTCCAACCTCTGCAGAGGCAAAAGTCCACCCCCAGACTTTGAGAAGGTCTGAACAGCTTCTCTGACCCTTGACAACACTTATTTTCCTTATGTTTAAGAAGATACTGGACACTTTACAGGCTGATAGAGGTGTCAGAAATACCAGCAAATGAGTACCAAGGCGATACTAAAAGAAAATGACTCTACCATTGTTTCTATAGTTTCTTTAATTCAGGAAGTAACCCAGAACAGTGTTCTGGTAACTACCCAAAACACCTTACTAAACTGACTCGAATGCAACATGGCATTTTGATTTAATATATACATTTATTAGATATTTGTTTATACACTACGGTTCAAATGTCTGGGGGTCAGTTTTTTTTTAAAGAAACTAAACTTTTATTGAGTGAGGAGTGATTAAAAGTGACAGTAAAGTGACAGTAAAAGTGACAGTAAAGATTTTCAAATGAATGCTGTTCTTATGAACTTTCTATTCATCAAAGAAACCTGAAAAAAGGATTTTTAGTTTCCACAAAATATTTTTTCAACATTGATAATAATCAGAAATATTTCTTAAGCAGCAAATCATTATACTAGAAGGATTTCTGATGGATCGTGTGACACTGAATTAATGATGCTGAAAAGTCAGCCTTGCCTCCACAGGAGTAAATTACATTTATATTAATTGTATATTAAAATGGAAAACGGTTATTTTACTGTAATCTAGGGGTGTGACGGTTATTATATAACCAGTTGAACACCGTCATTAGAACTCTATAACCGCCAAAACAGTGTTGTTAAAATATCTTGCAGATAAGGTTATATAGGCTACTAATATCAGTGTTGGGGAGTACCGGAATACATGTACTGGCGTTACGTATTCAGAATACAAATTATGAGTAACTGTAGTCTCCACAGAGCATAAAATATTCATTTTATTTATGTATCGCATTTATACTGAAAGCGGCACTAAAAGATGCTTTAAAGAAAGGTTTTGTGCTTTCTGTTTGATGTCTATGAGAAAGTTTTAAAGTGAATTTCGTTTTGTATTAATTGTATCTTAATTTCAATCAGTGTTTCATCAACCAATTGCCTGGATTTAGAAAATAAGAAGTAAACATAGCAGACGATAGATAATCACGAAACGGAGGCGCCGGCGCGTGAACTGGAGCTTGTCTCATAAATGATCTGAAACTCGGCGTATAAGGTAGCCTTGCCTCACAGACATGTCTACTTTTAAACAGAACAATTCAAAACAAAAGAAAACAGCCTACAGACTGCTCTCTGCTTATGTAATCCGTATGAAATGTGCATTTCTCTGTGGTGCGTTGACTACTGCGAAGGCGCGAGTCAGCATCGTCAACCTCATCTTTTCAGCCGATACTGACAGAAAACAGTTGTTTATTAATAAACAAAATCTCCTTTCTATATTTTACATATTCATAATCATTACTTTTGCAGGTTCTTTGAGACAGATTTTAGGTGCTTTATTGGCAGCGCCACCCTTACATGAACGCGTCACCACCGCACCCTACACACGCACACACACACTCGAGAGAAACAGGCCTGTTTTTTTGTTAAGGATTTGTTTACTGTGTGTGATTCATTTAATGGAAAGCACATTCACTGCTAGTTGTCTTGCTGTTAATTTTAAATAAACGTAGAGCAAGTAACTAGTCAGAGTCTGCTGTGAACCCCACCCCTCGGGACGACGACGACGGCGGCGGTGGTTATGTTACGAACCGTCACATTTGACTCACGTCATAACCGTCATCACAAATTCTGAAACCGGCACACCCCTACTGTAATCTCACAAAAACCTTTTTACTATTTTTCTTTTTTTAATCAAATTAATGTGGCCGTGCTGAGAATAAGAGACTTCTTTGAAAAAACATTTAAAAAAATTACCGACCCCAAACTTTTGAATGGTAGTGTACATTTAGTAATATCTCAAATATTATATATTAAATGAAAAGAGTGCTTTTTCTTTCTCTCTCTCTCTCTCTCACACTCACACACACACACACACACGCGTCTTTAATGTCAGTGCAGTCAGGGTGCATTTTTTTTCATAATTTCAGAGGCTAAGTGGCATGTTTTCTCTTAATCTCTGGATTTCATATTGAAAGCTCTCTTTTTCTCTTTTAGGTGTCTCCATGCCTGCCTGTGCTGTCCCGTCTTTTGTTCAGCAGTGATTCAGACTTGCTGGCTGATGCCTGTTGGGCCCTCTCCTATCTCTCTGATGGGCCCAATGACAAGATCCAGGCAGTTATTGATTCAGGGGTCTGCAGGAGGCTGGTGGAGCTGCTCATGTGAGTCAGCTCTTATGACTACATTGTCATTTCTATATTTAAAGTAAACCTGAAACTACTACACTTGTAAGTTTTATAAGGACATATTTCATAGTGAAACTGAAAATTCAGCAGGACATAATGAAGGATGTCGAGTGAGGACTTGAATAAATCCACTTTATTTGATTGTATAATAAAAAACCAGGATAGAACATCATCTAGAAAAAGTAGAAGCATTTTAACAACCAGTACAAGTCAAGCTGGAGGGGGAAATAAACGAGAGAAAAAAAGCATCATAAATGCTATATTGCAAGTCCAAAAGATTATGAAAACAAACTAAGTAGAATCGGTTTTGATTTTACTTTTTTAAAGCTCAGTATTACGATTGCAGAATGTTTGTTGGCAGATTTTATTTTTATTTGTTTGAGCTTTGCATAAACCAGTGGAAACTTTTAAGGATACGCAAGATAAAAAGTAGTTAAAGCTGCAGTCTGTAGTTTTTCCTCTTTGTCGCTATCTCTGTTCGGAATCTGCAATTGCAGTTATTTGCGGTATTATAAACTTTACGTGGGTTGTGCCTCGGCACGGCACAGCGCGGATGAACACAATGTTTTGAGGAGAATGTGCTGTCAGTCACCGCGCTGGTGTGGATACTGGCATTCGCAATCACAGATTATACTTTTTGGAAGTATGACCAACATAAGAATTTTCACCGGAAAAGGTCATCTGAACAAGCAAGTAACATCCACTTTTGTTCTGACCAACTAAGGGAAAAAAAGCATTGCAGTAAATCGCGCTGTATACACATTATACACATCACATTATACTTTCTTCTCAAATTGTTAATGTTAACAACATTAGCATTGCGTGACTACATTTAATGCCCTTCTGATATTATCCTTATTTTCGCTTGGGCCCAGTTGCAGTCTCTTTTTTCTGTAGCCACTCCGAAGTCTTTTGCATTTTACAACGGGTGAATCTCCAGTTGTCACTGGTCATTGTCATTTGAACCTTTCTAGATCCATCAAATTAATAAGTTTAAATTAGAGGTCGACCGATTTATCGGTTTTGCCGATATATCGGTGCCGATAGTTGATTGGTGGAACTATCGTTATCGGCAAAAATCCACACCGAGAGTTTTTCCGGGTTGCGTCCGTTGCTGGAGCAGTCATTACACGGTACGAGAACGCTGAAGAGACTGCTGGCATTATACAGAGCGAGAGCGCCCTCTAGAGGACAAATAACAAACTATCACTGGCTTGTTTACATTAACACGCGAGGCAGCGCGCAGCAGATTACAAGCGGCACGGAGAGCGACACTTCAGATGCGCATTTAAGACACAGACCACGAAACGATATGAATACAGAACACTAAAGTACATTATTATCATATCATTATTAATTTGTTGACTAGATGCTGCATCAGCAGAGAAAGAACAGAAGTTTGCCATCGAGTCTGAGAGGAATAACAGTAACGGCTACCTCAAGCGATTAAAGCAATGTGACGAAAACACACGCAGACCTGACCCAAATGTTTTATGTCGCAATTGTTACCATCTATTTGCATTCGTTTATATCCAGCTGGTCACTTTTATGCATTCATTAGCCGGCGAAGTTGTATATTAAAGCTAGTGACGTGATTGCTTTCTCAACATTGATATGTTCATGCAGCCGACAGAAACATAAACAAATCAGAAACGCAATCGATTTCAGTTCTTTTTTTTATCACTACACTACATATTGTTAATTTGATTTGATAATCAAGTGTTCTAAGCTAATAAAGTGAGAGACTGTAGGCTACATGTAGGCTAATATAGGTCTACATTTTAATGCTCGGGCATTTGCAGATATTTAAATATGGCCATCTTCTTTAAGCATTTATAATAAGCATTTAAACACTTTACAATAAGATTCACATTTTAGCATTAAATATGGTTAATTTTGTAGAAGTATCATTCATTGTTAGTTATTTTCTGTAGAGTTTGTTCTGTACAACTTATTTTAATATATTCATATTTATATATTTATTTCATTTAGCACATTTCAGTTCAGCACTGTTTTTCTTGGAGTGTTATGTTTGTTTTTAATCCCAGTATCCATTTTAAAAAATATCGGTTGAATAATCGGCTATCGGCATGTACGGTCAAACCTAAATATCGGTATCGGTAAAATCCACTATCGGTCGACCTCTAGTTTAAATATTAAGTGCTGTGAGAAAAAGGCGATACATCTCCTAGGGCTGTGCGAAATGGCTAAAAATAATTATCACGATTTAATATTTCATATCGTTCGGTATCGATAATTATTGACATTTTTCAAGTAGAAAAGTTTGAATTTAAACCACAGTTTTTATTTATTTATGCACATTATTAAGGCAAACAACACATTATATTAGTTTTAGCAGTCAAAAACTAAATAAAATGTAAACAAATATATCTTTGTCTTATATTAAGATTAAAAAAAGTAAGTGTTAAAGAAACTCTTGAACTTAAATAAAATGTTACAAAATGTGTGCAATGTGAAAGTGTAAACGTAGAACAATCAAGGCCAACTTTGAGGTAGATCAACATCTGTATTACAATTTTGTAAAAAAACTTTTTAAATAAGTGGGTTTTTCTACATCTTGAAACTTTTAGTTTTATAAATGGGGTGATTTTTGAATGATGATCAAATCATGTTTTTTTCCTCATCACATTAAAAATAACATTTAAATAAGATAATATTTGAGTTTTGAAGTGCTGGAAAAAGATGTGTGACGTACTTGAAAACATTTGACTATTCCTGCCAAACTTTCATGGTTACAGTTAGTGTTACTATATTAAATCCATGGTGAATGTTGCTGATCAGGGGACTTAAAGCCTATAACTAGTTCATTCATGGCACAATGTTTCTCCTGGTTTCCACGTCAGCGCTGTTTGATCTAATAGAGATCTATGGTTAATAATGGAGAAATGTGAATGCTTCTCACAAGATCTCTTAGCGATGTTATTACTTCAGTGGTGAATTCAAATGCTGTCTTTACTGGATGTCTTAGCGCTGTAAAGTGACAGTGTCGCTTGATCAAGATCGGCTCGTGCTGCACTGATGTTGATGGTCCAAACTGATAAACGGTCCGTGTAGCACAAAATAATGAGTAGCGCAGTTTCGTTCCACTTTTATTGCGTTTGCCACTTGATGCGACGTTGTGGTGGTCGCACCATCTTTAACTTCGCGAATGGAACACCTTCAGTCAACATGTAGAGTTCATGGTTGCATAGCAACGACAGACGCCACTGGAACGCAAGCGCTTTGGAAAGGAGACAGCGGCACAGCCGCGCTTTCCACACCTGTTAGACGTGATATGTGAATGGCCCCTAAGATCTACGGGCGACGCGCTCGCATTTTTATGAAAATATCGAGCACTATATCGAACAATTTTTATATCATTACCGGCAATGGTGTACCATCGATAAATCCGATACCATTTTATCGCCCAGCCCTAAAATCTCCACCTCCAACATTCTCATAAGCAATATAGCCTAGCCGAGACACCTTCTTTATGTGTACAAATGTGACATGATGCAAAGACATGCTCAAATTTCCCGCAGAAATCCACCAGTACCACTGGAATTAACATTATTACAAGCTTAACGTTTTGAATTGAGCTACTGAAAGCAGATAGTTTTGAACACTGGCTGGTTATGAACTTGCTCAAATTTATTTTGGATAATTTTTAACCCAAAAAAGTTACGGACTTCAGCTTTAAATTAATACTTAAATTAGGTTTATAATAAAAAGATCAAATCAAGATGTCACCTGAAACCATATTTCTTATTAAAGTTTTAATGGAAAAAAAAAAGTTCTTGAAACTTCTAAAATCATAAATGTGGTTCATTTGTGGTTCATTCATTTATCAATACTTTTCGTAATACAAAAAAAGTTTGATAACCTCACAAATTTTGAAAATATCTTGTATAAATCAGGGGACCTTCGAATATGTTGTGGGGCAACAGGGAGCCTACGAGTCAAGAAAGTTGAGAATGACTGGTTAAGCTGTTTGCTAAATTACCCATTTCCTCTTTTCTTGCAGGCACACCGATTACAAGGTGGCCTCTCCTTCTCTGAGGGCTGTTGGAAACATCGTTACAGGAGATGACATTCAGACGCAGGTGTGTTTGCGTGTGAACAGATGTTTATTCATCATGTATGATTATCTCTAGTTTCAGACTGGAGATGGATGGTCTCCTCATCCTCTTTTTCTCTGCCCTAGGTGGTGTTGAACTGCTCCGCTCTCCCCTGCCTCCTGCACCTGCTCAGTAGCGCCAAGGAATCCATCAGGAAGGAGGCATGCTGGACCATCTCCAACATCACAGCGGGAAACAGAGCACAGATTCAGGTACACCCTGACCCACACTCCACATCTGCTACCCAGAGGGCTCAGCTTATCTATCACGTGCGGCAGGGTTACGGCTGCACCCCCTTGGGATTTATTTTTGGATTTAAGGATGACTTTAATCCTCTGTTCTTTTTCCTCACCGTCATCTTCGTCTACAGGCTGTAATAGATGCAAACATCTTCCCGGTCTTGATAGAAATCCTTCAGAAAGCAGAATTCCGCACCAGGAAGGAGGCGGCGTGGGCGATCACTAATGCCACGTCAGGTGGCACACCAGAGCAGATCAGGTGAGATCCGAGTGTCCGCTTTCAAACGCCATCTTAAGCATTTAGGCATCTGACAAAGTTGTCACCAAGACGGCCATACCATTTGCTGTCACTGTATTAGGTTTTTGGTGACCGACATGCCAAAACATTCAGATCAGATAGGAAATGACATCAGAGACCACTGCGAACCCTTATGACTGTTTCAAAGTCAACAAGTCTCTTTAAATATCAGATAATTTGACCCTTTTTATGACAAGGACCGTATAGTTAGTTCAGGTTGTAAAATGTCATGTGGTGCAACTTCTAAAAAAAATAAACAATTTTGCCATGGAAATGTATATATATATATATATGTGTGTGTGTGTATATATATAATTGAGGTGTACACTCGCATATATTCACTAAGTAAAATGTTAACCTTTTTTTTCTTGATAGTTACACCACATGACATTTTAGAGTCATTCAGTTTAAATATTTGTTACACTCTTCGAAGAAAAGGTTTTATATAGAAGCTTAAAGTGTTCTGTCAGCCACTTCATATAGAACCCTTTTAAGGGTTATTTAGTTTGAATTAATTTATTTTTTATTTAGATTAAATTTTGTTAATGGCTCATAAACTCTATCACTAGAATAATTGAAATAACCTGTTAAACATGAAATTAATGTGCAGTCATTTAAGACATGGCATAAAGGATTCTTGAGAATTGAGTCTTGAGCACTCGGGTTCTATATGAAACCCCAGTGAACCTTTTTTTAAGATTGTATAAATGTTGTTCAAAACTATGAAACCAACGTAAACACAGAGTACACAAACCGTGACGTATTATATAGGTTCTTTTTTTGTTACTTTTCTTTATTGTTGACTCTTATTTGTCATTGACCCCATTGCCAGCCTACAATTGATGACCTTTATATCATATTTACTCTCTTTACTTGTCTGTCAGATATTCTTTTTTTGTGTAAGTGGGCAATTTTTGATCAAAATAAGCCGCACTGCGCACATTTGTTGATTGCCAGTATGTCTTGTTTTTCTAGACAGTCAAGTCTCATGACAGGTTGACGAGGATCGTGCTCCACGCCCATCACGATTCTTTAAGTTTAGAATGGGAGCCCATTTAAAGTGCTCCCACAATCTTCATCTGGCCAAGTTGGGCCTTCTCAGATGGCCATTAACATGTCACAGCACAAAGCGCTAATCTTAGAGAATCACTAGGGAGTATTTGTGATTTGTTTATCCAGATTGAATTGCAGTGTGGTTTTCATGATGTGTGGTGAGATCACATAGTCTGGAAGTAGCTGTGTGCTTAAAGTGTGTATTACTATGCACACTTACAACAAATGTTTTTTTTTTTTTTTTATCAGACATACTTTCGGCATTTTTTTCCACAGCCAGTACAGTGCTTCATTGAGTAAATCATGGGCTAAGTTTCATTTTTGGGTGAACTATCCCTTTAAATATGACTTGCAGAGTGCTTCCTAGTATAAGTGTAGCACAAACAACTTACCCCATCCAAGATCTCATATAATCATATTTATAATGTATTTAAAGTCTTGTATTTAAACTTCAGTGTTAAATAAGTGTGGTGTTATAACTTATGACTTGCGTCTCCTAAGGTGAGAGTGTTATATGATTCCTTCTCAGATTGCAAGGCACCAGACTCAGAACCTGTTGATCTGTTTCTGTCTCACCTTTGCATGCTGGAGACTCAGAACTTGTATCTGTTAGTGCATTCCCTGTAACGGTCTGAAGAATCAGAATTTGTTGATCTGTTTGTCTCATCTTTGCAGACTGGAATCTGTATATGTTAATGTCTCTGCTTTTGGAGTTTCTGTTGAAAGGGTACATTTATCTTTTTACGATCAGGAGGAGATTGCAATTTGCCGCTTCTCCATTCTAGTTCTGTGATTGACTGATGGCATTAGAGGGACACACACAGTGTGGCCCGTCCTTATTTCCCCTGTGGAACTCATTTGCATAAAACACAGTTAGAAGTATACAGATACAGAAGCCCAAACAAGATTGAGAAAAGATTGAACTGTCATGCATGCATTAGTTGGTCCTTCAGGAATTTTTATGGCTTAAACTTATTAGTTGATTAGTCTCAAGATGGGTACAGGGTAGATCCTGCCTGTGGACCAATGAGAAGTCCTGTCCTTTCTGCAATTGAGGTGTCTAATATATATATATATATTATATTATATATATATATGTTCTGCATATAATATATATATAAAATATATTTAATTTCAACCCTCATTCTGACCCTCTGTCTGAAATAATCAGTTTTTATGGGCGGCTCCTTTATTGGCTTGTTAGTAAACGGCCACTGTTATGATTGGCTAATGCCATTGCATTGGAAAACAGAAAATGCCCTCTCGCTATAGTGTTTTAAAAACATTTATCCTAACATGGGCTAATTTTCATTTTTGGGTGAACTATCCCTTTAAATATGACTTGCAGAGTGCTTCCTCTAGTGTAGCACAAACAACTTACCCCATCCAAGATCTCATGTAATCGTGTTTATAATGTATAAACAGACAAAGCATTATGAAATCCTTTACTTACGGTTTGGGGTGCAGCTGTTGTCATATCTATTTATTTTTGTTGTCGACAGACACAAGTGCGTGGACTATGTCAGAATATCTTTATACTGTATCCAGTGTAGACCATGTCAGTGATTATAATGTATATTTGCTTTCGACGCGATGCAACACTCGCATCCAGTGTAGGCAAATGTCAGCTGTTAAGCGACTTAAATGTCTGTGGGTGGGCCTATAGTGTGATGTATATCTATGTTAATGTCTTACTCTGGAGTCAGTCAAATGCAAATGTATTTGCCCATGTGATCTCACAAATCCCACAAAATCCAAATGAGCCTCTTTTGGAGCTTGATTAAATAAATGCTTGGTTGATGATGAGGACTTTTTAAGCTATGAAACTTGCATGATCTTTTAATTGTACAAAGACCTTTTTATATGACAAAAGGTGAAGACAAATGTGTTTCTCGTCATGAACCCTTTAACTGGAGCCTGTTGAGGTTCCTAATATTGTTGTTCACTTGCTGACCTTGGGATGTTTGACTGTTTGAAGCATTTCCATCTCAGTTGCAGTACTCGTGGCATCCTTGTGTGTCTAAATCTGAAATGCAAACTGTTTCACACAGTCATTTGATGGGAACGGCTTGCCAAACATAAATTCCCTTTTTGTAATGTCATCTTCAGTTATTTGCACTAAGGGAAATTTTATGAGAAAATAAGTACTGAAGAACAAATGTTGTCCCAGTCGTACTGGGACATGTCTAGTTTTACAAATTGATTAATTTCACTAATTACACAAAGCAGCAGAGGGAGAATACATATTATGTGCCAAAAATCAAAAAGATTTTAGGACTATGTTCCAAGCAGGAACATATAATAGAAAATAAACCTATGAGGACACATGCAGCTGCTCATTCATTCTCTTATCTTTTGTTCATCATCTTTTCTATAGGTATCTGGTGAATTTGGGCTGCATTAAACCTCTCTGTGATCTGTTGACTGTGATGGACTCCAAGATAGTGCTGGTGGCTCTGAATGGCCTGGAGAACATTCTCAGACTGGGAGAGCAGGAGGCCAAACAGAACGGCAGCGGCATCAACCCTTACGGCAGTCTCATAGAGGAAGCCTACGGTAACATGACTTCACCAAACCGCAATTTACATCAACATTATTGCATGTATTTTCAGAGAAATATAAGAAATTTGAAAAATAGCAGAGCAGAGTTTGTAGAGATGGATAGACAGATCGATATATTGACGTATGGGGCCTGTTTACATCTGGTCACTAAATGTGTTTTTTCTGATCAGATAGCTATTTGAGACCAAATGTATAAAAGACCAGGTGTATAATTGCCCTCTGAAACTACTTTAGGAAGTTTAAATGCAACTAAGGTTGTTTAAGCCATATATACGTAAATTTTACTCCTCCCAAAATCGTAAAAACAAATAAACGTGAGAATGTTTCGACTATATGACATGTCATAGCCAGAAATGACACTGCTACTGCAACACGCATCACAGATGAGAAGCTGAGTATCTCTTGAGCAACTCAACGCACAAATTGCCGCAAATGAAACTGAAATTTCGCCATCCCTAGCACTTGACACAATCATCTTCATTAAAAGTAATGAGACTAAATTATCTCACCAGTGCTGATGTGGCTCTTACTCCAATTGCGGTCTTTGATTATAAATAAATAAATAAAATGCAGCTCATATCTGTTGCTTTCATTGATGTGAACTTAAATTTGCATATACTGTAGCTTGGGAATTGAAGATCAGATTTATATTTGTTTTGTGGAGACACATTTATGTGGCCAAGTGTAAAGTGAACTCTTAGCTATCCCATCTGTAAAAATGCATGAAGTGACTAGATGTAAACAGACAGACATTTTGAAAGAAATCTCTTATGCTCACCAAGGCTGCATGTATTTTATAAATAATAAAATAAAACTGTAATATTGTGAACTATATACTGTATATCTCTCTACCAGGGTTGGACAAAATCGAGTTCTTACAGAGTCATGAAAATCAGGAGATCTACCAGAAAGCCTTTGACCTCATCGAGCACTACTTTGGAGTAGAGGAAGAGGATGCCAGTCTGGCCCCACAGGTGGATGAGAACCAGCAGCAGTTCCTTTTCCCCCAGCAGGAGGCTCCCATGGAGGGCTTCCAGCTATAACCAGCCTCCAGACCCTTCTCTGCCGCCCCCTGACCTTTACACCCCTCCCCGCACCCCATACCCTTACCCAAACATACGTCGGAGACACTCAGAGTGCAACGATTGACATCTGAGTGAACCATATTTCAACCACGACCCATGACCCAGACTGATTTATTTAGACACCAAGGTGTGTTTTAAGCAGGGGAACCAATCCACTGCCCTGTCACAACCAAGAGAGAGATGGATTTTAGTTTATTTCATTTTTGTCCCCCTCAATGATGCAGCTGAATAATCATCCCCCTCAGGTAGAAATCGTGGCGCTGTGTCCTTTTTTCTTTTTTTAAGGCAAGGTATGCTTCAGTTTTCCCCTTTCACTGAAAGATGAGAGAATCGTTTACTCTTCTAATGAAAATCAAAAAATCCTGGTCTTCATCCTTATCTTTTTGATCCTGGTTTGAATTATCAAGTGTTGCGTTGTAGAATTTTCCTTTAATTCTGTTTATTACTCATAATCTGGTAATTCAAAAAAGCCTGGTTATATTTGATATGACCATGCTTTAGACAAAACACCATAATATCTGCAGATGCGTTTCATGACAATTTAAGCACTCTTCAAAGGCTGTGTTTCAATTTCGTAGTATTAGTATTCATTGACTTTGTCATTTCAGACCATGCTGGGTGTGGAAACGACAGGAGTTTATGTAGAGTCTGTTTGACGTGTTGGTGGGTGGTGTTAAAGTAATCCATGCATTTTAGTAAAGGAGTATCCTAATATAAAGTCATTACTGTTAAAAAACAATGCCTGGTTAAGTGCGGCCCAAAGAGCCCATTTAGTAAAGATGATGCCCTTTTTTTTTCTTTAACCAGTCAGAGGTGAAATATCTAGTTGTAGGGTATTCGTGGTGTGCAGTGTTATGAATAACTCTTTTGATCAAAAGGCTTTAACTATGAAATGTGATCTGGGGTGAATCAGCACACATCTGAGGGCCGGGGTAATGCACATGATGGAGTCTTAATTCTGCTCTTTTCTCGTTATTAATTGGAGCATAGTAATACTGGGTGGTTCTGATAACTTCAAGGTGTTTGTTTCGTGCAGCCCTCGGTATGTGCATGTTGGGGTTTTGCATGGTGTTCTGTTGGTACCAACAACCATTTTGTATCCCTTACCAGATCTTCATTTAACAATATGCTCATTAGCTGGAGTTGTTCTGCGTTCTGTTTCTATTTTTGCAGGGGATGTAGATATGGCAAGGGATACGTATTTATATAATGAATAATAATGAAATATATGGGCAAAATATATATAGAGATATTGTTCTATTTGCACACACTTTGCACACATGCATACAAGACCAGCATACACTTCTTAAACATGTACACATACAGATTAGTATAAAACCGAGGGGAAAATGACTTCCGTAATCTCCAAACAATATTTTTTTATTTTACCATTTGGCATTTTCTAGGTTGATGCACTAAAACACCAGAGTTTGATGTTAGACTGCTGTGGATTTCAGACAGAAGACATGAAAAGTTTGAATATTAACCTCTCGCCCTGTACGGAACTAGCCATGGTTTACTTTAAAACTGTGAGTAAACATTAATTTCATTTATGGAAGCATTTTCCTCTACCTCCATAATACACTGACAGAAGGGCGCTTCTCTGAGTGAATGTTAGGGGTCATTTGATTTAGTACGGGCCTGTATCTATGAAAACATAGACGTTGACTGACGGATGATGTAGGGAGGGAACCAGGGAAGTGGTGCACAGTTCATATCAGCATCTGTTCTTATTGGAGCAGCATCCTTTGTTTGGTATGGATATGTTTTGGTTGGCTAATATCTAGAAGTTATTTCCTTCTGTAAATGTCAATGTTTGATGCGATTCCTGATCAGAACTGATAACCGAAAGAAGGTTTCCATACTAATTCTGGTTCAAAAACCTTTTTCAATTTGAGACACTTGCATTTACCTATTTGAAAATATCTCTTCACAATCTGATGTACTTAAACAGCAGTATCAAGGTGAATTTCAAACTGTTTTTTTTTTATATATATATTGGTTCAAATCTCAGTTCTGTGTGACTTTCACTGCATTTACAGGTCCATCTCCGAGCGAAGATGCTGCAGTCCAGATTTTTTTACACAAAGTAAGAGATCATATGGGGGAAAGGAAAAAAAAAATCTATGCTTCTAAAATATAATGGTCTACAAGACTACTGGGTGGATTCATACATTGATCACATAAAAACAAGCAAAGACATGATCTCTTTATGGAAATGCACTCCTATTCACAAAAGTGCCAATCAGACCAACAAAGACAAGAGGCTGAATGCTTATCAATCTGTCTTTGATTTTTTTTCTTTCTTTTTTTTTATTTACTTGAATGTGCACATATTTTGTGCAAATATTGCTGCTCTATTTTCTTATCTGACAAATTAGAGGTTACATTGTCTGCCACAGTTTCATTAGAGATGTGATGGTCTGCTACTTGTACACCAAATTGGTAAACTCAAAGGTATAAAGAGAAAAATGCATAATTTATTGTGCTCAATAACTAATACATTTAACCAAGGCCAATGCAATGTTCTCTGTGTTTACTGTTTGCTTAGCTTTGAATTCATTTTGGGTGTAGTTCTATTGGCATAAAGGAAGTGAAGATACTAATTATCGAAGGAGAAACTGTATTTTTTTGTTTTGTTTCCCTCATCGAGTATTTCTGTGTGTATATGTGTAGCTCTTTTCTTGTTTATAAGCGCACTTAGCTGACCATGTAGACCCAACTATGTTGTTCTGAGTCTGACTTCCCTCTGTAACTTACTGTAGCACAATTACAGCAAATCCAAATCAGTTCCGGTCTCTTTCGCAGACATTGTTCTCATTTAAGAGCATTGCTTTCAGAAGCCAGAAGATTTAAAAAAAAAAAAAAAAAAACTAATCTGGGTGTCTCATGATCTCTCTCTGTTAATTACATTTAAACCAGAGCTTTAACAATTATATTGTTATATTGGCACAATTTAAAGTTGAGCGCTGCTCTTTACTCCTTAAAATAACTTCTGAGAAGTGCAGAAAACAATAAAATATTTACAAAAGGCCACAAATAAGTGAAATTGGGTCTTTATGGTCTTCCGTCCTAGATCTTGTAGATGTTGACATTTTGAGACTTTTTGTCTCTTCCAAACCTGGAGCTGATGCATATAGTTGTGTAGTAATGCTGACTCACCTGTGTTTACAATGCTACATGTTTAAGTACTTTTCATACACAATATTAAAACTCGCCCAGGTGGAGATTGTATCCTGGTTTGGTAATTTCTTTCCTTTTAAATGTATTTATATTTAAATCTTTTTTTTTCCTCCTCTGCCTACAATTGCCCGTACTGTGACTGACTTTACCGACGATATGAATGAGTGACGGACACACAAACTGAACATGTCACACCAACATATACATGAACAATTCTGAGCAAATGTTTGAGTTTTTTTTTTCTTTTTGTCCAGAAACAAATAAAATGATAAAACATCTGGTTTGTAAACTTGTTTCTGTAAAATCAGTAAAGGAATGATGAATGCAGTTAACCAGCTTTTCAAGAAGGAACATGTTTAATGACTCGTTTTTCAAGGTACCATTACTGTCATATTTATGTAGATATTGTGAGTTGCCCATTGTTTTATTATTGTGGCATGCAAGTTGCTGCCTTTTTCTCCCAATTGCAAAGATGCAATTGATGAAATCTTTATCCAAAAAATAACTACAGTATGCAAACACCTCTTTCTTAGTAGCTAGTAGAAAGGGCTCTTTAATATCCCAACTTATTGGAACTGTAACTGTAAACGGTTAGTAGTTCATCAAACAAGTATGAAACATTGTTTAAACCCATATATATATATATATATATATATATGTGTGTGTGTGTGTGAAACATTAATTAGACCAGAATATTGTAATATTTATTTCAATATTTATTCATACTTATCTATTCACAAATGATAATTAGAAAAACAAAAGTAAAATCCATGCAATGCACAAGACATAGCTCACAAATAAACTGCATTTGAGAAATAATAGAAAAAAAGATCTTGACTTGGCAGGTGTGTTCCTACCAAACCACTGCACTGGAACTAGACATCAATATCACATAAACTGTACATATCTAACATGTTGAGGCCAAGCCTAGCATCCACCTTTGATAAAAACATCAAGAATGTTGTCAAATTACATACAAATAAAGAATTGCAATGTATGTGCATGTGGTAGGTCAAAAAGGAAAGATTCTCTTAGTTGAATGCTTTTGGATCAGTGGACAGTTTGTTTTGCACTCATGGCCCTTTTTGGCAGGAGGTCAAATGAGAAGATTTGAAATTCAGTGAGCACAGACGAATCCTTGAATTCCCTTTGAAATAATAACCAGGAATTTGTAGAGACATGGAAATTGCGAACATGAGATATACATAAAGGCCAACATTTTATTGAATTTTCATTTTCCCAGAGTAGAAATTGAGCTTGTGTTCCAGCTCTTCATTTATGACGTTCTTTCCACTCAGATCCTCTAGAAGAGAAAGTACTATGCTCTTTGCCCTTTGTTCTCGTTTCTTCACGTTCCTCATGTCCCTCTCCAGACTCTCCACTCTAGCCAAAGCTTCACTGAGTCTGGCCTTTAGACCAGTGGGATCTGCTGGCAATGCATAGGAGTGGTCCTAGAAGAAAGCATGGACATTTTTACATTTATGTTTGTGCCACATCGCTCATTCATAGCAGTTTGGTGCAAAATTAGTACAAAACTCACAACATTAGGCGGAGGTCTAGTCTCTTGGAACTGCAGAGAACAGTCCACTGACAGGCTCTCTTCAGCCCTCCTTGACGTTTTTGTTGTCCTTGCAGACACTGGCTAAAATGGAAGAAAAAAAAATAAATAATAATAATTATATATATATATATATATAAAGCCTAATGACTAGCTATCATATCTTTAAATCTAGAGGTAGACCTACTTTTTGTAGATGAGCTGGGAAATTGAAGACAGATGGTTTAGCTCCATCTCTGATCCTTACGGTCTGACCCGTCCTGTCCAAGTCCTGCTCCCTGAAGTGCTCACTGCAAAGCACAGAAGAATCGCTGGCAGAAAAACCTTCCCATCTTAGGGCGATTTCCCACTGCTTCCTCAACGCTTTAGGTTTAGGAAACCTTCAAAGTGTGAGATAAGTTAGATAGTCAGATAACAACAGTCAGATTCACAATAATATTATGTCAGTCACTCAGATGAAACGGGGAGATTGTAACAAAAGTCAGTTTAGAACAAAGACCAACCAATATAGATGATTATGGCATAATGATTATGACAATAAATCTTGATTATGGGCATTTTTTATTTTATTTTTATGATTTAAACCAAGAGTAGTCCATTAATATTCCAAGAGGTGTAAAAAGGCCCAAAAATCTATAAACCAGAAGCACAGGTCTGTCCATCCCTTTTCAACCCAAGGATATTTATTAATAATCATCATAAATTGGGTATCATTCAAAAGTTTAAATACTCAGGATGACTTTAGGTAACTAAAGGTAACTTTTCACAGGATGAATTTATAGTTGGAATGGTTGTAGACTCAAGGTTCCATATTTAGCCACTGTTTTGTTATGGCCTGATATTGTCACAGAAATGTAGGCCTATTCATTTATGACAGGAGAACGCATCAAAAAATTAAATGAAGTGACCATTGAAGGTTCCAATGGCTACTTTTGGTACAGCAACCAAACAAAATCTCTCAGGAACCTCAACTTTTTGAGACATTGATTTAATTTAATATCACAGTCTACCACAGTAGTACATCTGGGAAAAATAACCGACGGGCAGCGGACGAAAGCCTTGTTTTGCCGCCCTACGGTCACACGAAGCCTTATGGCTGGTTGAAAGGTGTCTTCTGAAAGAAAATGTAATAAATCACGGTCACGATAGACCATGTATATGTTTTTAAGTTGGAATTTACAAACATTAAAAAAAAAAAAGTTTAAATAAAACCAGTGCCCCTGAATGGTCTGGCTTTTAAATAACAAACATTTGTTCTCATAAGCAGAGAACTCTGATGACTGATAATTGAAATGTAAAAAAAAAAAAAAGTTTTTTTGTTTGTTTGTTTAAATGATAAAGAGAAAGTGTCAGAGAATAAAATAAACCACATTAATTTGCCCTTTCATGCTTTATTTTATTATTATTTTTTGTTTGTTTGTTTTTTACTGAAACGTCGGAGTCATATGAGTTTTACGTTGCTTCGTTCTCGTTTTCTGTAATTTATTTATAAAAAGATTCTAGCACACAGCTTGGTTGTTTGGTGGCGCTGCTCGAAACAGTGAGTTGAAAAGGTCGTGATGAGTCGAGTTGATTATATTGCAATCCACGAATCAACCCGAACCTTTTTAAGAAACCATATAAACTTTAATAAAACCTTTATAAAACCTGTATAAAACCTTTAACGTGTGTTGTTATACAGTATCAGCATTCATAGCTAGCCTGTTTTTGCTAGCTTAGTCTGGCTCTGTCAACATAACGTTATAATGACCAAATACAACCAGAAATAATTGTTCAATCTTACTTGTGAAAGGTAATTCCCCTGGATTTTGTCTGGATTGTGCGACGGTTTTTACATCCCCACGCAACACATGATTCAGGCATTTTTTAAGAGAGTGTGAGTTGCCCGCTCCAATATGGCGACCACGCTGACGTTTGCGAATGCGAAACATTTATGAATCTCCTGTGTCGATTCAGTGGTTCGGAGCTTGTATTGAACTCGCCACGTCACGTGATTTCAGCAAACGGAGCGTTGTTGGCTTGGTTTCCAAAAAAAATCAAAATACTGCTGTTCAAAAAATATTTATATATTTAAATAAACAAAGGTGTAAAACTTACATTTACAGTTAATCATTTAGCAGACGCTTTTTATACATTTATACATCTTTACATTTAGCAGACGCCATAGCGACGTACAATTGAAGAGAGCAATTGCTTATTTTAATGTATTCTAACCTCTATATAATATTGAGTTTATTGTCTTTTCGCCTGTAAATGTTTTGTTCTTTGTTGAGTTTTCGTTGCACTTGACTTTTGACCAGCAGGTTCCACCAGTTTGTGGTGTTTCGAGCGTTTCGAATTCAAAACATTGAATCATTTTGCGAATCATTTGGTTCAATTGATTCAAACGGTCTAAAAAGGTGACGCTACTCCCATAACTAGCGGGACATATTAAATATTAAATTAAATACGAAATATTAATTCGAAGCTAATTAAACAAACCGAAACAAAATAAATAAATAAACCACTGCCAGAGTACACTACAATAATAATAAAAACAACAATAATAATACACCGGAAGTTTGCCACAGTTTGACCAATCATCTTCGAGTGTTTCCCTGGCATTTCCTGTGTCAGTTAGAAGCGGCACTGGGAAGGGTAAAGAGTGGTGACAAACATCTGAAGGGGTTTCTTTGACCAAACTGGGAAACTGGTATTATTTGAAACACAATTATCTGACAGGACAGATACGTTCGGTGTGTCTGTTTTGTGAAATTGTTGAGCGCGTCAAGTCAGTTAACAGGTATTTAACTGTGCGTTTTGTTAGCCATGACTGCTAAACTAACGTTAGTCGAGCGAGATGTTACACAGCTACAGCTCTCAATTATACTTGTATGCTTATTTACAGTTATAAAACGTCAGATAAACCTAACACTTGTTCTTTTTAGGTACAATCTGTTGGTTGTTGTTTACTGAAGTTTACAAGAAACATTTAATGATTGACTGTCCTAAATGTGATCTCAAATCGGATTGTAATATTAGTGCGTTTTAGTGTTATGTATTGTGTTATGTAACAAGTGTCATCCCCGTTTGTTTTCTCAGTATCTTACACATCAGATTCGTTTTAATTGTGCAACTGAATTGTAACTAAATGTTCAAGCTGTTATATAGTGAAATGTGTCGTATTGTAGTCGTTTACCTGTGTACTGTGGTGTTTTTTAATATTTGTATATAGAACAGCAATGCAAAGAAGGGAGATGGAGGATCCAGTTGCGGATAACAGTGCAGATGATACAGAGGAGAGCACCGCGGCATCTGAGATGACCAATAGCCCTAAAGAAATCGAAACGCAGTCGGACGGCACACCGACCAACAATGCTCAGACGGATGAAGGCTGTAAGGGAGCTGACACGTTGATTTATTTCTTTCTTTTGTGTTCTAAACTAACCCAAAACCTTGGTATATTCACATCTTCATTGTGGAAAAGTCATTTCCATTGCCGTATGTCTTCTCTCATGTTTCTTTGTGTTTAGTGGCAGAGGCTGGTGCGATTTCTGCTTCCTGTGACATGGCTGAGGAACTGTGCAGACAGCTAGAGGACATCCTCAGCACCTATTGTCATGAGCACGGTGGTGTTGGCAGCGATGATGTGGCAGTGACCAATGGCCAGCCTGACGGCGTGGAAGTGAACGGACTGTCTGAGAGAGAGGATGGCAAACAGGTGGAGGCCAAACTGAATGGCAATGGATGTGTGGAGAAGGACCAGAAGAAGCTGCAAGACAAGAAGAAAGTGAAGGGATTGGGTGAGTCAGTGCGTTTGGTTAAGTGTGTAACAAGTCCGACACAACTGTTGGCTTGCTGTTAATGCTCTTTACATTATCTTATGTGTTTTGATCAAAAGTGATAGTAAAGACAGACACAAAGGTATAATTTTTTATATACATGTCCTTCTCAAAAAATTAGCATATTGTGATAGTTCATTATTTTCCATAATGTAATGATAAAAATTAAACTTTCATGTTTTAGATTCATTGAACACCAACTGAAATATTTTAGGTGTTTTATTGTTTTAATACTGATGATTTTGGCATACAGCTCATGAAAACCCAAAATTCCTGTCTCAAAAAATTAGCATATCATGAAAAGGTTCTCTAAACGAGCTATTAACCCAATCATCTGAATCAACTAATTAACTCTAAACACCTGCAAAAGATTTCTGAGGCTTTTAAAAACTCCCAGCCTGTTTCATTACTCAAAACCGCAATCATGGGTAAGACTGCCGACCTGACTGCTGTCCAGAAGGCCATCATTGACACCCTCAAGCAGGAATGTAAGACAGGAATAAATTTCTGAACAAATAGGCTGTTCCCAGAGTGCTGTATCAAGGCACCTCAGTGGGAAGTCTGTGGGAAGGAAAAAGCGTGGCAAAAAACGCTGCACAACGAGAAGAGGTGACCGGACCCTGAGGAAGATTGTGGAGAAGGACCGATTCCAGACCTTGGGGGACCTGCGGAAGCAGTGGACTGAGTCTGGAGTAGAAACATTCAGAGCCACCGTGCACAGGCGTGTGCAGGAAATGGGCTACAGGTGCCGCATTCCCCAGGTCAAGCCACTTTTGAACCAGAAACAGCGGCAGAAGCGGTCATTGGCTGGCTAAAACCTGGGCTACAGAGAAGCAGCACTGGACTGTTGCTCAGTGGTTGCATGTCATTCGGAAATCAAGGTGCCAGAATCTGGAGGAAGACTGGGGAGAAGGAAATGCCAAAATGCCTGAAGTCCAGTGTCAAATACCCACAGTCAGTGATGGTCTGGGGTGCCATGTCAGCTGCTGGTATTGGTGCACTGTGTTTTATCAAGGGCAGGGTCAATGCAGCTAGCTATCAGGAGATTTTGGAGCACTTCATGCTTCCACCTGCTGAAAAGCTTTATGGAGATGACGATTTCATTTTTCAGCACGACCTGGCACCTGCTCACAGTGCCAAAACCACTGGTAAATGGTTTACTGACCATGGTATTACTGTGCTCAGTTGGCCTGCCAACTCCCCTGACCTGAACCCCATAGAGAATCTGTGGGATATTGTGAAGAGAAAGTTGAGAGACGCAAGACCCAACACTCTGGATGAGCTTAAGGCCACTATAGAAGCATCCTGGGCCTCCATAACACCTCAGCAGTGCCACAGGCTGATTGCCTCCATACCACACCGCATTGAAGCAGTCATTTCTGCAAAAGGATTCCCGACCAAGTATTGAGTGCATAACGGAACATAATTATTTGAAGGTTGACTTTTTTTGTATTAAAAACACTTATTTTATTGGTCGGATAAAATATGCAAATTTTTTGAGATAGGAATTTTGGGTTTTCATGAGCTGTATGACAAAATCAACAGTATCAAAACAATACTAGACCTGAAATATTTCAGTTGTTGTGCAATGAATCTAAAATATATGAAAGTTTAATTTTTATCATTACATTATGGAAAATAATGAACTTTATCACAATATGCTAATTTTTTGAGAAGGACCTGTATACATAAAATCTTTCTGAAATCAGATTTGAATTAAGAGCTTATGAATCAAAATCGAATCAAGGCGTAAAATATGTGTCAATACCCAGAACTATTCTTAACCTAAATTCTATTCTCTGCTTTTGCATTGTAGGCAAAGAGATAACTCTTCTAATGCAGACTCTCAACACACTGAGTACTCCAGAGGAGAAGCTGGGTGGTCTCTGTAAGAAGTATGCGGAGCTGGTAAGACTTGATGATGATGATCAAGAGATGTCAACATCTCAGAGCATTTGTTGTATACAGAGAAAAGATCACTCTTAAAGAGAGAGTGTAGAAAATAGTCAAGGAAAAAATAAATTTTGGTTCCAAAAAAACTTTACTAACATTCTAAATGGAGATACATTTTATGTGAAAGTAGTTTCATGTAGTGATAGAAGAATTGCTGGTTGTCCGAATACCATTATTTTGAGATTCGGTAGTAATCAACATGAGTATCAATCGAATATTCAAAGGGAAATAAAAAAAAATACAATAAACGAGCCTCAAACATCCATTTTGTAACAGGCATGCGTGTTATTTGAGCACTTCAATCGCAATTAGAGTGAAATGGCTTCTCAAACAAGAAAAAATGTTGCACAGGGCTTGATCTTGTCCATCGTTAGATCATTGTGGTTTGCTATTGTTCTGATCTTATGAGTGACCGGTTGTCCAGTCCTCACACCAGTAGGGTTGTAACGGTATGAGATTTTCACGGTATGATAATCGTCTCAGAAAATATCACGGTTTCACGGTATACGATATTAAACTATCATTATTATTATAATCATCATCAGCTACAATGACCCTTAAATGAATAAAAACAGATATGGTTTTTGGTTGAACATGGTTTATTGTAACAAACTTTTTTTATGAAAATAAGAAAACTTTATGGAAGTATGAATCTACCTTTTGGAAGAAAAAGAAAAATAAAGCTGCACATCTCCCATTTGAACAAAATAAGGAATAAGTAATTTCTCTCTATATTAGACAACAATAAACAAAACTGTCCTTCCTCTTTAATATGGGAGAGAAAAATGTGCAGGGTCATGTTTGTTAATATTTTCCTGAGATTATCATAGCAGCATGAATTTCTATGCTTTTTTTCAGGTCAGGTTATGATGAAGAAATGTAAGCATGTTGAGATTTTCAGGGCTCATTCTTGACCGCTGAGGTGAGAGAATGTGTCCACTTGTACTGAACATCCTCTCCGAAGGTACACTCGTGGCAGGGACACAAAGATACTTTCTGGCCACATTTGCCAGAAGAGGCATTTCATCAGCATGCATTTTCCACCATGCCAGTGGGTCAGTGTCCGCGCTGATGCTTGGAAGAGACTTGTACATCGTCATTTCAGACAGAACCTTATCACTGACATTCTCATTTCCTGAGGTTGCCTTGTTCTGCCTAGATGAAGTGATTCGCTGTAGCAAGCCAGATAGACTTTTTTCTTTCTTTTTAGTGGTGATGGTGGTAGTACTGCTGCTTCCTGCTTATGCCCAATTTTCTCCTCTTTCTGCTTGAGGATGTTCTCTATCCAAAGGAACTTTAGCAAGATTCACAGCTTCTTCCACACATGCCTCAACTGTGTCATCCAGGTTTTTACAGAAGCTTCCCTTAAATCGGGCATCCACGAAGCTGGAGATTTGTAGCACTCGTTCCACCTGCTCTGTGTATCTCCCTTGCAAGTCTTCTCTCATTACTTGCTTCATCTGTCTGATTAGTAGATTGTCTTCAGCTTGCTCCGAGAGGATTTCGCTGCAAATGTGCTCCAGTACCGGTGTGAGTGAGGACAGTGTGACCCGTTTCTCCGATGCTAGGGCATCAGTGAGGTCATAGAGTGGTTGAAGGAGCTGATTGACATTCTCAAGAGTGGCAATGTCATTATCTTTTGGCATGAAATGCCATGTACTTCTGTCACTAGCCAGGACTGCACAGACAGCTTGTTGTTGCTCCAGGAACCTGGAGATCATCTCATAAGTTGATCCCCACCTTGTTACCACGTCATGGATGAGGGCATGCTCAGGGAGTTCCAGGTCTGCCTGTTTTTTTATAAGTTCTCTTTTCCTTTTCCAACTCCGAGAAAATCCTTGAATCAAGTGTCTGCATGCCCTTACTGCAGATTCAACCCTTTGGATCTTCAAGGCTTTGCTAATGGCCAGATTCAAATTGTGACCAAAACAAGTGAGCCAAACACATGGGAACTCTGCAAAGGCTTTCTTCATATTGCTTGCATTGTCTGTGGTAATTCCGCACAGACTTTCTTTTGAAATCTTCCATTCCTGGAGCATACTATCAAACATCTCGGAGATGTTTTCTGAGGTGTGGTCTTCAGGAAAAAAATGAGACTCCAAACAATGGCACTTAAGCTGGCAATCTGAGGAGAGGTAGTGGACTGTAAAACTTATGAATGGCTCCCCACCTCCACTACTGCTGGTCCACAGGTCTGTGGTGGCTGAAATCCACACAGCTTCCTTCAGCTGTTCTTCAACACTGGCCCTTACCTCTTTGTACATGCGAGGGATTTCATTGGTGGAAAAGTATGTTCTTGATGGTACCTTGTACATTGGGACTGCCTTCTTCATCAGGTGAAGAAAGCCAGGTTTTTCCACTACTCTAAAGGGCATCATGTCTTTAGCAATGAAATAAGCTACAGCATGATTCAATTCTTTCGCTTGTTTGGATGTAGGATCTAACTTGATTCCTTTTGCAAGTGACTGTGTGACAGTTGGTTGAGTTGGATCAGGAAGCGTCTTTGCAGAGGTAGTTTGACCCTAAAGAATTAACAGAATTATGAACATTATTAGCATGTAAACAATTAGCATGTAACTACATATACACACATAATAAACCAACAACATGGATTTAAATAGGAAATTTAAATAACTTGGATGTGGCAAACTAATTCAAAATTTTAAAATACTGAAACATGTCTAATAAATTGTATTAAAAAAACATTTTTAATTTATTAATTATTATTTAAGAACAATAGAGTCTTTATGAAATGTATATTTATTTCCTCAGAAATTCTGGGTTGTCTGATATAACTGGTCTGGATTCTGTGATTGAATACAAAATGTATTTTTGAAAATGCAATCAGATAAAATGTAACAACATTTGTTTGTCTACACGAGAGGTTTACTAAATTAAAACATGAACAAAAAAAACTATACACAATAGTAATATATTTTAGTCATTATTTCTTCAGGCTAAACCAAACCTTTTTTTTACAGGTTGTACTGAACACCTATGAGTTTCAGACAGTCAGTGTATTTGATGATTATTCTTTTAAAAAACAATTATAAAATGCTCTATAAAATGTAAAACGTTAACTGTTCTCTGTCTGGATATGTTCATGTGTTCACGTCTTCACATAGTGGGTGAGACAGCAGATGCTTTAAAAACCATGAGCATCATGCGTACTTGAGTGTGTACTAGATCTACTAGACGAAACGGCGCTGCTCATTCATACAGAGACACGCTGAATATAGAATTAAGGGGATCGCACACCAGTCTTTTTGTGCGGTATATTCACAGACACGCACATCGCGATTTGATTTACTGCACAGCTATATTTTCTTTCTATTTCTATACATCTAGTATCAAATCGCACATTTTACGTGGCATCTGTATTGTAACGCAAAAAGACTGGTGTGCGTCTTTTTGACAGACCGGGATTCCCTCAGCATGACAGAAATAATATGGCCTTAAGTTATAAGTTATGAATTACCTTTATCTTCACGGAGGGATGGTGTTCCCGAATATGGGAGAACATATTCGACGTGTTTCCTCCTTTGGCCGCCACTCTTCGTCCACATATCTTGCAAACTGGATGTCCATCTTCAAGGACAACACCACGATCGTTTTTCGGATATCCAAAATACTCCCATGCTGCAGATTTTAAATTTTTTTTCGGCGGGAGATAGATTCGCAGCCTCTGTCTCGGACATTTTCAGCGCTGTACAGGTAAGCAGTCAAGCTAAAAGAAGTTGCATGCGGCAGTGCGGGTGAATTCTGGTTTAAATTTTTTCTTTTTCTTTTTTTAAACCGCGTATAAGCAAATGTGCACGATATGATAATCGTACATGTCAATATCGCAATAAACCGCCATACCGGTATACCGTTACAACCCTACACACCAGTGAACACATTATCAGAGAAGAAAAGAGATGTCGCTGCAAGAGGGAGAGGAAGTTATTTTGATTAAAGATCAAGAGTGAATTTATGAAAAATAATGATGTGCACCTATAAATAATTTATTTGGCAGACCGTGTGTTGCCATTTCAACTGACTTGGTTTCAGCTTGTCGACATGAATACAATACTAGGAAATGCAGGGCATTTTCAGCCCACATTAAGAGCTTTCTTTAATGATACATTTTTTAAAGATGTTTCAAATCTCAGTGCTATTACTACTGTAATTACCTAATGCATATGCTATCGACTACTGATATTCTGGTGTCATGACATCCCTAATTTAGACAACTTCTAATAATGCTCCTGTCCTGCTGTGTTTCATTTAGCTAGAGGAGCACCGTAACGCTCAGAAACAGATGCGAGCCCTGCAAAAGAAGCAGACGCAGCTAATCCAGGAGAAGGACCACTTAAGAAATGAGCACAGCAAGGCCATCCTGGCACGCAGCAAGCTGGAGAGTCTCTGTCGAGAGCTGCAGAGACACAACCGCACACTTAAGGTACACTAACTTGATATGAATGCAAATAACAAGATATGTTATTTATGTAGAGAGGGTATGTTGTACATGCAAAATCTAAATTCAAATGTGTGTGTTCAGAGGTGTCCTGCCTCAGCAGTTTCCCCTCCCTGCTCAAAGTAGTTTAATCAGTGCTCCAACTCTACTTTTCACTTAACCAGAAGCTTGTTGCATTGTACTTTCTTTAATGAGATTAATGGATTAATGTTTGCTTTACTTGGCAGGAGGATGGTGTGCAACGTGCCCGATTGGAGGAGGAGAAAAGGAAGGAAGTGACCTCACATTTCCAGGTGACACTGAATGACATCCAAGCACAGATGGAGCAGCACAACGAGCGTAATGCAAACCTAAGACAGGAGAACATGGAGCTGGCTGACAAACTAAAGAAACTTATTGAGCAGTACGAGCTCAGAGAGGAGGTGAGAGATATGGAAATAAAGGATGAAAAGTGAGGAGAAGGGAAAATAAATTTGTAATGTCTTTTTAACTAAAGATCAATGGGAAAACATCTGTGCTAGTGTTTGTAATTGTATTGTAAAACAATACAGTTTAATACTGTTTATGATGCCATTATATTAAACTCATTATTTGTGATTCTGTACAATTCAAAGTTTATTTATTACCGTGACATTCATACATTTTGATGTATTACTTGAGTTGTGCTTTGGAGCCACTGTCCTTAAGGACATAGTTTTCTCTCTCAGCATATTGACAAGGTGTTCAAGCACAAAGATCTGCAACAGCAGCTGGTAGATGCAAAGCTTAATCAGGCACAGGCACTGCTCAAGGACTCTGAGGGCCGTCATCAGAAGGAGAAAGACTTTGTGAGTTTCTACATCCTTTGCCCAGTACTTCAAACATGTGGTCAGCTGAAGTTACAGAAACAAACATATTCTCTATTAATTGTTGGGATGAATGTACCGTAAATTTACTGTGAAACTGCCTTTATATGTGCACCGGTGTGGTTATGCACTCTGGACAGAGCTGCCAGTCACTAATTAAGATTCTTATGGTCTCTCATTTCTTTCTTTTCCAGCTCCTGAAAGAGGCAGCTGAGTCTCAGAGGATGTATGAGCTCATGAAACAGCAGGAAGTTCATCTGAAACAGCAGGTGAGGGACATAAGACAGATCTGACCTGACTCACACACTTATAGGACAACCGGAGTTATTAGTGTTTTTTGGAAAGAAAGTTTCCACAAAATGATGAGGAAGCAAAAACTTTTTTCAACATATATAATAATCAGAAAGGTTTCTTGAGCACCAAAATCAGCATATTAGAATGATTTCTGAAGGAATACGTGACACTGAAGACTGGAGTAATGGATTCTGAAAATTCACAAGGCAAATTACATTTTAAAATACATTAAAATAGAAAACCGTTATGTGAGTTAAATGCCTTGGTGAGCATAAGAGACTTCTTTCTAAAACATTAAAATCTTACAGACCCTAAACGTTTTAATGGTAGTATATACCACTCAGCAGAAAATCGCATAGATTAGAAGGAGAGATCTAGCAACTACCCAGAACGCAATAGCATTGTGATGATGGTTATGCTAACACAAAAATGTATTTATTTTGTCTTTTTCAGCTCTCATTGTACACTGAGAAGTTTGAAGAGTTTCAAAACACACTTTCCAAAAGCAACGAGGTGTTCACAACTTTCAAACAAGAGATGGAAAAGGTAAATGACTGTTAAGTAGTGATTAGGGGAGACACGTTTTTTAAAAGTTGAACTGATTTTAACTTGAGCACCGCGTTTTTAGAACGCAGATTCATGCGCGAGACGCTGCAAAAGATGCGAGCGCAATGGTTATACACGTCCATCTAGCGCATTTATAATGGAAAAGTAGTGCATTGAAATGGAAAAGCGCTTTGTGTGAACGGCCCCTTAGTCTGCAAGGCCTGCAAATATAGATCTTTAAAGGCTGTGTTTATGTGAAAGGTGCTTTAATCTGTTTTTGTATCATGCTGCAGATGACCAAGAAGATTAAGAAGCTGGAGAAGGAGACAACCATGTACAGATCCCGATGGGAGAGCAGTAACAAAGCTCTGCTGGAGATGGCAGAGGAGGTGATTGTTGTACTCAGATCTTTGCCAGTTCTGTTCTCTTGTCATATTTGACAGTTCAAGGCAGTGATATACTCACGGTTCTCCACCTGGGGATAAAAAGAGTAGAATTGCTTTTCAGCAGTAGAATTACAGCTTTAATTTCTACTATAAAGCGATTCACCAGGGTGTTTGTTTTTAATGGCGGACATTTAACCTTGATGGACTGAGCCGAAGGCTTCCACATCAAAGAAGGTGGAGCCACAGTCACACCTACCTATTACATAATCGCCACAGACCAATGGTAGTTCAAAGAGGTTTACCAGCCAGAGCAAACTTTTCTGGCAATTTCCCTTTGGCAAATCAATACCAAATTTAGTTTTGGCCTGATTTTACCCCCCAAAATTACGTTACAGTAGTTTATTCTAAAATTTCACAAAGTATATCAGGGCCTTTAAAGCTGAAAGGTCAAACTTTGTTGAATGAGTAACTGTTTAAAAGCTGTACATTTTAGTTTTATGTTTTCTCTCTGTTGTCCACTGCAGAAAACACTACGAGACAAGGAGTTTGAAAGCCTGCAGGTGAAGGTGCAGCGACTGGAAAAGCTCTGTCGTGCGCTACAGATAGAGCGTAATGAGCTGAGTAAGAAGGTTCAGGGTGTTTCCACGGGCATTGAGAATAGGCCAGAAACAGAGACGGGGTCATCACCAGAAGCGATAGACTCAGAAGAGGGCAGCCCAGTCCATCAGAACAGCCCAGAGACTCCACAAACGGTTTGTAGCCCGGCGTGCCACTGCGGGCCAGATCTGGAGGCCGAGAGTCACAGAGAGGTGTGCTCAACCCAGGATTGAGTCTAGCTGCCTCTGGGGGGCCAGGACACACACACAATCCTTCCCAGCTCTACCAGACCCCCAACCCTCCATCAGCAGTCGGCGTCTTTAGTCTCTGCGTCTCTGACAGAACTGCTGACTCGTCTGCTTTTTGGGGTTTTCATTGTCAGGGAAGATTGTGCCTTCAACATGATTCCTATGCTGCGTTTATTCTCTTTTGGTTTTTATTTGGCTTGCTTTATCCCACTTTATTCCTGAGGAAATTCCATATTTGCATTTAGAGGGGGCATGGATGTTGCTGCTGTCTTGGAATGCTTAGTGTTTGTCCACTAAATGCTCGTCTCTTTTCAGTTTGGCTAGAAAAAAAAAACCCCTGTAAAGTATCTTAACAGACAGATTGCTGTAATTGAGGGAAAGTTCTTTACAATGAAACAGCAGTTGTAATGTGACACGTTTTTTTCTTTGGGTGTTTTATTTAATTTCTCGCCTTAAGTTGTTGTATTAGGTAAAATTTGCTTGTCCACTTCCCAACCACTCTTCTTTTATTTCCTGCACCAAACAAAGAATGTATGATTTATTATTCATCACTTCTCAGAGTTTATAAATGTAGATGTACAAGTTAAGACTAACATTGTTTTGAGTTTTAAGGTTCATCTAATCTGAACCCAGATTTCTTTATGCTTTTGCACACTTGAAATTATCACATTTATTTTTAACTGATGTTTACACCATCTTTACCACTAGTTTATTTCAGATAATATATCCAGCATTGTAGATGCATTCCTTTAACCCATTCCGTTAATTTCTAGTTAGGTGTGTGCACTTAAATGATGTCATGACCACTGAGTCATTTCATTCAGTGTGTGATTTCAGTTTAGACCGTTTTCATATTAAGTTGTTTCAGATACTGATCACATGGCTGTTTGCATTAGTGGCTTAATGTGTTTAACATATTATAAACAAAAACATTTGAATCCCCTGCCCAATTTCATCAGGTTATACAAGTAGATTCAAGAACACTATGCAATTCTAGCTCTGTTCATGTCATCTCTGTTTAGCATGTGAGCAAAGCACTGACATACTGAGTAATGAATGTATGTTTGACACAAAGTGACTTAGTTCTGAGATGTCAGTCAATTTCTGCACTCTTGGGTTTTTGATTGCATTTTTTTTTTTTTTTTTTTAATTTCTATGTGTGTTCAGTGCATTTACATCATATAGTTTTTTTGTGCCCTTTCAGTCCCATTCTGAGTGGAGTACAAAAGTGCTGGTATAGTGTTGAGCCTGAAGTGCGTCAAGTTATCAGTCGGCCATGTAAACTCTTCCATTTTTCATTCCAATCAAGGTTACTGATCAGGTTTATATTTTCTGTTTCAAAAAGTTTGTCAACCGGTGTGTCTCATAATTGTACTGTATTTGCTGGTCATTCATTTGCCAGTCATTCTTTCCATTTGACATTCCCATTATAGAAGGTACCAAAGATCTATTGTTGCTGTTTTCTCACACCCTGTATACATTTATTTGCAAATTAAAATACTAAGAAAATTGAACCGTGATTTTTGTATTCATTGTTGATAAACATGTCACACCCACACGGGATGATAACATCAGCATGTTTGATTGAAATTAAAAATAAGATTTTTTTTTTTCAATTTCCAAATTAAATATTTCTGATTTCAAATATTCAACATTAAGTAAAAATTTGTATTAATTTAGGTTCTGTGTGCTATTTTAATAGTATTACTAGTCTCTGCTTTTTGCCAATTTCAGTTAACGTTAATGTTCGCAAATAATAATAATAGAAAAAACTAAACATCTTTTAAATTGACCGTTTATGATCATAATCTCTGTGTTATCAAACCAGCGTTAACAAATGTATCATTTTCTATTCGTATATGATATTACCGGACCGCAAGAATGGTTTATTCTTCAATGGGGACTTATTTTTGTCTGTACAGGAAGTGAAGTCCGTCTCTTCCGTTTTTAACCGGGCGCAGTTGAGCACGCGTACCGCGTACTGTGTTTTTCTACGGCAGATTGAGATATTATTTCGATCATATTCTGCCTATACGAACCCAGCGATAATGGTAAGCATAGGTCTACTTATTACTTGAGCTATTAAATGTAATGTAGACGCACTGGAAGTATGTTGACCGTTGGTTGTTCATTAGCTAACAGATGCTAAGCTTTACATTTGGCTAAATATTCTTCATTTGATTGTAAAGTGAAGCTGATGGCTGTATTATTACTGTAGCTTTAGCTGTATTTAGACATTATGGGGAAGAGCAAGAACACTTACAGCAAGGCATACAGTCGTGTGTAACTACAGTCACTCGGCTGTCATGCCAGTTATTAAATCATGAACACTAAACACTCATGCTTTATATTCCCTATAGAAACCCATTCTTCTGCAGGGCCATGAGAGGTCCATCACTCAGATCAAATACAACAGAGAGGGAGATCTCTTGTTCTCAGTAGCCAAGGACCCGGTAAGTGATAAACTAACGTTACAACCACAACGCCACAATTTTTTCAATGCATTTTTGTGATTGTTTTTACACATACATTGTCGTTTTAGATTGCGAATGTTTGGTACTCTGTCAATGGAGAAAGGCTCGGCACTTATAATGGACACACTGGTGCCGTCTGGTGTGTGGATGTTGACTGTATCCTTCCTATAAGATCTTCTGTGTTGAGGAAATGCTAGACGAATTTCATTATATGTATGCCGTATATATTGTTTTCCTGAGGCTTTTGGGTGTATTTGAATATTTCACCTCAACACTCTTTACTGCTTATCATTTGTTTTTGGAAAAATGTTTCTTAACGTGTTTCAAAGGGGACACAAAGAGCGTCTTGACTGGATCTGCTGATAACAGCTGCAGGCTCTGGGACTGCGAGACAGGTTGGCAGTTTCTTACAATATAAAATGCTTATCTCTGTTTTGTGCTTTTCTTGACGCATAACAACAACAAAAGGATACATGTTTTTTATGTTTAAAAACAAAATCACCATTGCTACTTTTTAGTATGTAAAACAATGCTAAACTTTGTCAATAATTTCAGGCTTTAGATGTTTGTTTTCTCACTTTTTTTTTAATCGCTGGACACAGTCACACCCCCTCCATACTGTTTTTAAATATTACTATTTTAAAATCAAATTGCATTTACATACAAATTTTCTCAAATTCAGCATTTTAATGTTTTTTTTCTTTCACATTTATTTTACAATCTCCAGTCACACTTCCTGCATATTGTTTTA